>WNWK01001058.1:0-17500 GCA_009830355.1 Cherax destructor | reverse complement strand
TATGATTGCAGCTAGCTTTGAAGATATTGCTGGTGGTGCTAGTGTTGTTGTTGTTGGTGATGGTGACGCTGCTGCTAGTGTTTGTGCTGCATTTGCTGTTGCTAGTGCTGGTGGTGGTGATGGGGCTACTACTTTACTACTACTAGTGGTAGGACTGCAGCTAGCTTTGAAGATAGTGCTGGTGGCGCTAGTGTTGTTGGTGGTGATGGTGGTGGTGCTGCTAGTATTATACGCGGTGCTAGTTATGTTGCTAGTATTGAAGGCGGTGTTGGTACTGCTGCCAGAGGTGATTGTTCCAGAGGTGGTTTTACTAATGCTATTGCTGGTGTTATTGCTGCTGTCGCTGATAGTTTGCTGCGGCATCTGCTATTGCTGCTTCCGCTGCGGCGTCTTCTGTTGCTTCTTTAGCTGTCGCTGCTGTTGAGGGCTGCCATAACCTCTACGATGGAGGAGATAAATCTTGGGGAGAAAGATGAAGCGCCAAGCTTCCAGATTCTTCAGAATTCAGTAGTGTATCAGAGTGGGCGTACTCTCCGAGTGAATAGGCATCGGGAACTCCGTCTGTGTGAGCGTATCATTTTGGGGTATCTTAAACGAATTTCTGCTCAGCGCACACGCTGTAAAGGACTCAGAGCTGGAGGTAAGTGGAAGTCTTCAGCGCCACACTCGCTGGGAGACCATGTTGACGTGATATTCAGATTTAAACCTTCCTGAACTCGCAGCCATTCCTCGTAGTATGTTTCCTGTCCTCACACATTGCTAACCCTAACTACCCTCAAACGTCCCTAGCAGTGCCACCTTTATCCTCAAACGTCCCTCGCAGTGCCACCTTTATCCTCAAACATCCCACACAGTGCCACCTCTCTCTCTATCCTTAAACTTCCCACACAATGCCACCTCTATCTATCCTCAAACATCCCACACACTACCACATCCATCTATCCTCAAACATCTTTCTCAGTCCAGAATAAGAGTGAAGAAAATCTCACCATTCTCAGTGGCGACAAAAGAGAAAAACTTAAATATTTCAAGGTTAGTCTTTAATGAGTCGTGATGCCAGCCAACAATACCAGACAAATACTGACTATTAGCTTAATAGCAGAAACTCTTTGTTGCTCCTTAATGAGGTTCATTACTTATCCTGCTGGTGCGTTCCGAGGAGGGTAATGCAGGCTGGCTGCTGTCCGGATGTCTGGCCAACAGGTCTGCTACCAGGCCGGCTGGCCAGGCTGACAGACGGCCTGCAGGCCAGTCTATCAGACTGGCCGGCTGCCTAAAAAGGATGTCTGGCCTGCCGGCTACCAGGCAGGCTGACCGGCAGTCTGCCACACTGGATGCCTTGTCGGGTGCCTGCAAGAATGGCTGGCTGCCCGGCTCTCTTGTCAGGCTGGCCGGCTGCCAGACTGAATTAGGCTGCGGCAGCCCTTCCCTCCCCCTCCCCTAGCACCACTTACAAAGGAAATAAAGGATATCAAAGAGCGGACCACTTGGCCCATTCAAAGCTGTTATAGTGAAGGATAGCATAATAAAGATGATAAAAAGACAATATAACAAAAACGATAAAAGTTCATATCAAAGAAAGGAATTTTTTTTATTTTTCATAAATTAAATTAAACCTTCTTATTAACATAGAGGTGTAAACAATGTAGTTTACGTTAATTAGATGGGGCAAACAACGTAAATTTAATAAGATGGAGCAAATAACGTAATTTGCCTTAAAATGATGAAGCTGATAACGCAATTTGACTTATAATGGTGGAATAAACAGCGTAATTTGTCTTAATAAGATGGAATAAACAGCTTAATTTTCCTTAATAAGATGGAGTAAACAGCGTAATTTACCTTTGATGGCACAAATGAAAAAAATTGCCTTAATAAGATATAGCAAACAACGTCGATTTAAGAGAAAAACTTAGCTTGCCTTAAAAAAAGATAGTATAAAACCTCGTAATTTGCCTTAAAAAAGAGTAAACAGCTTAATTTGTCTTAATAAGATGAAACAAACAGCCCTAATTACTTTATTTTGTATACAACGTAAGTTAGGCAGTGTGTTTGTTGTCTGTTAAGTGTCTAACACGCACTCGAGTGTTACGTTCTTTGTGTTTGCTACCTGTGTTGTGTTGCTGTCCTGCACTCGAGTGTTACGTTCCTTGTGTTTGCTACCTGTGTTGTGTTGCTGTCCTGCACTCGAGTGTTACGTTCCTTGTGTTTGCTACCTGTGTTGTGTTGCTGTCCTGCCTCGAGTGTTACGTTCCTTGTGTTTGCTACCTATGTTGTGTTGCTGTCCTGCACTCGAGTGTTACATTCCTGTGTTTGCTACCAGGTGTGCTGTCTGCCTCAGTGTTACGTTCCTTGTGTTTGCTACGTGTTGTGTTGCTGTCCTGCTCTCGAGTGTTACGTTCCTTGTGTTTGCTACCTATGTTGTGTTGCTGTCCTGCACTCGAGTGTTACATTCCTTGTGTTTGCTACCTATGTTGTGTTGCTGTCCTGCACTCGAGTGTTACGTTCCTTGTGTTTGCTACCTGTGTTGTGTTGCTGTCCTGCACTCGAGTGTTACGTTCCTTGTGTTTGCTACCTGTGTTGTGTTGCTGTCCTGCACTCGAGTGTTACGTTCCTTGTGTTTGCTACCTATGTTGTGTTGCTGTCCTGCACTCGAGTGTTACGTTCCTTGTGTTTGCTACCTGTGTTGTGTTGCTGTCCTGCACTCGAGTGTTACGTTCCTTGTGTTTGCTACCTGAGTTGTGTTGCTGTCCTGCACTCGAGTGTTACGTTCCTTGTGTTTGCTACCTGTGTTGTGTTGCTGTCCTGCACTCGAGTGATATGTTACTTAGGCTTGCTACTTATGGACTCTTATTACAGTCTTAGTGTTGTTGAAATATAAATATTACATTGCCATTTTTTCGCATTAGTAATATCAGACTCCTTTATCCTAAAAATGATTACGTATAATATTGTGTATGAGTGAAATTATTTGAAGCATGTTTCAAAATATTAATATTTTCAGTTTAAAGAAATTGTGTATTTACTTAGTTGTACTAACAAATTTTCTTTCTGTTCAACAGGTACGGTGATTGGAGCAGACAGCAGGTCAATAAAGGTATTTTAAAAGTCCGCCTCCAGCCCCTGTGTGGCATTATTATTGTCTTGCCTCTGTGGCTGGCTCAAGACAGATTTCCGAAATGATTTTCACTCTGCTGGTAATATTTTCAGCTTGTGTTTGTGTAAATTGAAACCTAGTGGATTATTTTTTTGTTTATGCTGCAGCACCCTCTCCTGGCACTCTCCTGGCATCCATCTCAAAGAAAACAGCTGCAATTATTTCTGTTTTACCCGTCTCCCAAATTCTTGTATTTTTTCCTTTGTCTTCTGAACTATTTTTTTCCTGTATATCCAGTGGGAGTTCACAAACCCGAGTACAACAAGTACACTGAGAGAACAACTCTAAACGTAAGGGGTCCAAGGCTTTAAAATAGCCATTCCTCCTCATCATATAAGGGAAGTTACCATTAATTATCTATTAGAATGTCAATAGACCATTATCTATCAGTGCACCATTATCTGTCTTCCTGAGGGAACTTGTCGGGGTCTGTGGTAGGCCAGTAAACACTGACAGCTTGACCGATCAGGCTGTCAGCCAGGAGACCTGATCCCCTAGGGCCTAGGGTGATGACCCTCCTAACTATCCACAGGTAATTTACTGGTAATCTACAGGTAATTTACTGGTAATCTACAGGTAATTTGCTGCTGATTTACAGTAATTTTCTGCTAATTTACAGTTAATTTACAGATATGGGTTTAACGCTTCTCTTGAGCGTAATAATAATAATAGCTTATTTGTGTTTGTAAGTGTTGAGTTATAGCTCAAGCCCCCCCTTCCCCCAGGGTCACTATAATTCCTAGTCTGGAAAGTATGTTGGGAACAGTCAAGACTGTTGTTGTCCCTCTGCCATCCCGCTCTTCACTCTTCTCCAGGATGGAAACATCTCACTAGCACGTTTTCTTTTTATAAAAGTTTCGTTCCTTCGTTTCCATCAACACAATACTAACGTACACGAGTTATTCATTGCAACGATGTGCAGTTTTAACGAGGTTTGCCTTGTTTAACGAATGATACTATAAGCTGTTGAATATCTCGCGTTAATATAACCCTTCAGTGTCCAGTAACCAGTGTCCAGCTCACTGGTTAAGACCAGTGTCCAGCTCACTGGTTAAGACCAGTGTCCAGCTCGCTGGTTAAGACCAGTGTCCAGCTCGCTGGTTAAGACCAGTGTCCAGCTCGCTGGTTAAGACCAATGTCCAGCTCGCTGGTTAAGACCAGTGTCCAGCTCGCTGGTTAAGACCAGTGTCCAGCTCGCTGGTTAAGACCAGTGTCCAGCTCGCTGGTTAAGACCAGTGTCCAGCTCGCTGGTTAAGACCAGTGTCCAGCTCGCTGGTTAAGACCAGTGTCCAGCTCGCTGGTTAAGACCAGTGTCCAGCTCGCTGGTTAAGACCAGTGTCCAGCTCGCTGGTTAAGACCAGTGTCCAGCTCGCTGGTTAAGACCAGTGTCCAGCTCGCTGGTTAAGACCAGTGTCCAGCTCGCTGGTTAAGACCAGTGTCCAGCTCGCTGGTTAAGACCAGTGTCCAGCTCGCTGGTTAAGACCAGTGTCCAGCTCGCTGGTTAAGACCAGTGTCCAGCTCGCTGGTTAAGACCAGTGTCCAGCTCGCTGGTTAAGACCAGTGTCCAGCTCGCTGGTTAAGACCAGTGTCCAGCTCGCTGGTTAAGACCAGTGTCCAGCTCGCTGGTTAAGACCAGTGTCCAGCTCGCTGGTTAAGACCAGTGTCCAGCTCGCTGGTTAAGACCAGTGTCCAGCTCGCTGGTTAAGACCAGTGTCCAGCTCGCTGGTTAAGACCAGTGTCCAGCTCGCTGGTTAAGACCAGTGTCCAGCTCGCTGGTTAAGACCAGTGTCCAGCTCGCTGGTTAAGACCAGTGTCCAGCTCGCTGGTTAAGACCAGTGTCCAGCTCGCTGGTTAAGACCAGTGTCCAGCTCGCTGGTTAAGACCAGTGTCCAGCTCGCTGGTTAAGACCAGTGTCCAGCTCGCTGGTTAAGACCAGTGTCCAGCTCGCTGGTTAAGACCAGTGTCCAGCTCGCTGGTTAAGACCAGTGTCCAGCTCGCTGGTTAAGACCAGTGTCCAGCTCGCTGGTTAAGACCAGTGTCCAGCTCGCTGGTTAAGACCAGTGTCCAGCTCGCTGGTTAAGACCAGTGTCCAGCTCGCTGGTTAAGACCAGTGTCCAGCTCGCTGGTTAAGACCAGTGTCCAGCTCGCTGGTTAAGACCAGTGTCCAGCTCGCTGGTTAAGACCAGTGTCCAGCTCGCTGGTTAAGACCAGTGTCCAGCTCGCTGGTTAAGACCAGTGTCCAGCTCGCTGGTTAAGACCAGTGTCCAGCTCGCTGGTTAAGACCAGTGTCCAGCTCGCTGGTTAAGACCAGTGTCCAGCTCGCTGGTTAAGACCAGTGTCCAGCTCGCTGGTTAAGACCAGTGTCCAGCTCGCTGGTTAAGACCAGTGTCCAGCTCGCTGGTTAAGACCAGTGTCCAGCTCGCTGGTTAAGACCAGTGTCCAGCCTCGCTGGTTAAGACCAGTGTCCAGCTCGCTGGTTAAGACCAGTGTCCAGCTCGCTGGTTAAGACCAGTGTCCAGCTCGCTGGTTAAGACCAGTGTCCAGCTCGCTGGTTAAGACCAGTGTCCAGCTCGCTGGTTAAGACCAGTGTCCAGCTCGCTGGTTAAGACCAGTGTCCAGCTCGCTGGTTAAGACCAGTGTCCAGCTCGCTGGTTAAGACCAGTGTCCAGCTCGCTGGTTAAGACCAGTGTCCAGCTCGCTGGTCAAGACCAGTGTCCAGCTCGCTGGTTAAGACCAGTGTCCAGCTCGCTGGTTAAGACCAGTGTCCAGCTCGCTGGTCAAGACCAGTGTCCAGCTCGCTGGTCAAGACCAGTGTCCAGCTCGCTGGTCAAGACCAGTGTCCAGCTCGCTGGTCAAGACCAGTGTCCAGCTCGCTGGTCAAGACCAGTGTCCAGCTCGCTGGTCAAGACCAGTGTCCAGCTCGCTGGTCAAGACCAGTGTCCAGCTCGCTGGTCAAGACCAGTGTCCAGCTCGCTGGTCAAGACCAGTGTCCAGCTCGCTGGTCAAGACCAGTGTCCAGCTCGCTGGTGGACGCTTCTCACTGCTGAGGGACTGACCACCTCAAAACCACTTTTTCAAGGCTGAAGGACTGATCACATTATCTTTACCTCTGCTATCTTCAGTTTAAGTTATGTACATGTGTATTGAATGTCGGTGTTGTTGCTAGCAAGAGCGACGTTGAAGAAACGTTCACTGACGCAAGTAACGTTCACTGAGCCAAGTGAACCTGACTGAAGCAAGTACAAAGTTCACTGACGCAAGTAATGTTCACTGAGACAGGTAAACTTCACTGACGCAAGTAACGTTCACTGAGCCAAGTGAACCTGACTGAAGCAAGTACAAAGTTCACTGACGCAAGTAATGTTCACTGAGCCAGGTAAACTTCACTGACGCAAGTAACGTTCACTGAGCCTAGTGAACCTCATTGACGCAAGTATAACGTTCACTGACGCAAGTAAGAGTCATCAGACGCCATGAAACTAGTACTTAGATTACTCCACAGATACGTAAACAAAGCAAGATGCGCATGTTATTTATCGTTCGTGTGCTCCACAAAATGCGTCAACCATCACCCAGATCATTGGCAATTAACCTTTATTTGTTAAGATTTTTGCCCATTATACAAAAATTAATGCACTTACATAGTTTTTGCGCAAGTTCCGCATGTTAATACTGCACTTCAGAAAAAATAACAAGAGCAAAAATTGGCCAACAAAAGTTCAGATAGATGGTTTTTAAATACACGGGTTTTTGCGTACCACTCAGAAAAGTCACATTTCCATGGTAAAACCATTAATATTTGGGTTAGCCATCCATCAACATTATGACTCAAAATGGTGACACTGTATAATGCCACACTTCTCTCAGTATTTAGGACACGTTTTTATCCCGTCTCTGTTTTGTGCAAAACATGTGTGAATTGATCGATGCAGATTGTCGTGTTGGGGGAGGTAAAAACGTGTGTACAAGTGAAGGTTTTAATTATCCCCGAAGAGGGACCTTTTAAGTGATTGCAAAGTTTTTCTTCCTGTTTTTTCTCTCCAATTTTTAGTTTTTATTTCACACATAACAGGAGAACGCCTCGTCAGATCGGTTTCAAAATTTCAACGTTTGTGCACCGTATTTAGTGCAATGTTCAAGGAACAATTGGCTGGTGCAGGCGGCCCTGTGACCACAGTTGTTGAACCTGTTGCGCCAGCATCCTGGAATGGCTCCGGTAACTTCCACAGATCTCGGCGGCGTAGTTTTAAACCTTCAAAAAAGGTTCCTCCTAATTCGACGACGGCAGAGAGTGAAATTCAAGTGTGTACGTGGACGTCTGCCAAGTGCGACTGAAATGTTAGGAAATTTTAATCACAGTTTAATCACGTTAAAACTATTTGACTTTACCTCTTCTGAATTTCTTGAGTATATAATGGGTGGTGCGTCTTTCGACCAGGATAGTCACCCATTAAGTTTAGTTTGTGTGCGGGTAGATTGATCAGTATACTAAGTTAGTTTATAAAACTTGGAAGTGTTGGAGTCCATGAGATGACAGGAGAATGACTTCTCTTTTTGTCTTCAAATATTTAGCACTAGTGTGTTTTCCAGAAAGGTTCACCTTGTTAGTGGGAAACTTAATTCCTAATTCGATTTGATTTTTTTTAAATAGCTGTATTCATTTCCATTCAGTAAGTAAAGACTGCATCGTCTTACCGGCTGCAAAATATCAACGCTGATGCGCTCCTTAAGACACTGATGCGCTCCTTAAGATACTGATGCGCTCCTTAAGACACTGATGCGCTCCTGAAGACACTGATGCGCTCCTGAAGACACTGATGCGCTCCTTAAGACACTGATGCGCTCCTTAAGACACTGATGCGCTCCTTAAGACACTGATGCGCTCCTTAAGACACTGATGCGCTCCTTAAGACACTGATGCGCTCCTTAAGACACTGATGCGCTCCTTAAGACACTGATGCGCTCCTTAAGACACTGATGCGCTCCTTAAGAAATAAGTTATCCTGGGAATTTCGACTGTTTAGGTGAAACATTAAAATTTTATTGAAATTGTTGAATTTTTTTTTTAATCATTGCGTTTATATCAGTGGAAAAAATCTTTTTCAAAATTTAAGTGATGATAGAGGCTTTATTAAGGGACAAATGGACTCTCACTTTGGGCTGTGTAAATTTAAATTGCTAATTTTATTAAAGTGATGTCTTTGTGAAATAACTAGAGAATGCCTCTTCTGGTAAGCTTCAAACCCTGGAAGTATTTTATATTGAGTTTGGGCATTGTAAATGCCAATTTGGTAAAAAAAAATTTAGATGTTTCTGTCAAATTGGATTTTTTAAGAAGCACAGAATCAAATGTTAGAGGATTGTACATCAATCTGCATACAATACAACTTCAAAAAGATTAGGCTTTAGGGGAGTGTCTTGATGCTGGTGAGGGCCTCTTGATGCTGGTGAGGGCCTCTTGATGCTGGTTGAGGGGCTCTTGATGCTGGTTGAGGGGCTCTTGATGCTGGTGAGGGCCTCTTGATGCTGGTTGAGGGCCTCTTGATGCTAGTGAGGGCCTCTTGATGCTGGTGATGGCCTCTTGATGCTGGTTGGACTTCTTGATCCTGATAGGGGGATCTTGATCCTGATAGGGGGTTCTTGATCCTGATAGGGGGCTCTTGATCCTGATAAGGGGATCTTGATCCTGATAGGGAGATCTTGATCCTGGTGAGGGGCTCTTGATATCAGGAACTTTATTTATCCTCCTCTTTCTTGAGTGGAGTCCGAATACAGGACATTCCACTGGTGATATATGACCCCCAAGGCGCTTATCCTTGACTAAAATAAAACAATCATGGACGGCATCAATATTTTGATTTCTGATTCAGTGTATGATATGGATGAAACCTTTTTTTTTATCGGGTATAGGCCGTGTAGGTGTAAATTTTTGTTCCATGCAATAACTGGAGAATGCAACTTCCGGTCGGCTTTAGACTTTTAGTGCTCGTGAGTGTTTCTCAAGGGTAGCTTCACCTGCACTTTAGGTTGTGTTACCGTCATAGAAGCTAAGACGTTGCGTAGTTTTAAAAATAGGTTGGATAAATACATGAGTGGGTGAGGGTGGGTGTGAGTTGGACCTGACTAGCTTGTGCTAACAGGTCTGATGCCGTGCTCCTTCCTTAATTGGATGTGACCTGACTTAACCTGACTAGGTGGGTCATTGGTTTAAGCCGGGAGGTGACTTGGACATGCCTCGTATAGGCCAGTAGGCCTGCTGCAGTGTTCCTTCTTTCGTATGTTCGTAAATTGTAACGTGTCAATTTTATTAATTAAATTGGTTTCTGTCAGCTGGAGTGTCTCTATTGATTAGAATTGAGTCGCATTGTATGAATTTATTTGGTTATCTTATATTAAACCTGTATAATGTACAGTGTGTGTGTACTCACCTAATTATGGTTGCAGGGGTCGATTCACAGCTCCTGGACCCTCTTCAGTGATCGCTACTAGGTCCTCTCTCTGCTCCATGAGCTTTATCAAACCTCGTCTTAAAACTATGTATGGTTCCTGCCTCCACTACGTCACTTTCTAGGCTATTCCACTTCCTGACAACTCTATGACTGAAGAAATACTTCCTAACATCTCTTTGACCCATCGGAGTCTTCAACTTCCAACTGTGACCCCTTGTTGCTGTGTCCCATCTCTGGAACATCCTGTCTCTGTCTACCTTGTCAATTCCTCGCAGTATTTTATAAAATAAAGACACATGTGCAACATCTGGGTATCTTTATTGTAAACGTTTCGCCATCCAGTGGCTTTATCAATACAATTCTAGGACATTATATGAAGACAGTAGAACTATATACAAAAGATGAGGTAATCAGTCCCTCGGCCTTGGAGTGGTGTGAACAGCACCGATGTCGTGGAGTTTGTGGAGCAGAGGCTTGTTGTTATATGTTCGCCGGTACATCCGGCCCGGGTCTTCTCCAAATGGTGACCCGGCAAGAGCAGAGGCAAGGAGGCTGGCGCTTATATACTAACGTCAGGTGGAAAGGGACGGGTAGCAGACGAGGGCATAGTCACTGGTAGGCGGAATTTCCCAGTGGAAGTAGGTCATACCCAGAGAGATGGGTTAGTTGTAGTAGTAGTTGTCGTTGCCGTGAAGGAGGTTATGTACAGGTCCTCAGAATCAAAGACTCCATGATGTTGCAGATTCTGACAAGTTGTACAAGAATGGTATACAATACCGACAATATGAAATAAAGACACCGTGACTGGAAAAAACTAAATAACCAACAAATAGAAAGAAACTTAGGACGACGTTTCTGTCCGACTTGGACAATTTTAACTAGTCACACACTATGACTAGTTAATGGTCCGAGTCTGATCGAAACGTCGTCATAGTTTCGTTAACCTATGTGCTGGTTATTTGTGTGACGGGGTTGTACAATACGAATCGTGCAGTGGCCGAAATTCATCTAGTTGTCACAATGTTTCGCTCTGTGTAGAGCTTTATCAAGTCTAATGACAGAAACGTTGTCAGTGGAAACTTTTCACAAAGCTAAATTTTGTTACAATTAAAGATGTAAACAGGGCGAAACTGTTAAAATAAAAGCTGTACATAGGGCGAAACGTCGTTGTACAGAGGGCGAAATGTTACAGTAAAAGTTGTACAGATGGCAAAACGTTGTTACAACACGCTCTCGATGTTTCGCCCCCTTGCAGGTAGTTGTGATGTTTGCCGAAGTGTGTGTGTGTAGCTCTGCCCATAATTAACGCCACTGACGTAGAAAAACAGACGTGACGAATACAGCATAACGTCGTTCGTACGTTACGTTATGACGTCATTGTGTCTGTGACCTTCCACAACGTTTTCTTTTGCCTCCATTTGCTTTCCTGCAATAAAACGTAAGTTTAATCTTATTGTAATAACGCATTATTCACCCTCACTGTTACAGAAGTTGACGTCACTGCACTGGAGCGTGAGTTGACGTCACTGCACTAGAGCGTGAGTTGACGTCACTAATAGAAGGTTAAGTTTGACGTCACTGCACTGGAGCGTGAGTTGACGTCACTAATAGAAGGTTAAGTTTGACGTCACTGCACTGGAGCGTGAGTTGACGTCACTGCACTAGAGCGTGAGTTGACGTCACTGCACTAGAGCGTGAGTTGACGTCACTGCACTAGAGCGTGAGTTGACGTCACTGCACTAGAGCGTGAGTTGACGTCACTTCACTAGAACGTGAGTTGACGTCACTGCACTAGAGCGTGAGTTGACGTCACTGCACTAGAGCGTGAGTTGACGTCACTGCACTAGAGCGTGAGTTGACGTCACTGCACTAGAGCGTGAGTTGACGTCACTGCACTAGAGCGTGAGTTGACGTCACTGCACTAGAGCGTGAGTTGACCTCACTGCACTAGAGCGTGAGTTGACGTCACTGCACTAGAGCGTGAGTTGACGTCACTGCACTAGAGCGTGATTTGACGTCACTGCACTAGAGCGTGAGTTGACGTCACTGCACTGGAGCGTGAGTTGACGTCACTGCACTGGAGCGTGAGTTGACGTCACTGCACTAGAGCGTGAGTTTGACGTCACTGCACTAGAGCGTGAGTTTGACGTCACTGCACTAGAGCGTGAGTTTGACGTCACTGCACTAGAGCGTGAGTTGACGTCACTGCACTAGAGCGTGAGTTTGATGTCACTGCACTAGAGCGTGAGTTTGATGTCACTGCACTAGAGCGTGACTTTGACGTCACTGCACTAGAGCGTGAGTTGACGTCACTGCACTAGAGCGTGAGTTGACGTCACTGCACTAGAGCGTGATTTGACGTCACTGCACTAGAGCGTGAGTTGACGTCACTGCACTAGAGCGTGAGTTGACGTCACTGCATTAGAGCCCTAGTACACTGCCGTAAACAGTGAATAAACCTGACAAGAGATGGTTCCTTCAGTGCTGGGGTCAGCAATACTGTGTTTATATTTGCGTGTGTAGAAGATTGTGTGCGCTGGTGAGCGTGCTCGCCTTGTTGCAACTGTTGCAAGTCTTAATCAGCCTTTTAATAAGTAAAATCAGATTGCTTGTCTTTAATTGCAGTTGCTCACGACAGATTGCAAGTTCTTGTAATTGAATTCTTAGTGTTTTTTTTTTTTGAAGGTTTGAGGGAAGGGAAAGAAAAAAATAAACCAAAGAAGTTAAAATTATCCTGGGATGATAAACCGTAAGACATTTAACGTTTATTTTAGCATTATAACGAATTTTAACAAATTTCAGTACAAATGAATTTTTTTTTTTAATATCTGAGGTGAATCGAGAACTCACAAGTCAAAGAAAATGGAATCGTGTATTATATTTTATTACTGTTAATATTTTGATTATATATGTATATATATATATATGGGTTTATTTATTTATTTTATTAACACATCGGCCGATTCCCACCAAGGCAGGGTGGGCAGAAAAAGAAAAACTACCATCATCATTCACCCCATCACTGTCTTGCCAGAGGTGTGCTTTACACTTCAGTTATAAAACTGCAACATAAAAGACAGAGTACAGAGTGCAGACACTGTACTTCCCATCTCCAGGACTCAAGTCCGGCCTATTGGTTTCCCTGAATCCCTTCATAAATGTTACTTTCCTCACACTCCAACAGCACGTCAAGTATTAAAAATCATTTGTCTCCATTCACTCCTATCAAATACGCTCACACATGCTTGCTGGAAGTCCAAGCCCCTAGCACACAAAACCTCCTTTACCCCCTCCAACCTTTCCTAGGCAGACCCCTACCCCGTCTTCCCTCCACTACAGATTTATACACTTTCGAAGTCATTCTGTTTCGTTTCATTCTCTCTAAATGTCCAAACCACCTCAACAACCCCTCCTCAGCTCTCTGGATAATAGTTTTGGTAATCCCGCACCTTCTCCTAATTTCCAAACTCCGAATTCTCTGCATTATATTCACACCACACATTGACCTCAGACATGACATCTCCACTGCCTCCTGCCTTCTCCTCGTTGCAACATTCATCACCCATGCTTCACACCCATATACTCTCATGCATTCCCCTCTTTACTTCCATGGACAAAGTTCTTTGTCTCCACAGACTCCGAAGTGCACCACTCACCTTTTTCCCCTCATCAATTCTATGATTCACCTCATCCTTCATAGACCCATCTGCTGACATGTCCACTCCTAAATATCTGAATACATTCACCTCCTCCATACTCTCTCCCTCCAATCTGATATCCAATCTTTCATCACCTAATCTTTTTGTTATCCTCATCACCTTACTCTTTCCTATATTCACTTAAAATTTTCTTCTTTTACACACCCTACCAAACTCATCCACCAACCTCTGCAACTTCTCTTCAGAATCTCCCAAAAGCACAGTGTCATCAGCAAAAAGCAACTGTGACAACTCCCACTTTGTATTTGATTCTGTCTTTTAACCCCACACCTCTTGCCAAGAACCTCGCATTCACTTCTCTTACAACCCCATCTATAAATATATTGAACAACCATGGTGACATCACACATCCCTATCTAAGGCCTACTTTTACTCGGAAATAATCACCCTTTCTCCTACACACACTAACCTGAGCCTCACTATCCTCGTAAAAACTCTTCACTGCTTTCAGTAACCTACCTCCTATTCCATACACCTGCAACATCTGCCACATTGTCCCCCTATCTACCCTACCATACGCCTTTTCCAAATACATAAATGCCACAAAAACTTCTTTACCCTTATCTAAATACTGTTCACCTATATGTTTTACTGTAAACACTTGGTCTACACACCCCCTACCTTTCCTAAAGCCCCCGTGTTCATCTGCTATCCTGCTCTCCGTCTTACTCTTAATTCTTTCAATAATAACTCTACCATACACTTTACCAGGTATACTCAACAGACTTATTTCCACCTGCTTTTAACATTTCTATCTTTATCCCATCAATCCCAGCTGCCTTACCCCCTTTCATTCTACCCACTGCCTCACGAACTTTCCCCACACTCACAACTGGCTCTTCCACACTCCTACAAGATGTTATTTCTCCTTGCCCTATACACGAAATCACAGCTTCCCTGTCTTCATCAACATTTAACAACTCCTCAAAATATTCCCTCCATCTTCGATACCTCTAACTCTCCATTTAACCCTTTACCAGGCCAGGTGTGCCTCATATTTGATTCTGCCATAGAGGGTATTTTAGAGGCGCCTAAAATAAACAAACTTGACAAATGAACACAAATAAATATGTCTTAGAATTGCTTATATTATCAGAATATAGGTTGCAAATGTTGCAGTGTCTCAAATTTGATGCGTGGCCTGGTAAAGGGTTAATAACTCTCCTCTCCTATTTTTAACTGTCAAATCCATTTGTTCCCTAGGCTTCCTCAACTTATTAATCTCACTCCAAAACTTTTCCTTATTTTCAACAAAATTTGTTGATAACATCTCACCAACTCTCTCATTTGCTCTTTTTTTACATTGCTTCACTACTCTCTTAACCTCTTTTTCTCTCCATATACTCTTCCCTCCTTGCATCACTTCTACTTTGTAAAAACCTCTCATATGCTAACTTTTTCTCCCTTACTACTCTCTTTACATCATCATTCCACCAATCGCTCTTCTTCCCTCCCGCACCCACTCGCCTGTAACCACAAACTTCTGCTGAACACTCTAACACTACATTTTTAAACCTACCCCATACATCTTCGACCCCATTGCCTACAATCTCACTAGCCCATCTATTACAAAATATAACCATTTGTAATAAACGACTGTTCGGGATAACTAATAAACTCTCAGATTTCAGATATTTATTATATATATTATTATTAATATAAAAACATACTCTGAATAAAAACAATCTAATAATCTGTGTAAAAACATTTATATACACAAAATCATAGTACAATAAAATGTCACAAGCAAATCATATACTTAGTGCTTATCAAGTCGCTGCCAACTTCAAGTGTCACGCAGGACACTTACCATACCTCGTCATGATACTCCTTCTCCACCGTGTCCTCAGACACCCCTATCTCTGTGTTACACACACCATCGCTCAGTGTCACTCACGATACCTTCTCTGTGCCACATGGCACGCCCCCTGCATCATGAACCCATTCTCTAGTACAATCCTGTGCACCGCGTCTTGACATACACCAAATACACGACTCAACTTGTGTCGTGCCACCGTCACAAACTCTCTGGATACACCACTGAATACCTGACACTCGGGGTAACATTACCAGTGTCACACAAGACAACCAGTGTCACAATTTCAGGTACATAGTCGCAGGTACGATGAAAGCCAGTAGGTAATTCTGGTGACCAGACTTGCCTCTCTCCCCATTACAGTGTCCTCATAACAAGCAGGAAGAGAACACCATCACAAGTACAGAGTTGCTTTTGAGTCACACGGTCTAGAGAGGATAGAACTTCCAGTTCTCTCAGCACTGTAGTACAGTAGACCTGTCACCAGCACCACACTGCAAGAGTCTGCAACTCTCAAGCAGGTCTGCCTGGCGAACTCCAGTAGTGTATGCGAGTCTTGAACTCTCCGATGTTATATGTGGGAGAGTCTGGTTGACAATGTCGGTCTAGCCGGCTCGGCAGTCAAACATCGGGTCTCATGACGTAACCCCTTGACTGCCGGCCGGTAAGGTAACTACCTAACTCCCATTGTTAGGTAGGGGGCCGTAACACCATCTATCCTCCAATAGGTGTTTATATCTTACCCTAACTGCCTCCTCTTTTAGTTTATAAACCTTCACCTCTCTCTTACTTACTGCTTCTATTTTCCTTGTATCCCATCTACCTTTTACCCCACTGTAGCTACAACTAAAAAGTTATCTGATATATCTGTGGCCCCTCTATAAACATGCACATCCTAAAGTCTACTCAACAGTCTTTTATCTACCAATACATAGTCCAACAAACTACTGTCATTTCGCCCTACATCATATCTTGTATACTTATTTATCCTCTTGTTCTTAAAATATATGTTACAAAGTTCAATCAAAGGGCTCCCATTATCATTTACACCTGGCACCCCAAACTTACCTACCACACCCTCTCTACATGTTTCTTCTACACACACACACACACACACACACATATATATTATATATATATATATATATATATATATATATTATATATATTATGTATATATATATTATATATATATTATATTATATATATATATATTATATATATTATGTATATATATATTATATATATTATATTATATATATATATTATATATATTATTATATATATATTATATATATATATTATATATATTATATATATTATGTATATATATATTATATATATTATATTATATATATATATTATATATTATATATATATATATATTATATATATATATATATATATATTATATATATATTATATATATTATATATATATATATTATATATATATTATATATATTATATATATATATATTATATATATTATATATATATATATATATATATATATATATATATATATTATATATATATATATTATATATATTATATATATATATATATATATTATATATATTATATATATTATATATATTATATATATATATATTATATATATTATATATATATATATATATATATATATATATATATATATATATATATATATTATATATATATATATATATATATATATATATATATTATATATATATATATATATATATATATATATATATATATATATATATATATATTATATATATATATATATATATTATATATATATATATATATATTATATATATATATATATATATTATATATATATATATATATATTATATATATATATATATATATATATATATATATATATTATATATATATATATATTATATATATATATATATATATATATAATATTCAGTCGCAGCCCAGCTCTGGTGGTGCGAGGGTGTGTGGTGCTCTGACCCTGACCCCTGGCGACGCTTTACAGCACTTTGGTTTCCAAAGCAACATGGCGACAGCAGGGAGAGACGTTTGAATACTGTCTGTATTGACCTTGTGACTGGCGTCCTAACCCTGCAACGGCCGGGACTGTCTTACCGACGATATTACGAGAGGTTTATGGTCTTGACATAGAAGATTTTGTATGGCGTTGCCCTGAATGGGATGAATAGAGTATTTGTGAAGCTACTGACGGCAGAAGTTTATGACCGACTCGTCGATCGACACCAGGATCATGTCTACACGGTGCACACTGGACTTCAGGTACCATTGAAGGACGTTTCACGTACGTACACTTGGGTACGTTTGAAGAACGTCCCATTCGAGCGGACCCGGCGGACATCA
>WNWK01001057.1:272500-330000 GCA_009830355.1 Cherax destructor | reverse complement strand
GTATGTGTTAGTTACCATTTTATCCTAGGCACATGTCGATTAGACACTAGGCCTGTTGTTGTATGTGTGTGTGTGTGTGTGTGTGTGTGTGTGTGTGTGTGTGTGTGTGTGTGTGTGTGTGTGTGTGTGTGTGTAACGAAACACTTCGAAATGTTTCGGCCCCCGCCGGGATTGAACCCGGGCCCTCTGTGCGTGAAGCAAGAGCGCTAGCCACCATGCCATCGGGGCGTGTGTGTGTGTGAATGTATATATATATATATATATATATATATATATATATATATATATATATATATATATATATATATATATATATATATATATATATATATATATATATAAGCTTTATCATACCTTTCTTAAGTACGGATCCTGCCTCCACTACATCACTTCCAGACTGTTCCACTTCCTGACACCTCTATGACTGAAGAAGGACTTGCTAACATCCCTGTGACTCATCTGAGTGTTAACTTCTACTTGTTACCCTTTGTTGCTGTGCCATATCTGAAACATTCTGTTCCTATCCACCTTGTCAATTCCTCTCAGTATTTTATATGTCCTTATCGTATTCTCCCTATCCCTCCTGTCCTCCAGTGTTGTCAGGTTGAGTTCCCCTAACCTCTCCTCGTACTACAAACCCCTCAGCTCCGGGACTAGTCTTGTCGCAAACCTTTGCACTTTCTCTAATTTCTTGACGTGTTTGATCAGGTGTGGTTCCATATTGGTGCTGCACACTCCAATTTGGGCCTGACGTACACGGTGTACAAGATTCTTTTCCTTCCCCAAGCTTCATAACTTTCCACTTGCTGAGATTAAACTCAAGAAGCCATAGGTCAGGCCAGGCTTGCAGCCTGTCCAGATCCCCTTGTAGGCTTACTTGATCCTCGTCTGCTTGTATTCTCCTCATTAGCTTCACATCGTCTGCGAACAGGGACGCCTCTGAATCTATCCCTTCCCTCATGTCATTCACATATACAAGAAACAGCACCGGACCTAGGACTGACCCTTGTGGAATCCCACTCTGACACCTCGACTCATACCGACACAGGATCAGGGCACACTGTCCGGTGTGCCCTGATCCTTTGCAGTACTTTCCCTCCTATTCCTGCCTGCTCATCTAGCTTTTCGACCAGTCTCTTGTGTGGTACTGTGTCGAAAGACTTCTTACAGTTCAAGATGCAGTCTACCCATCCTCTCTCTCGTCTTACTTTTGTTACCCTGTCATAAAACTCTAATAGGTTTGTGACAGGATTTTCCTTCCCTAAAGCCGTACTAGTTGTCATTTGTGAGTCCATTCCTTTCTAGGTGCTCCACCACTCTTCTGATAATATTCTCCATAACTTTACATACTATACATGTAAGCGACATTGGTCTGTCATTTAGTGAAGCCTGTCTGTCACCTTTCTTAAAAATCTGGACTACATTTACTGTCTTCCACACCTCAGGTAGCTGCCCTGCTTCGATATATTTGTTGAAGGATGTTGTTAGTGGCACACACAGTGCATCAGCTCCCTCTCTCAGGACACAAGAGATGATTTGAGCCCACCGCCTTCGAAGCATTTAGTTTCCCTAGCAGTTTCTTCACCTCCTCGATTGTGTACAGTATATCCAGTACTTACTGGTGCACCCTACCACCTCGGTTTACTGCAAAACTCTTTGTGTCCACTGTGACTACCTCCCTGAATCGCGAGTTGAGCTCTTCACATACTTCCTGGTCGTTACCAGTGAGCTCCTTTCCTTCCTTCCTCAACATGATTACCTGTTCCTTAACTGTTGTTTTCCTCCTGATGTGGCTGTATAACAACTTTGGGTCAGATTTGGCTTTTGATGCTATGTCATTCTTGTATTGACGCTGAGCTTCTCTCCTTATCCATGCATATTCATTTCAGGCTCTTCGGCTCAACTCTGTTTTCCTGGGTCCTTTGCCTTCTGCACTGTTTTCATGCACTGGGCTTCTCCCCACCTGGTAAACCATGGGCTCACTCTGGTCTTCCCGTTGTTTCTGTTGTCCCTTGGTACAAACTTCTCTACTGCCTCCCTGCACTTTGTGGTCATGTGTTCTATCATTTCGTTTACTGTCTCCCCCTCTACTTCCCTTACCCACTACACCTCATGTGTAGTCACCTTTTCGGAAGTTAGGCTTCTCCCGGCCTTCTCCTACTGCTTCACTCTCCATTGTTAACTCTACTATGTATTTGAAACTCAAGACCACGTGATCGCTAGCGCCTAGGGGCCTTTCATGTACTCACCTAGTTGTGGTTGCAGGGGTCGATTCACAGCTCCTGGCCATATGTCCCATATTTCTGAACTGTTCAAAGTGAATACGAGGTCCAGCCTTGCTGGGTTATGAACCACAAGAAACATTGAAGTAAATTTCTTCTCTAGGAAACATTAACAGTGGAGGGGGGGAGGAGGGGGGAGGGGGAGGAGGGGAAGGAGGGGGAAGGGGAGAAGCAGTTATGTTTTGCAAGTGGTAGCGCCTTCGGCTTTCATGTGAATGACCTGGGTTCGATGCCGACACGAGAGGAAACGTTGAGCATGTTTCCAGACATCTGTTGCTCCTGTTAACCAAGCAGTATGTGCCTGGGTGTTACCTGACTCTCATGTGTCACATTCTGGGAAAGGGAACCACAGGAAATAAGCCATAGTGGCTTTACTGGGTTACCTTGGGCTACTCTCTGGGTTAATAAACCAAATAAAATATTCTTTTTCCCTCCTACCACCAGTCCATCACCATCAGCCTATCACCATCAACCTACCACCACCACCACCATCATTACCACCATCCTACCACCACCACCATCCTACCACCACCACCACCACCATCCTACCACCACCACCATCCTACCACCACCACCATCATCTTACCACCATCCACCATGATCCACCACTAATCCCCAGTGGTTCTCTCTAGTATCGACGCCGCTAACACCACCAGTCCTGGTGCCGCCCAGCAGGTCTCCTTTAATGACGTGTTCCAGAAATTCCTTCCAAACACAACGTGGTTCCTCACATTCTTCTCATTTTCTCTCTTTTCGTAAATCCCATTTTCATTTCATCCCTGCTTTCACTTTTTCTCATTTTAATTTTTTCCACTGTCCATTAAATTGCTTCTCATGTCTTTCTTACTAAATTTTTACACCTATTATTCCTCTCATTCTTCATTCTTTAAAATATGTTTACATTAAATCATCCACAATGATCATCACACACACACACACACACACACACACACACACACACACACACACACACACACACACACACATACACACACAATTCAGTCTGATGGCCATAAGGTGATAATTGCTGTAATGTACAACCCGCCACAGAACTGCAGGAGGCCAAGAGAAGAATACGACGAGAGCAACAGAGCAATGGTAGACACACTAGCCGAGGTAGCCAGAAGAGCCCACATGGGGAGAGCAAAGTTACTAGTTATGGGTGATTTCAATCACAAAGAGATTGATTGGGAAAACCTAGAGCCCCATGGGGGTCCTGAATCATGGAGAGCCAAGATGATGGATGTGGTACTGGAAAACCTCATGCATCAACATGTTAGAGACACTACCAGAGAGAGAGGTGGGGATGATCCAGCAAGACTGGACCTAGTATTCACCTTGAGTAGTTCGGACATCGAGGATATCACGTATGAAAGGCCCCTTGGAGCTAGTGATCATTTGGTTCTGTGTTTTGATTATATAGTTGAGCTACAAGTGGAGAGGGAGCAGGAATAGGAAGGGAGAAACGAAACTACAAAAGGGGGACTACAAGGCATGAGGAACTTCCTACAAGACGTTCAGTGGGAGAGAGAATTGGCAGGAAAACCAGTAAAAGAAATGATGGAATATGTGACAACCAAATGCAAAGAGGCAGAGGAGAGGTTTGTCCCAAGGGAAACAGAAGTAATGGGAAGACCAGAACGAGTCCTTGGTTCACCCAGAGGTGTAGGGAGGCAAAAAGTAAGTGTAATAGAGAATGGAAAAAGTACAGAAGACAAAGGACCCAGGAAAATAAAGAGATTAGCCGAAGAGCCAGAAACGAATATGCACAGGTAAGAAGGGAGGCTCAGCGACAATATGAAAATGATATAGCATCAAAAGTCAAGTCTGACCCGAAGCTGTTGTATAGCCACATCAGGAGGAAAACAACAGTCAAGGACCAGGTAATCAGGCTGAGAAAGGAAGGTGGGGAGTTCACAATAAACGACCAAGAGGTATGTGAGGAGCTCAACATGAGATTTAAAGAAGTATTTACACAGGAGACAGGTAGGACTCCAGGAATTCAGAATAGGGAGGTATACCAACAAGTGCTGGATGAAATACACACAACCGAGGAGGAGGTGAAGAAGCTGCTATGTGAACTCGATACCTCAAAAGCGGTGGGACCGGACAACATTTCTCCGTGGGTCCTTAGAGAGGGAGCAGAGATGTTGTGTGTGCCACTAACACAAATCTTCAACACATCCATTGAAACTGGGCAACTACCTGAGGCGTGGAAGATGGCAAATGTAGTCCCAATTTTTAAGAAAGGAGACAGACACGAGGCATTAAACTACAGACCTGTGTCACTGACGTGTATAGTATGCAAAGTCATGGAGAAGATCATCAGGAGGAGAGTGGTGGAGCACCTAGAAAGACACAAGCTTATAAACGACAACCAGCACGGTTTCAGGGAAGGAAAATCCTGTGTCACAAACCTACTGGAGTTTTATGATAAGGTAACAGAAGTAAGACACGAGAGAGGGGTGGATAGACTGCATTTTTGGACTGCAAGAAGGCGTTCGACACAGTTCCTCACAAGAGGTTAATGCAAAAGCTAAAGGATCAGGCACACGTAACAGGAAAAACACTGCAATGGATCAGAGAATATCTGACAGGAGGCAACAACGAGTCATGGTACGTGACGAGATGTCAGAGTGGGCACCTGTGACGAGTGGAGTTCCACAAGGGTCAGTCTTAGGACCTGTACTGTTTTTGGTATATGTGAATGACATAACGGAAGGGATAGACTCAGAAGTGTCCCTGTTTGCAGATGATGTGAAGTTAATGAGAAGAATAAAATCAGTCGAGGATCAGGCAGGACTACAAAGAGACCTGGACAGGCTGCAAGCCTGGTCCAGTAACTGGCTCCTTGAATTTAACCCTGCCAAATGTAAAGTCATGAATATCGGGGAAGGGCAAAGAAGACCGCAGACAGAGTATAGTCTAGGTGGCCAAAGACTGCAAGCCTCACTCAAAGAAAAAGATCTTGGGGTGAGTATAATACCGAGCACATCTCCTGAGGCACACATCAATCAGATAACTGCTGCAGCATACGGGCGGCTGGCAAACCTAAGAATAGCGTTCCAATACCTCACTAAGGAATCATTCAAGATTCTGTATACCATATACGTCAGGCCCATACTGGAGTATGCAGCACCGGTTTGGAACCCACACCTGGTCAAGCACGTCAAGAAATTAGAGAAAGTGCAAAGGTTTGCAACAAGACTAGTCCCAGAGCTAAGGGGATTGTCCTACGAAGAAAGGTTAAGGGAAATCGGCCTGACGACACTAGAGGACAGGAGGGTTAGGGAGACATGATAACGACATATAAAATACTGCGAGGAATAGATAAGGTGGACAGAGACAAGATGTTCCAGAGAGGGGACACAGAAACAAGGGGTCATAATTGGAAGTTGAAGACTCCTATGAGTCAAAGGGATGTTAGGAAGTATTTCTTCAGTCATAGAGTTGTCAGGAAGTGGAATAGCTTAGAAAGCGACATAGTGGAGGCAGGAACCATACATAGTTTTAAGACTAGGTTTGATAAAGCTCATGGAGCAGGGAGAGAGAGGACCTAGTAGCAATCAGTGAAGAGGCGGGGCCAGGAGCTATGACTCGACCCCTGCAACCACAAATAGGTGAGTACAAATACGTGAGTACAGGGCAGAAACAAGCTAGCACAAATCTCCGACTGAGGTGAATTAGTGCGGCGCGAATACTTTAAAGCCTTGAGAGCCTTTTCTAGGCTCACATGATAGGCTCCCTTATGACAGGAAGAAGAAAAACAAAGACTGGGCAACGAAAACATCTCCACCATCAAGACATGGTGGACAGTATAAAGATGTGTAAATCTCGGAAAATATTTTAAAATTGAGTAAAATCGAAAGTGTCGGTCACAGGTGGCATCCCACTGAGATAAATATTGAGCCTCTGTCTATACTCAGAATTCACATACATGACCTGGACGATGAAATAAATATCGGCACAAGTCCAACTACGAACTAAAAACAATTAAAAATATAACGACAAATCAATTTTGAGGAGGACGCTAGAGGACGCCTGGGTGACTTTAATAACAAAATACTGTGGCAGAAGCTGAGGATGCAGTTTAACATGGG
This sequence comes from Cherax destructor, assembly GCA_009830355.1. Lineage (NCBI taxonomy): Eukaryota > Metazoa > Arthropoda > Malacostraca > Decapoda > Parastacidae > Cherax > Cherax destructor. The sequence continues at coordinate 323,618 of WNWK01001057.1, read as the reverse complement.
AAAATGTAAGTCCTAAACACGGAACATAAAATATCTGCGCCACTTGTAACAAAAAAAATAAACCAGATGGGATGCAGAAATGAAGACATGGAAATTCTGTTCAGCAGGAACCTAAAGTGACACCAATGTATAAATGTTCGTAATAAAACCTATAATTTTTTAGGCTTCGTTAATATTAGTCACGGGAAAGCGTTACAAGCGTAGGGGTCACTACAGTGACTATAACGTAACCCAGGTTATACAACGTAGTTCTTGCCTCTGCCAAGACATAAAAGAATGACAGTTAATTCCCATTATCAGGAATCTTTCGTATTTTCATAAATGACGATCATAGACTATACACATCGCTGAGAGGCACAGGGTAACACACGTTATCACTGACGTTTACTAATGTCAAAAATCCAAAATGAAAGTTATCGAGAATATGAAACTGGTGCATCAAGGAAACTCCCAAATTTGATTATTTAAATGTGTACGAATTCATGCTCAGCAACACAATGGGAAAAGAATGATGTTGCTCTAGGCCTGTCGTGTTTGCAATTGCAGCGCGAGAGGCCTAGAACATCACCCCCCCCACCTTAATGGGTGTTATATAGAGTCATATAATAAACGATATACGGATGCAAAGGTCAGGTAATGAGAGTTGGAGGGGAGAGAAGCAAACTTTTGAGAAAAATACTTTGAAAATAATTATAAAATATTGGTAAGAAAGAAATATAAAAGTGCAGTCGTCGTTATTTTATTTAGAAGGTAAAAAATCACTTTACATGGACCTCCAGAGTAAGAGGATCAGCTCAAACACTTTACGAGACTAGTAATAATTTCACCGTTACATTAGTTACGGCCATGTCAAAAGACCACCCAAAACTTACTGAATGTGGCAGAGCTTTTTGGCTCTCTTCACTGCTATAGAGTTTCGTGGATGATATGTATTTAAAATATGTTTATGCGTTCCTAGGTAATTCACCCTTAGGAATATACACGATGAAAAACTGTAAGGCACATATAGGACCTTCCTCGCGTGAGCCAGTAGTTAGTTCCACTCCACTGATACTCTTTGTTTGACTCCGTGATGACCTTTTCTGGCTAATTCATCAATGACCTTTGTTCAGGAACGCTTTGATGATCTATTTCAGTCTTCAGTTTGTATGCGTCTTGAGCTTTTTCCAGTTACATGCGGCATGATTTAGAGCATTTAATGCTTCAAGTATTTAAAGCCTTTTTTGATTAAGTTTTATACTATAAGTTGTACAGTATCTAAGGTCATTTTCTGATTTCTAGTTACTTGATCTCTGACCTTTTCACAAGTCTACTTGCTATATGAAGGTTTATTTTTTTCCCCTTGCCCTTAAAATCAATATCTTGTCGACATGAAGACAGCTTTTTTAAATTCATGGATCGTGACCCTTTGACCTTCTAACTTCGTTCTTGGCGACCTTTCACCTATTACCTGCACGGGATGAGCAGTACCTCCCGGCGACACCCTCGCCAGACTTCCTCCCACACTTGACCAACACTTGGGTATCTCTATTCTGGAAACGTTTCGCTTGATGAAGCCACTGGATGGCGAAACGTTTCCAGAATAAAGATACCTATGTGTTGCTCAAGTGTCTCATTTATCAACTTGTCGGTTTTCTAAACCATTTATTTAATATTCCTCCCACACACTACTACTGTGCCAGACAAACACCGTGTACCTGAGAGCGATCACCACCTTACTGGACAGAAACCAAGCCCTGATTAGCTGACGGAAGATAGAGCCTATGCACCTCCTTGACCCACAGAGGTTGGCCTCTGTAACCAAGGGATACTTACCGTATTTTCCGGCATATAAGACGCACGATCATATGAGACAAATAACACGATGTTTCCAAGCAGTTGTAACGTAACGTTAGTAAACAACTGCTAAAGCGTAACTCAAAGCCCAAGCTTGACCAAGACCTTGAGCATATAAAGCTCAGGGTGATTTTTCAAGACTTTTTGCGAGGGGAAAAAAGCGCGCCTTATATGCAGGAAAATACTGTAAAAATGCACATGAGTGAAAAAAAAAATTCACACTAACACCTTCTGGTTAACCTCTCCAAGTCTGTCTTTCCATGTTATTATCCCTCTAGCTTTTCATCAGCAAAGAGAGAGAGACAAGGTTCGATATCCCTCTAGAGTATTAACGTAAATTAGTTAAGACAATACACAACCCGCACGTAGCAGAGGGGAGCTCAGGACGACGTTTCGGTCCGACTTGGACCATTTACAAAGTCACACTAACAAAAAGGAGAGAAGGAGGGAGTATATATATAGGCCAGCAGACAGGGACGGGATAAGAGAGGTAGTAGGAAAGGAGGAAGAGAGGTAGTGGTAGAGGTAGTAGTAGTGGAGTCAGTCAAATACTAGTTAAGACATCAATGACCCCAGTACCGAGCCCTGAGGAACGCTGCTACTGGCGTACTCACCCCCCTCCCTCTACTGGACAACTTCCTAGTCACCTAGTTTTCAGGTACTTCCTGATCCACTTGACAACTTTCCCTTTTACTCCTGCTTATTTTCCTATTTGTACATTAGTCCCCTGTGTGATACTCTGTCAACAGCTTTCATGAAGTTCAATAATGCCTAGTCAATTTTTCCTGACGAAGAAAACAACAAAATCAAGAGACATCAGTCACTGAAGTCTCCCGTCCTTCATGCCTTCCTGCTTCCCATCGTTTCCCCTCCTCGCTTCATCCCTTCTACGCTAGCTCCCTTCCTCCATCATTCTCTCTGGTTGTGAAGAGAGGCGACCTGGACTCCGTCTTCCCCGTTGCTCCACTTTAAGCCACTTGGCACCAGGAAGTCCTATTGGCACCGGGCCATCGATCAGCCGTACGTGATGCTTCGCCAGCTCTTACGTTGTCCTGTGTTGGCATCTTCTAAGGCTCTGGCACTCGTGACACTGCTCATTTATTGGCCCCTCCTCATTCATTCACTGAATCTCATTGGCTCTCTCATTCAGACAGTGATTCACGCATTGAGTTGTTTACTCACTGGCTGACTGAAGCAAATGATGAATTTTCAAGGTCGATGTTTCAAGCAGTAAGATACTAATTACATTTAGAATGCGGCTGAGCCAATGGGAAATCAGAAAACATTTAAAAATATATATATGGCAGCCTACGTTCCCTCTTGAAAACAAAAAATCCATGTGAAACGTGAACGTTATGTGGACAAGTATGGAAGCAATGCGAGAATGTGTTCTACAGATAGCAATTAACAATGTATATAGCAATAATATAATGCTTACAGCTATCTCAGCCCATAGCTATGTATGAATTAGAATGTATATGCCAGTAATTAAGATATTAAAATCTAAACAAATCAGAGACTGGAGTAATCTAGCTGTTACTGGGATAGTTAGCTTAAAGCAAAATAGCTTTGTCTTATTACTTCACTTTAGTCGGTCAGAAGTTAGATGGGTCCAAGAGCTATCCCTCTACCCCTACACAAACACTATTCGTTCACAGTGGTTGTTGTGCATATTGTGATATCACCTGTGTACTGTGATCTTATTAAGAGCATTCTCCGTGGAATATTCGCTACAGTTTAATCACCTGTATTTCTGTAGCCGTAGATGGTATGGCAATACGGACGAGTTGTAGATGATTAAAACAGGCATGCAGTAATTGGAAATTTTATTCAGCCGACGCTCAGCCTTCACAACAGTGCAAGCAAAACGTTGTCTGAAGAAAGTCTCCAATTATTACCTATCTGTCCCTAAAACCTTAGTGAGCACATGTACTGACTCTGCTGATCAAACAACGAGATGATGAGTGAGTAGCACCATCCTGACTGAGGAGTGAGAGACTTGTACCGCAGATTACCTTCCTGAGTTCCTTTGCTCGGTATTTCGCTCTGTCTCTCTCTCTCTCTCTGTCTGTCTGTCTGTCTGTCTGTCTGTCTGTCTGTCTGTCTGTATGTCTGTCTGTCTGTCTGTCTGTCTGTCTGTCTCTCTCTCTCTCTCTCTCTCTCTCTCTCTCTGAGCTCATACATGCACACGTAGCGAGACGAGCTGAGTATAACTACTACCTACCAGAACTAATAACTCAAGGCAGCAGCAGTGGGGCCAAGGACCTCACTAACACATACCTGAAAGAAAAAAAACAGCAGTGTTAATATCATAGATATATGACATACACAAAAGCCACCTTGAACGACGGTAACTAATAAACTAGCAACAGTAGCCAGAGCTGAAGTACTCAGCTCCTACTGCTGGAGTATACGGCTCCCTCCCTCCCTCTCTCTCTCACCCTCTCAGTGAGAGGGGAAACTGTATACTCTTCACCAACATTCGTGGAAAGATAAGCGAAGAGTTAACAGGTGAGTGAAGACTGTCACCGTGTTAATTATGAGGACAGGTGCTTGTAATGGACCCTTGATACTAATGACAATGATAATAATGGTGATGATATTGGTGGTGATAACTAATGGCAATGATCTTGATTATACTGATAACGTTCATGACGACAAGAGGAAAGCACTAATGATGAGACGACGATAATTGATTGATTAATGGAATGATAACGGTGACTGACGAAAGAGCTAACCATCAACAACATCAATCTTCCATAGACAGTAAATACGGTGTTCCCCAATACCTAAAACGAATCAAGTACTAAAGTCCCACATCACGAACATGAGAACGGACAGCATGAATTCACATCCTTTTATATATATATTATTGTACCCACGAACAAGTGGTATTGATCAATAACAAAGCTGCGACTAGCCAAGGACTCGAACTCGTGTTGTTTTGGCCCGCCTCACGGTAAGCGAAAACCACATAACGCTCTAACCCACAGGCCCATCAAATCCTACAAGAATCACTGCTGGGTGCGTGATTCTTGTAGGATTTGGTGGTCCTGTGGGTCAGAGCGTCATGTTTTTTCGCTCTCCATGAGGCGGGCCAAAAGAACATGGGTTCGAGTCCTTGGCTAGTCGCAGTGTTGTTATATATATATATATATATATATATATATATATATATATATATATATATATATATATATATAGGATGGGGTCCACCTCTGGTGTAAATTGTGGGACCCATAGCCTCGGAGAAGTGGATAAAAAGACTTCAAGGAAGAATATTTAGATTTCTTTCTGAAGCCATGTGATTATTCCACTTCCCCTACCACCCCATCTTTTCACTGTGTATAAACTTTATTTCAAGACAAAATACGTTGACAAAATACATTGACAAGAATACAATAGGGAGTAAAACAACATAGATAACAACTCAGAGCTACATGTCAAATACTTCGTCCAGCTCCCCGGCAGTGGGCCGCGTGCCCAGAATGCTGCAGGCATTTCCCCTCTGGATCGCAACACTGAGCCTGAAAGAGGAAGCTGGTCGCCCTGTGGTCCTTGGATTCTATGATGAGTTTTTCACCCAGCTCTTCGAGAAACTTTAGAGCACACTTGACCTATGCTCCAAGGGTCTCCGACCCTATTGGGATGAAGTTATAGCAATGGTAAAGGCCTTCATATTTGCGAGTCTTCTGGTCTCCTGTGACTGGCAGATCCACCCGGCTACGAGTAGGCGTAGGTGTCTGCCATTGGCAGCATAGGTGTAGTCCCAGCAATCTGCTTACCATCCTTCAGGGTAGCATGTGAGCCCATCAGACCTTGACTTCCATCAGACCTCGACTTGGGGTTCCGTTGAGCTGGGCAACGGCTGTGGCAGGTTTCGTATGATGTCATTGACCTCATGTCCATACTTCCTTCTGATGGTGACACACGAGAGCCATGAGTCACATTGATCAGGTCCCCTGCCAAATACACCTATGTTTGGTGAGTAAGAGTATGGGGGCGGCTAGGCAGGAGAGAGCCTCGGAATGCTGTGGGTGAGTCAGTGCCACGCGTCGCGAATCTCGGGTCAGCTGGTTGGTGAATTATGAGTGAGTATAAGTCCGTGTTACTGATAACATCTACCCTTCCCCTGGTAATAAGTCTCATAGGTCAATGGTTATTGTATGTAATTCTCCGTCAGGAGATAATGTATTCTCGTTCTTTATGTTATTAAGTAAACGACAGCCATAGTTCCCATTTTTATTTGTACCTTCTTATGCTATTCCCTATTTTGTTAAGCACTGGGATAATACAGGAGACGGGCTCACTTGCTGGGGTACCTCAGGCCGAGTGGGTACAGGTCTCACACCCTGTGACTGGCAGATCCACCCCCTTCGGCTACGGAGTATGGCAAGTAGGTGTCTGCCATTGTGGCAGCATAGGTGTAGTCCCAAGCAATCTGCTTACCATCCTTCCAGGGTAGCATAGTGGCTCCATCAGGACGCTTTTGACTTCCATCAGACCTCTGCACTTGGGGTTCCCGTTGAGCTGGGCAACGGGCTGTGGCGAGGTTTCTCTTTATGATGTCATTGACCTCCTCATGTCTAGCATACTTCCCTTCTGATGTGTGACACACGAGACCATGAAGTCCGAATTGATCAGCCGTCGCCCTGCCGCAAATACACCTATGTTTGGTGAGTAGTGAGTATGGGGGCGGCTAGGCGGAGAGCAACACCAATCCGAATGGCCTGTGGGTCGAGTCGAGTCCCCAGAGAGGAATTGGGAACAGCTAGAAGGAAATCTCCTGAGTGTGGTGCCTTCACCGCTAGGAGACGAGCTTTGTGCTTTCCTGAAGCGTTCGTGAGCATTGTGTGTGTATATATATATATATATATATATATATATATATATATATATATATATATATATATATATATATATATATATATATATATATATCCAGAGAGGATTGGGAACAGCTAGAAGGAAATCTCCTGAGTGTGGTGCCTTCACCGCTAGGAGACGAGCTTTGTGCTTTCCTGAAGCGTTCGTGAGCATTGTGTGTGCAATATATATATATATATATATATATATATATATATATATATATATATATATATATATATATATATATATATATATATATATATGTCGTGCCGAATACGTAAAACTTGCTATTTTGGCTTAAATAGCAATGCTCTTCTTGCCGAATAAGGCAAGTGAAGATTTGTGTATGCAATAATTTCGCAAAAAATCATTATGCTTGTTTATTATTAAATTATTGTAAACCTATATAAAATATATTTAGTTGGATTAGGCTAAATTAAATTGCGCTTGTTATAATAAGGTTAGGTAAGTTTCCTAAAGTTCTTTTGGTACAAAATCATTAATTTTTATATTAACCCTTAAACGGTCCAAACGTATACGTTCACACGCCCAGTGCCCCGAATATTTTTATTTTTTTATAGAAATAAAGAGCACATTTTTTAAGTGTTATAAGTAAAACAAATTTTTAGGGTTAGTACTTACCGAGATATGAGGCGGAGAAGTTGGCACTGGATGCTCACCTGACAGCAACAGGAGTCCTGCCGCTTGCAGAATTGTTGCTGATATAACTTTTTTTTTTTTTTTTTTTATTTTTATATAATTTTTGTTCTGATAATTACAATTTATAGTAGTTCTTGTGATTTCATAGCCAATCTTTGTTCTGACACTAATATTAGGTACTGAAATTGTACCCAAATAATAATAATAATGATAGTGCATAAAAATAATAATGATAGTGAATAATAATGATAATAACAATAACAAAAATAATAATGATAGTGCATAATAATAATAATAATAATAATAATAATAATAATAATAATAAAGTTCCCTTGAAGCATTATGTAAGATATGTGTAGCTGCCTTATCTCATCTAATCTCCACTAATGATGATTGGTGACATTTGATGAGGGGTAAGGGTAGTCTTATCTCTTCTTATCAGTCCAGTAATTACAGTGATGACATTTGACCAGCTTACACTGCTTCCCTTTATTTGTTAAGCAAACCTGTCAGTCTGTCTGCCTGTGTGTCGTCTCCTTTCTGTCTGCTTGTATCACAGAGTAGCTCATGAACCAACTGGTATTACGCAGATCACAAACACATTATATCACTTTGTCTTGATTGTTTTAGTTATCCTAGGTAATTTACACTATGCATAATTGTATTTACGTATGTGTTCCTGTGAGATAGAGACAGATAGATACAGACAGAGATAGACAGCCAATCAGGTACCTAGTTCTTGCTAATTGACCAGTTTAACCTATTCAGCACAACATATATATATATATATATATATATATATATATATATATATATATATATATATATATATATATATATATATATATATATATATGGCATGCCATGGCATGCCAGTGGCTCTCCTTGCAATACAGTTTTATAATTGTAACTACCAATAACAATGTACACTTGTATCATGCATTGAAATAAAATATATTATTATATATATATATATATATATATATATATATATATATATATATATATATATATATATATATATATATATAATTTTCATTCTTTTCCCTGCTTTCCCATTCTACCTTCTTTATATCCCTTAGTTATTTTATCATCTTTCTCCTACCCTCTCCCTATTCTTCATCAAGAATAGAATATGACTTCTTATATGAAAGATTGAAGAAAATACAGCGAACTGAACTGAGTTATTGACTGTGCTTGTGTGTGATGTGCTGTGGTGTGTGACTGTGTGTGGTTGACTTGCTTTGTGGTGTGTGACTGTCTTTAGGTGTGTGACTGTGCTTTGTGTGTGTTGATGGTGTGTGACTGTGCTTTGTGGTGTGACTGTGCTTGTGGTGTGTGACTGTGCTTTGTGGTTGTGACTGCTGTGGTGTGACTGTGCTTGTGGTGTGTGACTGTGCTTGTGTGTGTGACTGTGCTTTGTGGTGTGTGACTGTGCTTTGTGGTGTGTGACTGTGCTTTGTGGTGTGTGACTGTGCTTTGTTTGTGACTGTGCTTGTTTGTGGACTGTGCTTTGTGGTGTGTGACTGTGCTTTGTTGTGTGTGACTGTGCTTTGTGGTGTGTGACTGTGCTTTGTGGTGTGTGACTGTGCTTTGTGGTGTGTGACTGTGCTTTGTGGTGTGTGACTGTGCTTTGTGGTGTGTGACTGTGCTTTGTGGTGTGTGACTGTGCTTTGTGGTGTGTGACTGTGCTTGTGTGTGTGACTGTGCTTGTGTGTGTGACTGTGCTTGTGGTGTGTGATGTGCTTTGTGTGTGTGACTGTCTGTGGTGTGTGACTGTGCTTTGTGGTGTGTGACTGTGCTTTGTGGTGTGTGACTGTGCTTTGTGGTGTGTGACTGTGCTTTGTGGTGTGTGACTGTGCTTTGTGGTGTGTGACTGTGCTTTGGGTTGTGTTTTGTGGTGTGTGACTGTGCTTTGTGGTGTGTGACTGTGCTGTGTGTGACTGCTTGTGTGTGACTGTGCTTTGTGGTGTGTGACTGGCTTTGTGGTGTGTGACTGTGCTTTGTGGTGTGTGACTGTGCTTTGTGTGTGTGACTGTGCTTTGTGTGTGTGACTGTGCTTTGTGGTGTGTGACTGTGCTGTGGTGTGTGACTGTGCTTTGTGTGTGTGACTGTGCTTTGTGTGTGTGACTGTGCTTTGTGGTGTGTGACTGTGCTTTGTGGTGTGTGATGTGCTTGTGTGACTTGTGTGGTGTGTGACTGTGCTTTGTGGTGTGTGACTGTGCTTTGTGGTGTGTGACTGTGCTTGTTGTGTGTGACTGTGCTTGTACGGTGTGTGACTGTGCTGTGGTGTGTGACTGTGCTTTGTGTGTGTGACTGTGCTTGTGGTGTGTGACTGTGCTTTGTGGTGTGTGACTGTGCTTGTGTGTGTGACTGTGCTTGTTGTGTGACTGTGCTTTATGTCTTTTGTGTGTGACTGTGCTTTGTGGTGTGTGACTGTGCTTTGTGGTGTGTGACTGTGCTTTGTGTGTGGACTGTGCTTTGTGGTGTGTGACTGTGCTTTGTGGTGTGTGACTGTGCTTTGTGGTGTGTGACTGTGCTGTTGTGTGACTGTGCTGTGGTGTGTGACTGTGCTTTGTGGTGTGTGACTGTGCTTTGTGGTGTGTGACTGTGCTTTGTGGTGTGTGACTGTGCTTTGTGGTGTGTGACTGTGCTTTGTGTGTGACTGTGCTTTGTGTGTGACTGTGCTTTGTGGTGTGTGACTGTGCTTTTGTGTTTGTTGTGTGATTCTGTGCTTTGTGGTGTGTGACTGTGCTTTGTGGTGTGTGACTGTGCTTTGTGGTGTGTGACTGTGCTTTGTGGTGTGTGACTGTGCTTTGTTATGTGTGACTGTGCTTTGTGGTGTGTGACTGTGCTTTGTGGTGTTTGACTGTGCTTTGGATGTGTTATGCAGCCAGCTGGCAGCCCTGGACACTGTGTAGGTGTGTTCTCTCGCGACACAAGGACCACGAGTCTAAAGAAGGCTGTGCATGTGTCACAGTGTGTCTTGTATATGATGCGGAATCCGCGATTACACAGGATACAGCCAGGGAAGACCTGTGTTGTGTCTGACACACGGGTCTCGTAGGCCACCAGATATGGAAGCTGCATCATCCAGCGTGTGCTGTGACACAGCCCGTATAACATCATCGATACACATGCATGAACATGCATGAACACGCGCGCGCGCGCACATAAACACACACACAACACACAGACACACACACACACACACACACACACACACACACAAATTGACGGGGACAGACTTCAGGCACACCTAGACTGCAAGATTAGTATAGAGAGTGAGTGCTTGAGTGTAATCTGATCATTTTATGTTAATGCAAATCAGGGAAGGTACTGAAATACAGGAACACAGTTTCAGAAAAGCTATTTTTTGGAAAAAAAAATGACAGAAAAGGACCTTGAAGTAAACATTACACCGAACATATAGCCAGAGGTGCACGTTAACAGGAACTAAGGACACCCTTCAAAGACCTTAATAAAGATTCCTTCGTGCTATTATACACGACGCATGGTAGACCAACCCTGGAGTATTCAGCGCCTGCGTGGAGCCCCTTGCCTCACGTTTCGAGAGCTGACGAGGTGTGGACTCACCTAGTTGTTGTTGCAGGAGTCGATTCATAGCTCCTGGCCCCGCCTCTTCACTGGCCGCTACTGGGTCATTCTCCCTGCTCCATGAGCTTTATCATACCTCTTCTTAAAGCTATGTATTGAGCCTGCCTCCACTACATCGCTTCCTAAACTATTCCACTTCCCGACCACTCTGTGACTGAAGAAATACTTCCTAACAGCTCTGTGATTCATCTGAGTCTTCAACTTCCAACTGTGTCCCCTTGTTGCTGTGTCCCATCTCTGGAACATTCTGTCTCTGTCCACTTTGTCAATTCCTCTCAGTATCTTATATGTCGTTATTATGTCCCCCCTGTCTCTCCTGTGTGTGTGTGTGTGTGTGTGTGTGTGTGTGTGTGTGTGTGTGTGTGTGTGTGTGTATGTGTGTGTGTGTGTACTCACCTAATTGTGGTTGCAGGGGTCGATACTCAGCTCCTGGCCCCGCCTCTGCGCTGCCCGCTACTGGGTATCTGCTCTCCCTGCTCCATGAGCTTTATCATACCTCGTCTTAAAACTGTGTATGGTTCCTGCCTCCACTATGTCTTTCTCTAGACTATTCCACTTCCTGACTACTCTGTGGCTGAAGAAATGCTTCCTAACATCCCTTTGACTCATCTGAGTCTTCAGCTTCCAGTTGTGTCCCCTTGTTTCTGTGTTCCCTCTCTGGAACATCCTTTCACTGTCTACCTTGTCGATTCCCCGCAGTATTTTGTATGTCGTTATCATGTCTCCTCTGACCCTTCTTTCCTCCAGTGTTGTTAGTCCTATTTCCCTCAGCCTTTCTTCATAGGACAGACCCCTGAGTTGTGGAACTAACCTTGTCGCAAACATTTGCACTTTTTCTAGTTTCTTTATGTGCTTGACTAGGTGTGGGTTCCAGGCTGGTGCTGCATATTCTAGTATGGGCCTGACGTACACGGTGTACAGTGTCTTAAACGAGTCCTTGTTAAGGTAACGGAACGCTAATCTTAGGTTTGCCAGTCGCCCATATGCTGCCGCAGTTATCTGGTTGATGTGTGCCTCCGGAGACGTGCTTGGCGTTATACTCACCCCAAGGTCTTTCTCCTTTTCCGAGGTTTGTAGCCTTTGTCCGCCTAGCCTGTACTCTGTCAGCGGTCTTCTTTGCCCTTCTCCGATCTTCATGACTTTGCATTTGGTGGGATTGAATTCGAGAAGCCAGTTGCTAGACCAGATGTCAAGCTTATCCAGGTCTGTTTGAAGTCCTGCTTGGTCCTCCTCCGATGTGATTCTCCTCATTAATTTCACATCATCTTCGAACAGAGACACTTCTGAGTCTATCCCATCTGTCATGTCATTTACATATACCAAGAATAACACTGGTCCTAGGACTGACCCCTGCGGAACGCCGCTCGTCACAGGCGCCCACTGTGATACCTCATCACGCACCATGACCCGTTGTTGCCTCCCTGTGAGGTATTCCCTGATCCATTCCAGTGCCCTTCCTGTTATACGTGCTTGTTCTTCCAACTTCTTTACTAATCTCATGTGAGGAACTGTGTCGAAGGCCTTCCTGCAGTCCAGGAAAATGCAATCAACCCACCCTTCTCTCTCCTGCCTTACCTCTGTTACTTTATCATAGAACTCTAGGAGGTTTGTTACACAGGATTTGCCTTCCCGGAATTCGTGCTGCCTGGTGTTTATTATCCTGTTCAGCTCGAGGTGTTCCACCATTCTTTTCCTGATGATTTTCTCCAGGACTTTGCACACTATACACGTAAGTGATACCGGTCTATAGTTTAGTGCCTCTTTTCTGTCTCCTTTTTTAAAGATGGGGACTACGTTGGCCTTCTTCCATACCTCAGGTATCTGCCCATTTTCAAGGGATGTGTTGAATATTATGGTAAGTGGCACACTCAGTACCTCAGCTCCTTCCCGAAGAACCCACGGGGAGATGTACTCACCTAATTGTACTCACCTAATTGTGGTTGCAGGGGTCGAGACTCAGCTCCTGGCCCCGCCTCTTCGCTGTCTGCTACTGGGTCTCTGCTCTCCCTGCTCCATGAGCTTTATCATACCTTGTCTTAAAACTGTGTATGGTTCCCGCCTCCACTATATCGTTCTCTAGACTATTCCACTTCCTAACTACTCTATGGCTGAAGAATTGCTTCCTAACATCCCTTTGACTCATCTGAGTCTTCAGCTTCCAGTTGTGTCCCCTTGTTTCTGTGTTCTCTCTCTGGAACATCATGTCACTATCTACCTTGTCGATTCCCCGCAGTATTTTGTATGTCATTATCATGTCTCCTCTAACCCTTCTGTCTTCCAGTGTTGTTAGTCATATTTCCTTCAACCTTTCTTCATAGGGCAGACCCCTGAGTTGTGAAACTAACCTTGTCGCAAACCTTTGCACTTTCTCTTAATTTCTTGACATGCTTGACCAGGTGTGGGTTCCAAACTGGTGCTGCATACTCTAGTATGGGCCTGACGTACACGGTGTACAGTGTCTTGAACGATTCCTTGTTAAGGTAACGGAACGCTAATCTTAGGTTTGCCAGTCGCCCATATGCTGCCGCGGTTATCTGGTTGATGTGTGTTTCCGGAGACGTGCTTGGCGTTATACTCACCCCAAGGTCTTTCTCCTTTGATGAGGTTTGTAGCCTTTGTCCAAGTAGCCTGTACTCTGTCAGCGGTCTTCTTTGCCCTTCTCCGATCTTCATGACTTTGCATTTGGTGGGGTTAAATTCGAGAAGCCAGTTGCTAGACCAGATGTCAAGCTTGTCCAGGTCTCTTTGAAGTCCTGCTTGGTCTTCATCCGATGTGTGTGTGTCTGTGTGTGTGTGTCTGTGTGTGTTTGTCTGTGTGTGTGTGTCTGTGTGTGTGTGTGTGTCTGTGTTCATAAAATTTCAATACTGGACCAAGAATGCTAAACTTTGATAAAAGTCTGCTGGAAATACTTGCCACTTTATATAATATCAATTATTTTTCTATCCCTGGGGAATGAGATAATCGGGTTTCATCCGAGGAAGAGGAATTTAGCTCTAATTTTTTTTAATCAAGAGCCTTTCACCAGCCTCAAGGTACCTCTCCCCCACTTAAAGTGTGAAATTTCCCACTGGATCTCATTCTATCATTAACATGTCCTTGACAATCATGCTCCAGGTGTGGTTCACGAGATACCTGAGTGTACAGCTAATTTTGTAGTTTTTCTTGCAGTTTTTGTAGTGTTTTCGTAGCTTTATATTTCCATAATTGCCAAGGCAATTTGTTCTCGTTTTCAAGTATTTTTTAATTAATTTATCAGCACTTACCCCAATGGGCAACAACTGGATGAACATATAACGTTAAAAAAATGTTGATTATTAATTTATATATAGATTATTAACCAACTTTTTCCCCGTGAAGTTTTGATATGGTAACCCCTAGTGATGCAAGAGACGGAAGCCACCACAGAAAACGGCCATATGTAAACACTACTGGATTTACACCATGCACAAAGCTATGACAACGTATCTTTACAGTCCTAAATACTGCAGAAATATATTAAATCGAAACTTCTGTTGCATGAAAAAAAATTACAAAGCTCATCTTAGCAAAAATATTAATATACAGGAAAGTGTTCTAACGATTAGCTAACTTGGTGTAGAGAGAACTACACATGCGCGAGTTGGTCAGTGACTCGCCCTCCTTTCCCCCACATTGTCTAGGTCACTTGTCTAGTATTGATTGTCTTGCACGTGATCTATCTCAACTGCCTCGAAATGGAGCGATCACTTGCAATTTGCTAAACAATGATTTCAACTCAAGTTCCGTAAGAAGCCACTAAGTGTTATTGATGTCTCCGTGTAGTGATGCTGGATGCTGTACATCTCTTAGGAAGACGAAGGCGGAGGAGCGTTAAGAGGAAGATGCTGAAAGATTCTGCTCACTGAGTCAGCGACTGGCGAACATTACTCTCAGAGGAATGTGAATCGCGGGTGAGCCAGTGGTCTGGACGGTGTGAAGGCAGAGTGACCACAACTATGGGTAATATGAAGAAAGTGCACAGCGAGACTTTACTAATAAGGTCTGGTAACAGTCGCTGCTACAGCAGACAGCCACAGGGCCACTGGTTACCCACCTTCACCTGTCCTTAACGCACCACTGAACGACTCATCTTGAAACAAGACCGTGTCAGATTCTTTTGTTTTTGTTTTTACCCTGGCGTATAAATTGAGAACATAGCACACATCTGGTGGGATCTTGAGGTTTGTTAAGTAAAAGGACACAAATGCAACTAATGTGACATTTTATTGTGGCAACGTTTCGCTCTCCAGGAGCTTTCTCAAGGAACCTCGAAACACGCATCAATGAACACATTAATGCATGCAGAAACGATAACCTGAACAACGCCTGCGTACAACACCGAAATTCCAACAATCATCTCATGAAATTCAAAGACGCCCGACTAGTAATCAAAGAAACTAATTTCCGTAGACGCAAATGCCTTGAATCAGCACTTATCTCTGTTTCTAACACAATTAAACAAAACAAAGGCAGCTTCACCATCTCTGAAGTCTTAGCAAGAATCCTCCTGAAAACAGTAAACCCTACCATCACATAGTCTCTCCTGCTAATTCAACACAAGCACATCGTAGATGTGAAACACTCCTACAGGCCTTCGATATTTCAACCTCCAGCAGAAATATATTTGTCTAACCTATTGTTATACTACCCAAGTATTTGTTTTATCACCTTTTACTCATGTGCATGTTGATTGTTCTACCTTATTGTATTACTACTACTACGACTAATATCACTACTACTACCACCACTAGTATTTCACCTCACTTTGAGAGTATATATAAGCCCACTATGTCCATTATCGCTTGTAACGGCTTGAGAAAGCTCCTGGAGAGCGAAACGTTGCCACAATAAAATGTCACATTAGTTGCATTTGTGTCCTTTTACTTAACATATTGTCGGTAATTCTACCAATATTATTACATCTTGAGGTTTATTTCCCCCCCCCCTATCTCATTCGATATCAACTGCATTTTAAGGCTTGAGTGCAAATATATGTACACACCTGACAAGCTCTTGCAGAGGACGTGAGGAGGATGCTTAGTAATTCATGTGCAACATTGTGTTGCAAGTGGTGGCGCCAAGCAGGAAGCAGCGGCGGTGTCTGTAACTTGTAACTCACGGAAAGAAAAGACTTCATCTACTATAATATCTTGGAAGATTAGTAACCCAGGATAAACCAAGAAAGTCAGTGGGACTTTTTGCCATTAAGGTCCTCTGATCCCCTCCCTGAGTATATGATCCATAACAACTAGCAAACACCCAAGAACCTAATAACTGCTAGGTGGACGGGGGAAATAGGTGAAAGGAAACACCCATCGTCTCCACACTTTCTACGATCGAACTCTGTTCCTTCGGTTCCCAATAACTCCAGTATAAAGTCTCCGTCTTCATGACTAAATCAAATCGAGAAAAGCCTGCAGCGCAGGCGACACATTTCTCCAATAAAGATATCCACTTGTTGCAAGTGTTATATTCATAGACTTGTCAGTATTGCATACCATTGATCTAATGGAAGGAATAGCGTGTAGTTGTTGATTACTTGTTTCAGCTTTCTTATATCCACGAAGCAACGATTGTTCTACTGGATTTTTGTTCCAGTTTCCCCACATACACGAAACAATGCTTACTCTCCAGTGTATCTTGTTCCAGCTCTTTTTGTACTAACGAAACAATACGAAACACTAACGATCAAACTACGGATGCGGCAACGCGTGCTTAACTGGTATTTTTTTTTTTTACATGGCTTGGCTTCACGCCCGGCAGGAAACAAGGAACGCAGCATCAACTCCTCCAGAAGCGCTAGTCATACTTCCGTCTTACCCCTTCAGGAGGGGGGGAGGGAGCACCTTCATGCTGGTGAAGGGCTCTTGATCCAAAGAAATGAAGGGACCCTCCTGTTCCTTAGATTAACCCTAATTACTTATCATTTGTCAGGCGCTGTATAAACCCTAATGTTTAGTGCTTCCCTATATTACTCGTGTATGTATAAGTGTAGGTGTAGGTAGGTGTGTGCTTGGGGGGACTACTCGAAGGGGACGAACCGAGGGGACTCGGGGGGGAGGAACTGGGGGGGAGGAACCGGGGGAGACTCGGGGGGGGAGAGGAACAGGGGGGACTTGGGGGACTCGGGGGGACTCGGTAAGCTGAGGAATCTTTCAAAAGGTGAAAAAAAAAGAAAAAAAAAGTGAACAATGACAATGAAAAGTGGCTGTGAAGTGCGTTGTGTGAAGAAACTGAAGGTCACTGAAGTGTAAGGGCACACGCGCGCGCACACGCACGCACACACACACGCACACACCACACACACACACACACACACTATGACTCGACCCCTGCAACCACAACTAGGTGAGTACACACACACATTTTCCTGGACTGCAGGAAGGCCTTCGACACAGTTCCTCACATGAGATTAGTAAAGAAGTTGGAAGAACAAGCATGTATAACAGGAAGGGCACTGGAATGGATCAGGGAATACCTCAAAGGGAGGCAACAACGGGTCATGGTGCGTGGTGAGGTATCACAGTGGGCGCCTGTGACGAGTGGTGTACCGCAGGGGTCAGTCCTAGGACCAGTGTTATTCCTGGTATATGCAAATGACATGACGGACGGGATAGACTCAGAAGTGTCTCTGTTCGCAGATGATGTGACAATAATGAGGAGAATCACATCGGAAGAGGACCAGGCAGGGCTGCAAACAGACCTGGACAAGCTCGACATCTGGTCTAGCAACTGGCTTCTCGAATTCAATCCCACCAAATGCAAAGTCATGAGGATCGGAGAAGGGCAAAGAAGACCGCTGACAGAGTACAAGCTAGGCGGACAAAGGCTACAAACCTCGGCAAAGGAGAAAGACCTTGGAGTGAGTATAACGCCAAGCACGTCTCCGGAGGCACACATCAACCAGATAACTGCGGCAGCATATGGGCGTCTGGCAAACCTTAGATTAGCGTTCCGTTACCTTAACAAGGAATCGTTCAAGACACTGTATACCGTGTACGTCAGGCCCATACTAGAATATGCAGCACCAGTCTGGAACCCACACCTGGTCAAGCACGTAAGGAAACTAGAGAAAGTGCAAAGGTTTGCGACAAGGTTAGTTCCACAACTCAGGGGTCTGTCTTATGAAGAAAGGTTGAGGGAAATAGGACTAACAACACTGGAGGAAAGAAGGGTCAGAGGAGACATGATAACGACATACAAAATACTGCGGGGAATTGACAAGGTAGATAGTGACAGGTTGTTTCAGAGAGGGAACACAGAAACAAGGGGACACAACTGGAAGCTGAAGACTCAGATGAGTCAAAGGGATGTCAGGAAACATTTCTTCAGCCACAGAGTAGTCAGGAAGTGGAATGGACTAGAGAAAGATATAGTGGAGGCAGGAACCATACATAGTTTTAAGACAAGGTATGATAAAGCTCATGGAGCAGGGAGAGCAGAGACTCAGTAGCAGACAGCGAAGAGGCGGGGCCAGGAGCTGAGTCTCGACCCCTGCAACCACAATTAGGTGAGTACAATTAGGTGAGTACACACACGCGCGCGCGCACACACACACACACACACACACTGTAAGAAGGCGTTCGACACAGTCCCACACAAGAGATTAGTGCAGAAGCTGGAGGACCAGGCAGGGATAACAGGGAAGGCACTACAATGGATCAGGGAATACCTGTCAGGAAGACAGCAGCGAGTCATGGTTCGTGGCGAGGTGTCAAAGTGGGCGCCGGTGACGAGTGGGGTGCCACAGGGGTCAGTCCTAGGACCGGTGCTGTTTCTGGTGTTTGTGAACGACATGACGGAAGGAATAGACTCAGAAGTGTCCCTGTTTGCAGATGATGTGAAGTTGATGAGAAGAATTCAATCGGAAGAGGACCAGGCAGAACTACAAAGGGATCTGGATAGGCTGCAAGCCTGGTCCAGCAATTGGCTCCTGGAGTTCAACCCAACCAAGTGCAAAGTCATGAAGATTGGGGAAGGGCAAAGAAGACCGCAGACGGAGTACAGTCTAGGGGCCAGAGACTACAAACTTCAATCAAGGAAAAAGATCTTGGGGTGAGTATAACACCAGGCACATCTCCTGAGGCGCACATCAACCAAATAACTGCTGCAGCATATGGGCGCCTAGCAAACCTAAGAACAGCATTCCGACATCTTAATAAAGAATCGTTCAGGACCCTGTACACTGTGTACGTTAGGCCCATACTGGAGTATGCAGCACCAGTTTGGAACCCACATTTATCCAAGCACGTAAAGAAACTAGAGAAAGTGCAAAGGTTTGCAACAAGACTAGTCCCGGAGCTAAGGGGTATGTCCTACGAGGAGAGGTTAAGGGAAATCGACCTGACGACACTGGAGGACAGGAGAGATAGGGGGGACATGATAACGACATATAAGATACTGAGAGGAATTGACAAGGTTGATAGAGACAGAATGTTCCAAAGATGGGACACAGCAACAAGGGGACACAGTTGGAAGTTGAAGACTCAGATGAATCACAGGGATGTTAGGAAGTATTTCTTCAGTCACAGAGTAGTCGGGAAGTGGAATAGCTTGGGAAGCGATGTAGTGGAGGCA
Organism: Cherax destructor; assembly: GCA_009830355.1. Classification (NCBI taxonomy): domain Eukaryota; kingdom Metazoa; phylum Arthropoda; class Malacostraca; order Decapoda; family Parastacidae; genus Cherax; species Cherax destructor. Next base: position 304,040 of record WNWK01001057.1, on the reverse strand, counting down.
GGTTCCATACACAGCTTTAAGAAGAGGTATGATAAAGCTCATGGCGCAGGGAGAGTGACCCAGTAGCGGCCAGTGAAAAGGCGGGGCCAGGAGCTATGTCTCGACCCCTGCAACCACAACTAGGTGAGTACAACTAGGTGAGTACACACACACGCGCGCACACACACACACGCACACACACACACACACACACACACGAGAGACGAAACAAATATTATTGGGTAAGAAAAATCACAGTTCCGTGACTGCAACTATTAATAACTCTTCCACATACTTGATGTGCATCTTAGGCGATGTTTCGATCCTCCGTCTTGTTCGTGGAGTTACTGTGTCAACAATCATCCTCTTCCCATCAAGTTAGGGCTACCCAACGAAGAAGAACCCATTCACCATCACTCGCACCTTTGCTCTCTTTACATAAATGATCATGAAGTCCAAATATTTCCGCAGAGACAGCTGTGGAGTGAGTGATGGTGAATGCATCTTTCTTCTTTGGGTCAGAAAACAGAAGTTTAGCTGAATTAACTTACGTAGGCAAGATTTTAACCTCTTCTTTGACAGGTTAGACTTACCCAAGTTCGATCTCATCAACAGAACTGCTCGGTTGAAATATTCATGTTGATACCCCCAGGCCTAAGGCCTCAGTTGCAGGTTCTTGGGAGAGATGACATGAGGGGCAGTGGTGATGGTACTGTTTTTTGTTATTATTACTCTGCCATTGTTGCTGTTATTGCTTTGTTGTTGTTGTTGTCGCTGTTGCTGCTGTTGTTACTATTGTTGCTGCTGCTGTTGTTACTGTTGATATTGTTGCTGCTGCTGCTGTTGATGTTACTATTATTGTTGCTGATGCTATTACTATTGCTGTTCTTGCTGCTGCTGCTGCTGTTACTATTGCTGTTCTTGCTGCTGCTGCTGCTGCTGTTGTTGTTGTTACTGCTGCTGCTGTTGCTGTTACTGCTGCTGCTGCTCTTGTTGCTTCTGCTGCTCTTGTTACTGTTGTTGTTGTTGTTGTGTGGTGGCGACTTTGTTCGTCACTTTCATTCTCCGCTAACTTCACCCTTTTCAGCGGATCATCACCATCCCTTTCTACCTTCAGCGCAGCGACCGTAGGATACTGCCTCGCTCTGACTGTCAACAACCTGGTTGATCAGAACCCTGCCATCATCAGCGAAGGAAGACTCGATCCTACATTGCTACTTCTAGCTCTGATTAACCCTACACGGATTACTGACTTGCAACCTACGATGTGGCTGCAGGTGATTCAATTCCCCCTCCCCCCTTCCCGTCTCTCCGTACCACCTGTTGCGCCATCTGGGCCTTAAAAAACATAATAACTTCTAGACGGAAGCCAAGACCGTGTTCGCCTCTGTATCAGCAGTGACAACTGTCAAACACGAAGAGCATGTTGGCTGCGGCAGTGGCTGCGACTGCGACTACTGTTATTACTACTACTACTGCCACTGCTGCTGCTACTATTCCTAGTACTGTTGAAAAATTACACGAGTATTACTGTTGATAGAAGCATTACTGATGTAAGATAACAGGAGAAATACTGTTGAGAGATTAAAGGGTTACTGTTAGATATCAGGAGTATTCCTGTTGATAGAAAAAAAGGATTACCGATGAAAGACAACAGAGGAGGTTGACCGTTAGTAGATAACAGGAGGATGAACAGTGTTGATATATAACAGGAGAAGGATTACCCTTGAGAGATAACAAGAAAATGTTAACGAAAGATAACTATAAAAAATGCCAACTTATAAACTAAATAGAAAAGAAAGAATAACTGGGAAGATAACAGAATTGAGATTAGCGTTGAAACACAGCAGCATAATAACAAATATTGGAAGATAACAGCAAACTGATAACTTGAGGGAACACTGAAGAATAAGCTACTTGGACCATTTACAAAGCCATATTTATATATTATATATTATTATATATATATATATATATATATATATATATATATATATATATATATATATATATATATATATATATATATATCAGAATAACGAACTGGCAGAGAGCACGCTAAGGCACTAGAGGTCAAGTAGCGATAATTAGGCGACAGAGGAATAAAGAGGAACAAACGGGAATAAGACAAAGGGGAGAATGAACATCAATTAAGAAAAACAAAACAGTTTGGAATATTGATAAAATAATGAGAATCCTCGGAAATTAAGTTGAACTCCGTGGTGTCTTACGACACGAACCATGACAGTGGCGTGACACGCCAATGACACGAACCGTGAGACTTACACACGCATATGAAATGAACCACGGCACTAACATGACACGTATGTGACACAAACATGACACAGTGACATGGTGATTGTTCTCACTGCACAAGGTGGTGGTTCAACAGAACCAGGAAAACAGTTAAGGAAGAATAAGTGAACATAGAAACAGTGAGATATTCACAGGAAAAACAAAGGCAGGCAGGCAGGCAGGCAGGCAGGCAGGCAGGCAGGCAGGCAGGCAGGCAGGCAGGCAGGCAGGCAGGCAGGCAGGCAGGCAGGCAGGCAGGCAGGCAGGCAGGCAGGCAGGCAGGCAGGCAGGCAGGCAGGCAGGCAGGCAGGGCAGGCAGGCAGGCAGGCAGGCAGGCAGGCAGGCAGGCAGGCAGGCGGCGAGGCAGGCAGGCAGGCGGCAGGCAGGCAGGCAGGCAGGCAGGCAGGCAGGCGAGGCAGGCAGGCAGGCAGGCAGGCAGGCGCAGGCAGGCAGGCGAGGCAGGCAGGGCAGGCGGGCGAGCGGCAGGCAGGCAGGCAGGCAGGCAGGCAGGCAGGCAGGCAGGCAGGCAGGCAGGCAGGCAAGGAAGGAGGCAAGCAAGCAGATAAACCGGTCAGTTTCTCCTTTAAAAGTACAAAGGTGAGATCAGCTTCGTGAAGAGGTCTGACGCGTCACGACCAGACCCAACACAGCATCGTACAACACAGTACAACCCAGCACAGCATCGTACAACACAGTACAACCCAACACAGCATCGTACAACACAGTACAACCCAGCACAGCATCGTACAACACAGATCACAGTACAACCCAGCACAGCATTGTACAACACAGATCACAGTACAACCCAACACAGCATTGTACAACACAAATCACAGTACAACCCAACACAGCATCGTACAACACAGATCACAGTACAACCCAACACAGCATTGTACAACACAGATCACAGTACAACCCAGCACAGCATCGTACAACACAGATCACAGTACAACCCAGCACAGCATCGTACAACACAAATCACAGTACAAACCTCTCAACAATGACCGATTGTACAAAATCACATACAACCAACACAACATCACATCACAACCAAAAATCATTACACAACACATCACTGCGATTCACTGTAACACACATCACAATACAGGACAGTTGAAAACACCTACAAATATAACACTGTAACAAACATTGTGTTAAACGAGGACCTCCTGAGAGGCAGTTTAGATAAACATTCAAACACAAATTAACATCTTGAGACAGCGTCGCCTCTATCAAGCCAGCAAGAAATATATTAGAACTAATTCTACGAGATACCTTGAAGACCCAGTGTACCTTCTGCAACTGCGCATCTGCGCAACAGCCAATCAAGTGCCGCTCACTAATTATTGAGGCCGCACACATTCTCAGTGATGGCAATTCTAGTCGAGTCTCTGACGTGTTTATACTTTTATAATCTAATTTGTCTTTGTATATTCATTATGTTTACATATCTATGGTATACATTACATATCTATGGTCTACATTAATGTTACAAACATTCTTAATTGCTACCTGTAGCACACATGTGAACATCCATACATGTGCTCATAACATTCATTCCACATATGAATAAAAAACATTCAAGAGAACACTCTTCATGACCTTATATTCACAAATAACACTGATTTAGTCCGGCACACAGCGGCGTCTGACATAACTCTGACCACCCCAGTGTAATCGAAGTTCAGATCTTGCACAGACATCAGACCAGAGCATCCTGACGTCCTCACGAGCGAGAGCATTTAATAAATAAAAACTTCTGGAATACATATATTTATTGGGAACCAATAAATCGTAACCTTAGTGAGGATATTATGAGAAATACGAATGAATCTTAGCTCGTGTCTCCAGGGAATGAATCTAAGCTCGTGTCTCCAGGGAATGAATCTAAGCTCGTGTCTCCAGGAATGAGCGCCAGACTCATATCATTAAGAAAGGAAATAATGGTCTCTCAACAGGCGGAAAGAGCGCCATAAAACGTGAAATAACCTGAACCCGTTACGGAACGAAAATAAATACTGGTTCGAGATATATAAAGCTTCGACCTAAAACCTAAAAGCGTCATATATTGTTCAGGAGAGAAAGAAATCGAGAAATCATCAACAATATTTTAAGTCAGCCAAAAATCTTTTACTGTAAAATCCAAGACAAAAGAAATATCCTCCAGTCCTTGGGCCCTTAGCTAAGGGAGATTCAGCTTCCACTGATGATGACGACAAAGAGATAAGCGAAATACCTAGACTACAGTATGACTCTGTGCTTGGCGGGTCCTAAACAGAGTACGACAACAATATTTTTTAATGCAGATGTGATACAAAATGCTGCCAAAATTTCTGACATAACTCTGACCCCCACATGACTTTGAGAAAGCCGAAGATAACATGCCCATGGTATCTGCCCGAGGCTCACAATCATGAAGGTCTATATTATTCAAATACTACAAAAATCTATCACAGGTCTTTTAAATATTCTATGGAAACAGTTTACACAGATCTCATTCCCACAAGCCATTGATACAACTACACTCCACAAGCTCCACAAACCACTGATACAACTACACTCCACAAGCTACACAAACCACTGATACAACTACACTCCACAAGCCACTGATACAACTACACTCCACAAGCTCCACAAACCACTGATACAACTACACTCCACAAGCCACTGATACAACTACACTCCACAAGCCACCACTGATACAACTACACTCCACAAGCTCCTACAACCACTGATACAACTACACTCCACAAGCCACTGATACAACTACACTCCACAAGCTCCACAAACCACTGATACAACTACACTCCACAAGCTCACACAAAGCCACTGATACAACTACACTCCACAAGCCACTGATACAACTACACTCACAAGCTCCACAAAGCCACTGATACAACTACACTCCACAAGCTCCACAAGCCACTGATACAACTACACTCCACAAGCCACTGATACAACTACACTCCACAAGCTCCACAAACCACTGATACAACTACACTCCACAAGCTCCACAAACCACTGATACAACTACACTCCACAAGCCACTGATACAACTACACTCCACAAGCCACTGATACAACTACACTCCACAAGCTCCACAAGCCACTGATACAACTACACTGCACAAGCTCCACAAACCACTGATACAACTATGCACTCCACAACCACTGATACAACTCTCACACTCCACAACCACTGATACAACTACACTGCACAAGCTCCACAAACCACTGATACAACTACACTCCACAAGCCACTGATACAACTACACTCCACAAGCTCCACAAACCACTGATACAACTACACTCCAAGCTCCACAAACCACTGATACAACACACTCCACAAGCTCCAAAACCACTGATACAACTGCACCCCTACGAACCACTGATCAACTACACTCCACAAGCTCCACAAACCACTGATACAACTACACTCCACAAGCCACTGATACAACTACACTCCACAAGCTCCACAAACCACTGATACAACTACACTCCACAAGCCACTGATACAACTACACTCCACAAGCTCCACAAACCACTGATACAACTACACTCCACAAGCCACTGATACAACAACACTGCACAAAGATGGAGACAAGGGCGAGATGCTGACATCTAACGAACAAGACTCAAATGCAATGATGTCCTTCATTTATACAAACATTTCACCCAACACTGGACTTTATCTAGTACTTTATCAGGTACTTGAAAAAGCCCATTTTTGAGTGAAATTTCGTATCAATAAACGTGTATAATTTCCGGCACTCCACGAAGGCGGCAGTAAAGCAATCTCACTCTCTCTCAAAAAAAAAAAAAAGCTGCCAGGAAAATGATAGTCTAGATAACAAGAGCCTTAAATACAAGGAAAGTAAAGCTAGTGATTTTACTGTTAAAGTCACTGGTATTCTGTAGGCTGCAATATTGTTCTACACTAACAGCACCGTTAAAGGCAGGCGAAACTGAGTAGCTTGAGAAGGTAGAGAGAACTTTAATTGCACAAATCTATTGAAAAACCTAAAGGAAACAAGACAATTGCAGTCAGTATGTCTGGCGACCAGCAAACGGAGGATCGAGTCTCCGCCACACCTAGACCTGAATGACCCACACGTGTTTACAGTTTCACAAAGTGCACCTTACATTACTGCAAACTAAGGAAGCGAAATACCTGTAGGGACTCTTACATCCACCCAAGAAAGAGGGAGGGCAGCTTCATTTCCTTGGATCATGAGCCCCCCTCACTGGCATCAAGGCACCTCCGTCCTTGTTGCTTGCTAACCTCACACTGCTTCGGGACTTAGTGGAAATGTTGACAAAAATTATTTTAGATTGTAATGTAATCAAGTCAGGATCATTGGTATTTCTTTTTTCCCTGTTTCTTCGGTGTTTCAAAACAGCGCACGGTTTTACTTGTCTGTTCCGTAAAACAGTACAAGAATTGTTTTTTCTGGTTACGGGTGTTGTAAAACACACTGCCGTAACAGTGATGCAGTACAGACTAATGACATCTCAAGACAGACTCTACAGACTCAGCTGCACTGATAGTGAGAACAGCTGGTACTTGGTGGACTGGTGGGAGGTGTGGCCTCCCATGCTACTTTCACCCACGAGTGGTGCGAAGTACACACACAACACACACACACACACACACACACATACACACACACACACCTAAAGGCCAGTTGCGTGTACTAAGGCACAGGATAAAAACTGCTCTTGACGTGTTTAAGGTTGCCTGACCTTACCACCAATGCACTACCATTGAACATTGCTTGTGAGGTTAACCTACCACCACTTACCACTAATGTAAATGTATCGACTTCAACACCCATTAAAAGGCAATGCTTCGATCGAAGATAATATTTACCAATTTTCTGGCTAGAAAATAATGTATTAGCATCGCGAGTCTCATGGAGAATACACTAGCCATCCCTTCAAACCACGACAGAAAACGGGAGAGCTTAACCAACAAAGTCATTTGGATGATTGATTGATGATTGATGGATGATGGCCGATCATCCCATCATTTTACGACGTCAGTTTCCCAGCGAGGTGCCTAACATCCAGGTCTCAACGCTTCCAGTTATTGTAAATCCTAGTTTCTTTATTCTAAGTTAGATTAATTTCAATTAAAAGGCTTATTTAATAACAAAAAAATAAAATATAAATAAAGGGCCACAATATGTCTTAATAGCGAAATGGTCGAGAGAACAAGAAAAATAAGGCAACGTTCATATGTGAACGATCTCTGGTGGGGTGCGAGTAAACAGACTAATAGATAGATGGATGATGATTTTAAGGGTCGAGTAATTGATGAATGATGACTGATGAATGTGGTGGTTGCTGTTAAAATTACTGTTATTAATAGTACTATAATTATTATTATAATTATTAAAATAGATTAATGTATCTCTTAGTGTTTATACACCAAGGAGTATATCTGTGTAGCAGTAACAGCAACAGTAGCAACAGCAGCAGCAGTAGCAGCTTCTTTCATCATCTAAATTTCTTATCATCACCTTGCTCTTTCCTACGTTCACTCTTAACTTCCTTCTTGTTCAAGTGCCGTTACAAAAGGAATTTGTTCCCATAAGTGTTAAAATATATGTATTTTAGCTAAAAAAATGAGGTTTGTCACACACAAAACCTCCTTTACCCCCTCCCTCCAACCTTTCCTAGGCCGATGAGGGAGGGGTCCTTGAGGGGGGAGACCGTGAGGGTGCAAAATGTAGTTTTTCACTTCCCTTTCATTGGTATCTCGACCGCGACAGAACACGAGAAGGCAGAAACTGAAAGAGAGGGTACAAAGATTTCTTATTCCCTCTTAAAATGCGTATCTCATAATCATTCTGGAGTTTTATACTGCAGTAGGGCAGAAAGACGAACTGCAACTTTTTTTAAGCAGATTTCTTAAACAATAGTTATATCATTGAATTTTGTTGTAAATACATGTTTTACGGCTGGCTGGATGGATGGCTATCCATGCATATATTCCGAAATGTACATACACACACACACGTTTCCGGGCCTAACGTACACAGTGTACAGGGTCCTGAACGATTCTTGTGTGTGTGTGTGTGTGTGTGTGTGTGTGTGTGTGTGTGTGTACTCACCTATTTGTGGTTGATGCAGGGGTCGAGACTCAGCTCCTGGGCTCGCCTCTTCACTGGTCGCTACTAGGCAGCGTGTGTGTGAGAGAGAGAGAGAGACCTTAAAAGGTATATATACATTTATACCTTTTAAGGTGTCACGCAGGTAGGAATATACTAAGAAAAAATGTTAGCGAGAAAATGAGACACAAGAACAATGGTGCGTTGTGCTGCTGCTGCTGCTGCGTCTCTCTCTCTCTCTCTCTCTCTCTCTCTCTCTCTCTCTCTCTCTCTCTCTCTCTCTCTCTCTCTCTCTCTCTCAGAAAAATACACCAAGAGCTATAACTGTCTTGGTATATATAGAAACATTGTGCGTCATGACCTTGAAGAGTGGTAGGTGGTAGATGTGGTGGTGATGGTGGGGGTGGTTGTTGGTGGTTGGGGGTTAGTTGATGAACCTAGCATTGCTCAATAGGCCTACTGCAGTGCTCCACTTTTCCTATGACCTTGTGGAGCTAATTTGGGAAAGTAGGAATGTGTTGGGGAAAGATAAAAGGGTGTTAGGGTGACTTGCGGAGAAATTGTGGAGAGTTATTAAGCTTGGTGGGGAGAGTAGAGGGTATTCAAGAAAGCTTATTGAGGGACAGTAGGAAATTTTAGGCAGGGGAAAAGGAGCGGCTATGAGAAACACGGGGAGAAAATATCTCTTACGTACCATTAATGTTTACAGCGTTCTTGATCTTCGAATAAATGTGTGAAAGTTTGCTGATATTACCAGACAACCTCGACGCTCTTATGAGATGAAGAATTGTCAGGGATCGTGTTTACGAAGTGGTGGTATCAAGAATACGACTGATGAACTGTTATTGGAGGCGATGTATTGGTATTCGTGGCGAGCCCAGGCCTACCAGGTCTGCCTGTTCCCTAGGTATAGTCGAGAGTGAGGAGAGGCTCTGAGACACGGCCTATTAGTGTGATACAAACGGAGGTCACGTGACTAAGGCCTGGCCAGGGAGCACAAGTACTGGACAGCTGACAGAATAACACACTTTGGTATATTTTCGAAACGCTTCGCCTACACAGTAGGCTTCGTCAGTCAAATTCAGAGGTGACTGAAACTGGAAACAGTAGCAACAGTGGAGAGGCAAAGATGATGGGATGAGTCCATCAACCCTGAAGAAGTAATTTCGAGGTGGTGAGTCTTTCAGCTTTAAGCGTCCGTCTCTAAGGTCTTGATCAATAACACTTCTAAGAATTTTCTAACGTTTCTAAAGCCTTTTTTTCTAACTTCCAAGACTTTTTAATGTCACCTCTATTTATAAGACTTTTCTGAAGTCTTAAATTTGATGTTTTTTCACGATTTCTCTACAATTATTTCTCAGGTTTAAGGTTCGTAACGACTGCATCAACAGCAGCAACAACAACCTACATGATCACAAGAGAGGCGTGAAGGAGGGGTGCCACAGGTGGTACTGGAAAGGATAGGGGAAGTGGGAACGGGATAGGAGTTGAGGGGGAAGGTGGAGGAAGTGGAAAGTGGGGGAGAGAGTGATAGTGGGGGAGAGTGATGGTGGGCGGAAGAGGTGGAGGGAGGAAGAAGTGGAGGAGGGGTGGAGGAAGTGGTGGAGGGAGGGGAGATTTGGAGGGAAGGAGGGAGTAGTGCCACACTATAATTATTCACGTGACAATTTAGCCACATCACGTACTTACACGTGGCACCATGTACGCGTCATCACGTACGTGTCACCATTTCCGCTGTTAATATGATAAATCCAGGAGCAAGGTGTGGCAACACCTCGACAAGTTGCTTCAGCACACGCACAATAAATAAATAAATAAATAAATAAATAAATAAATAAATATATATATATATATATATATATATATATATATATATATATATATATATATATATATATATATATATATATATATATATATATATAACGTTCCTGCCGGAGATATTTGATCAAGAATGCTGTGATGGACGTGCGGACCAGTGGGATAGAAGCAACAATTAGCTTGATGATATTTATGGTATACCCGTGACCACTTGACTAGCCTTGCAGCTGGGCCTTTGCACAGGGTCCCTAATGATTGCCTGGAGGCGCCAACACCTTGTGTCGAGTTTTATCACCACCTTGCTGGTTACGTACGAAGACGCTAGACACCCACGTACATCATCCACACGTCTGGTAAGACCGTGGCTGTGCATAACCAAGAAGCGTTGAAATTGGCACGAGTGTCACCGTTGGTGTCGGAAATGGGTTACCACACAGCCAGCTGTCGTCACAAGCCACACCCTCTCACAAGCCACACTCACCCAAGCCACACCCTCTCCCAAGCCACACTCACCCAAGCCACACCCTCACCCACCTCCCCAGCATCGGTAAGAGAACACCAACTTTAACATAGTCATCGACATTACCCTATGTGAAGCACCACACCTGTTAAGGTAATCCAACACCACAACAGCTGTATCTGACGCTACCTTACCTAGCAGTACCTTCGTAAGCATGGTACCTGCTTGCCCAGCACCTTCCTGGCCATGGTTTGTGTTCTCCTAACCTGTGTAGCGAGGCGAAACTCTTGCTTCACCGAGAGTCTATTACAAGAAGTGGCTGGAGGTGGAGGAGAGCAACTCCCCGAGGCTGATATACACTTAAAGCTGCCGTTTTGAGGAGGAGGGAAAAGGATGGAGGGAGGAGGGAAAGAGGGAGGGGGAAAAGGGAGGGAGGAGAAAGAGGAGGAGGAAGAGCAGCAGCACCACTACCAGTACCAGCAGGAGGGAATACTTCAAGAAAGAATAGGAGCAGAAAGAAGAAAAACCAGAGGTGGAGAAGGAATAAGAGACTGAGGAGAAGAAAAGAGGTGCAGGAGGAACTGCAAGAAGAAAACTGATAAGCGTAGAAGTGACTGGTCTGAGCAGAACCAGCCTTCATTACTACCTTCATAATTCCTAAACTCCTTCCTGCAATATTTCGATATTTTGTAGAACGCGAAAGAGCATCACAGCAGCATACCTACTGGTCCATCCTAGGCAAGTTCAACCCACACCCTCCTAAACCAACTCATGTACCTATATTTACAGCCACCCAAGGTTCTCGCTCCTTATCATGTTGCAAGCCTCGCATGGCAAAGTTGAAAGAAAGATGCTGCAAAAAAATTTGAAAGCTGCAGGGGAAAGCGGTCTCCAGTCTGCGTAAATGATACGGTCATCGTTCCGAGAGTCAACATTCAGTCCCATGGAACGTTCACACAGCACCTGGGAAATAGAGGCGGCAATCAGGTTTGTTCCGAAGGGGTCACAGTTTTTTTTTGGATCACGAGCACTTCGCTAGCATCAAGGCTTCCTCTTGAAGGGAACACTGAGCGAAAACCACTAACATTCCTCGACGAGTCGTTCAACTCTCAGAGTATAAAAACACGTAGAGCAGAGCAAGTCCTATTTTACACGACATTTCGCTCAGATTAGAGAAAAATGTCTGAAATAAAAGTTTGATCTGTAAATCGAGTCATTATACCCACTTGTCGACCTGTTACATGCACAAAACAAGCTTAGTTTTGGCCTGAAACATGAAAACATTATTTTATAAGACAGTAGCCGAGTGTCACGTCACAACAATGTTGCATCAACAAATCAAATACAAAAAAAAAATCCTATCAATAAAAAACCTTTCCCTCTTTTTGTTTTTTTAACAAAATTGGACACAGCAGTGTGCCACTACTCTATGACAGCTACATAGTCGGAAGAAAAGCTGTTTCCCCTGCTATATTCCATCACACAGGAGGGGGGGTGTTACGCAGTGTTGAAATATGTCAGCCTGAGCTAGAAGACGTCAGTAGGACAACGAGGATACCATCGGGTATTCCAGTAAGCGTTTATCAGCTAGGCAGCTACAGAGGTTTCCTTCCAGCAAGACACTGACTTAAAATCCCGAGAGAGACGCGTTTTAACTAGTTGTAAATACTGCAAAAACTGTGCAGGAAATACCACACACCCATAAATATTACCCCTTCCCCCCCCCACACACACACTCACACACACACACACTCACACACACACAAATAAGGGAAGCTAGCAGTGTAGTCAGTTCAGAGCTTCATCAAGCTACAGAGGGAACTTGGTCCCGACAAAAGCTTCGTCTCTACAACATGTGTCTTTGTGATGAAGCTTCAAAGAGAAATGGACACGTCGATGAATTGAGGAAATCCACATAGAGACAGAAACAGATCTCCATCTGAAATGATCAGCAGTAGAGGAGAGTGAAGAAATCAGGGTTTACATATGTGCAAATCTAAGAGTCACATGTGTGTTGAGAGGGCGTGTGGTGTCACTTGTGTGTCGAGAGGGCGTGTGGTGTCACATGTGTGTCGAGAGGGCGTGTGGTGTCACATGTGTGTTATCATACTGGACTTCAACATGACAATTCATTCCCTTTTCTCTAGAAATGTTACTGTAACAACTAATTCTTTAAATTCTCGTGACTGACATTTGTCAAATTCCGCATCAAGAGGCATTGATTCTGCTTCCTGACAGATTTCACCCAACTTAACCTGCCTCGGATAGACCAGTAGGCCTACTGCAGTGCTTCTTCTTCTGTTTTCTTAAGTAAGAGTGGTATATGTGGGATGAGGTGTAAGGTATGCCTGCCTCCAGGTGACTCGCTATGTGTATGGAGCTTGAACCTGTTAGTACCTGATAATATCTGTTAAGAGTTACGGGAATCATTGCATCTGTACCACGGTCTTATACCAGGACTCGTATATTGGAGAGAAAATTTTACAGGGCATATCTGTTAAGAAACATACGTCAATAGAAGTTTGTAAGATTAACTGTCCTCTTACATATTTATGAGACAGGAATTGCCAACGATCCTCCCAGAGTGTAAAACATTTAACACTCATGGCAGGATATTAGTACCTACTTCAGGTGACTCAGTGTATGTACTCAAGTGACCAGGCACGACTAATCAGCTGAACAGGTGCGAGCAATCAGCTGAGCAGGTGGGAAGGCGGTATTTTATTAGACAGGAAAAATTTTCTCCTGACGTGAGTCTCAGTCATATGATGACACAGTGGCGGGTACTGGGTCATTTCATGGAGGTCATTTGCTGGCTTACCATTCCTGCCCCGTAAAAAGAAAATTAACTGATATAAGCAAGATATGTGAGCGTAACCAAGGGTCAATAATTGCCAGTAAGAAACACCCATCAGCCAACAACAGATGCGGTGACCTTGATGTATAGACGCAAGAGGTCAACACAGCCTGGCCAACTGTCAAGATGTTTGATGGAAGATTGACACCAGTCCCACTCCAAGAAGTATTGTCATGAGTTAACAAGGACAATAATAAATGAAGACGATAAAGAAGCACGAGAGTACTATGTATACATGTAGTGTATATACATTTAGTGTGTATACATGTAGTGTGTATACATGTAGTGTGTATACATGTAGAGTTAAAACAATAATAAACCAGTTGAGTAACAAAGATACAAGGTCATAATAAGCAAGTACGAACAAGAGAAGTAAGACAACTCAAGTAAATGAAGTAAAAACTAGTTACTTCTGTCTCAGGGAACTCCCCTCTCCCAGTCCTCCCCTCTCTCTCCCAGTCCTCCCCTCTCTCTCCCAGTTGTCCCCTCACTCCCTCTCAGTCCTCCCAACCCTCCTCTCACTCACTCCCAATCTACCTCTCACTCTCTCCCAACACTCCCCTTCCAAAATCCTACCAACCCCCCTCCCCCCTCACAACATAAATTACACAGACGAGGAAAACGAGTAAGGGAAATTTGGATGACATACACGATAATAAATAAATTAAAATCGTCATAGATGTAAGACTACAGACTTGCTAGTCTGGTGAGAGCCAGTCAGAGCCTCGCCACAAAATAAGATTTTGCTCGGATTTTTAACCCCAGAGAGTTAGCCACCCAGGATAACACAAGACAGTTCGTCATCGAGGGACAGTGTCTTATTTGCACTGGGGTACTCAATCTTGTCCCCCAGGATGCGACCCACACCAGTCGACTAATACCCAGGTACCTACTTGCTAAGTGAACGGGAAAACAGGTGTAAGGAAACACCTCCAGTGTTCCCACCCTTGCCGGGGATCGAACCTCGGACACCGTGTGTGTGAGGCCAGAGCGTTGCCTACCAGACCAGGACACAACCTGTCCATCATATATTAGAGTAACACTCACTACATGTACGCTCATATATTGTTTAAGTTGCCCCAGCTCTGTGATGATGGAGATATCTCCGTGAAAACTCCATTAGTTTTATGTATGGCACAGGTCATCCTTAGAGAAGGTAGTTAGTATGTGATAGTGACACCAGAGCTCTGCTGGAATGAAACCTTTGAAGCTGCCGTAGCTGGTGACCCTTTACTGCAATACTTGATGATATTCTCGGCGCTCTACTGAAGCCTCTCAGCTCAGGATGACACTACTGAAGTCTCTCAGCTCAGGATGACACTACTGAAGTCTCTCAGTTCAGGATGACACTACTGAAGTCTCCCAGCTCAGGATGACACTACTGAAGTCTCCCAGCTCAGGATGACACTACTGAAGTCTCTCAGCTCAGGATGACACTACTGAAGTCTACCAGCTCAGGATGACACTACTGAAGCATCTCAGCTCAGGATGACACTACTGAAGCCTCTCAGCTCAGGATGACACTACTGAAGTCTACCAGCTCAGGATGACACTACTGAAGCCTCTCAGCTCAGGATGACACTACTGAAGCCTCTCAGCTCAGGATGACACTACTGAAGCCTCTCAGCTCAGGATGACACTACTGAAGTCTCTCAGCTCAGGATGACACTACTGAAGCCTCTCAGCTCAGGATGACACTACTGAAGCCTCTCAGCTCAGGATGACACTACTGAAGCCTCTCAGCTCAGGATGACACTACTGAAGCCTCTCAGCTCAGGATGACACTACTGAAGTCTACCAGCTCAGGATGACACTACTGAAGCCTCTCAGCTCAGGATGACACTACTGAAGTCTACCAGCTCAGGATGACACTACTGAAGTCTCTCAGCTCAGGCGACCAGAACGGGATACACCAAATATTATTCAACGGCACCAACACATAATTATTATTATTATTATTATTATTATTAAGCAGTAAATCTTATGGGTTATATAGCACCTGGGGAATGGAAGGTAATCAGGTTTGATCCGAGGAAGGGATAGGTAGCTCTAATATCATCAGAATGAAGGCATCTTTATCTCGAAGGTTAATGAGCGAAAATGACATTTCAGATATTACGTGTATTTTAAATCATGCCTTCATGCATATGTATGTTTGCCTCTCTCTCTTTCTCTCATTTCATCAACTTCCTCGAGTCAACATCTGCTTTAGTCCAGTTGCAAGAGACTGGTCCCAGTGTGACGACACTCACCCAAGAAATTCCAATGAGTTACGACACTATAAAATCAGTAAATAACTTGGAGAGAATGTCGACATGACATTAATTCTTCCGTGGTGGCTCCCTAGTCCCTACAGCCTCGGTCGGAGACGGTGGCTGCAGAAGTATCACGGGTGTTGCGAGAGTGGGGTGTCGACACACACACTCGTCTTTTGTGCATGATTTCCATCGTCTACCTAGTTAAATGTCGGTTAGGATATTCTTAATTATCGCAAATTTATGTATAATGTCCAAATGTCATGAGCGGGAGGAGAACGTCTGGCAGCGGGAGATACAATAAAGTTTTTTAATTAATCGGAAATACTACGCTCGCCAGATATAAAGGCGTGATGCCGACAGTGGAAAACACACAGATGACAACTTTTCTCTTGAAGTCACTGACTTGATAAAGCTCTAAGCAGAGCGAAATGATGTCGTAATAAAAGCTTATTCTGCGCCTGTGTTCATTCCTCAATACGTTCGTTAAATACGGTGTGTAGAACGAGCTGAGGAAAATAGTCAGTATGAAGCGCTGCTGTCTCTCGGTAATGACCTACACTGTAGTGAGCAGAAGTTTATACCTCGTTAAGCCTAGTAATGACCTACACTGTAGTGAGCAGAAGTTTATACCTCGTTAAGCCTAGTAATGACCTACACTGTAGTGAGCAGTTTATACCTCGTTAAGCCTAGTAATGACCTACACTGTAGTGAGCAGTTTATACCTCGTTAAGCCTAGTAATGACCTACACTGTAGTGAGCAGAAGTTTATACCTCGTTAAGCCTAGTAATGACCTACACTGTAGTGAGCAGAAGTTTATACCTCGTTAAGCCTAGTAATGACCTACACTGTAGTGAGCAGAAGTTTATACCTCGTTAAGCCTAGTAATGACCTACACTGTAGTGAGCAGTTTATACCTCGTTAAGCCTAGTAATGACCTACACTGTAGTGAGCAGTTTATACCTCGTTAAGCCTAGTAATGACCTACACTGTAGTGAGCAGTTTATACCTCGTTAAGCCTAGTAATGACCTACACTGTAGTGAGCAAAAGTTTATACCTCGTTAAGCCTAGTAATGACCTACACTGTAGTGAGCAAAAGTTTACATCTCGTTAGAGTTGATAATGACGGATTTACACCTCATTAAGAATACTGATATCACAATTTAATACAGAAAACATCGAAGAGAGAAGAAATTTATTTCAACAGAGAATTATAAGATCCCTCCCTCCAAAATAAAACTACATGTTAAGATATATAAATTACAGACATACAAACTGGCTGTCATGGCTGAGGAATATTAGCTACGAGGATAGACTAAACACACTGAGAACGTCATAGCAGATGTGATAAGCTGTATTAGAGGACCTGGGAAGAACCGTTACCAGTAAGGAAAGAGATCCAGGAGGAAGCAGCAATGCAGGAGGAAGAAGCAATGCAGGAGGAAGCAGCAATGCAGGAGGAAGCAGCAATGCAGGAGGAAGAAGCAATGCAGGAGGAAGAAGCAATGCAGGAGGAAGAAGCAATGCAGGAGGAAGAAGCAATGCAGGAGGAAGAAGCAATGCGGAAGAAGAAGCAATGCAGGAGGAAGCAGCACTGCATGAAGACGTAGTAATACAATCTCTAAAACGTGAACTAATAATGTGACACTAAACACGGAGGATGGGACACCAGGAACACACACTGATCCTGTAACTACATTCAGGTACAAGTATGTAAAGACTCACTGCAAGACAGAGAAGTCCCTTTCTTCAAACAAGGTACAAAACAAGCAACACTTCCTCGCCGTTTTCAAACCACAAAATCTTGCCAGCTTCCATCTGTGGCTACAAAACACTCATTTATGCAACGGGACTATCTACGGTTACATGACCAGAGCTCACAAGCACAGCTTGTGAGCTCTTAAGCATTTATAATGGA
Source organism: Cherax destructor (assembly GCA_009830355.1). Classification (NCBI taxonomy): domain Eukaryota; kingdom Metazoa; phylum Arthropoda; class Malacostraca; order Decapoda; family Parastacidae; genus Cherax; species Cherax destructor. Next base: position 286,341 of record WNWK01001057.1, on the reverse strand, counting down.
AGTGTCTGATGCACTCAGGGACTATCTTCTCTCTCTCTCTCTCTCTCTCTCTCTCTCTCTCTCTCTCTCTCTCTCTGTATTGCTCAAGGCATCGTGTTTGTGCGAGAATGAAATAATCATTGTTAGCAGCTTATCTTAAAATATCTGAAGATTCGTAATAATTAAGAAATTTGGTTACTTTCATTGTTCAGGGTAAGACTGGTAATGCCAGATGAGGAAGACGACGTTTGTCGACTATGAAAGGTTAACCCACCAAAGCCAAGCCGTGTGGCTTATTTCCATTGGGGTCCATAGGACATCTCTCCTAGAATGCTACCCAAAACAGGCATCTAACGCCTAGCTATTTATTTACTGCTAGGCGACCAGAGGCAGCAGGTGACAGTCTCCACTCACCCGACACTCAACCAGAGTACTTTCAGTAGAGACTCCAAAGGTCTAGCACTGAACTGGGAATCTCCAGGTATACTGAAATAAATAAATGACTATACCCATCACACATTAGAAACTCTGGTGGATAATTCCTGACAAGTCGTTCCACCAAAGAGGGAAGCAGGCGACACAACACCAGAATCTGGATATATTAAGGAGAATCCGGAGACAGGGACCAGGATTCGAAGAAAGGATTAGAAAACTATAGAATACGACTATGCTGAGTTTAAAAGAAAAGGTAATCTTTATAAATAAATCCAAAAAGATTAGAGTTTTGGAACCAAAAAGAGTTCACAGGAAAGTGAACGGGATGAAGGACCTTTGGCGAGGGAACTCCTCACAAAGTATCAGACAGTGACACCAGCAAAACCTAGTCTAGGACGGATAAGCCAAAGGTCGTTGCTGCCGAGTACACTAGAGGCTTAAAAAACACCTTTTATTAGATGAAAATTAAGACACATGTGCAACATCTGGGTATCTTTATAGTAAACGTTTCGCCAACCAGTGGCTTTATCAATACAAAATTCTAGGACATAATTTGAAGAGAGTAGAACTATATACAAAAGATGAGGTAATCAGTCCCTCGGCCTTGGAGTAGGTGTGTTCAGCACCGCTGGTGTAGAGAATCTGAAGTCCAGGTAAGAATACTTGAACTTAAATAGGCGTCAGCTGAGAGGGACGGGTAGACACTGGTAGGCGGGATTCCCCAGTGGAAGTAGGTCATACCCAGAGAGATGGGTAGTAGTTGTATCCGTGAAGCAGGTTATGTGCAGGTCCTCAGAATCAAGATTCCATGTTGTTGCAGTGTCTGACAAGGTGTACAAGAATGGTATACAATACCCACAAGATGAAAATAAAGACACATGTGCAACATCTGGGTGTCTTTATAGTAAACGTTACCCAGATGTTGCACATGTGTCTTAATTTTCATCTTGTCGGTGTTGTATCACTTGACATTACACCATACGCAACGAGCTTGAAGGAACGTGATAAAAAATATCTTTCTGTTATTTAACCATTTGTCGGCCTATCAACACCACCCCACCTTACAGTCAAGCAAAGTCTTGCACCACACCCACCTAACATGTCAAGCACAAGTCTAACGCCACCACCATAAAGTCAGCACAAGTCTTAACGCCCACCACCCACCAAAGTCACACAGTCTTAACGCCCCACCACAACATGTCAGCACAGTCTTGCAACGCCACACCACCATAACAGTAGACAAGCTTACCACACCACCACTAACATTCCAAGCTACCACCACCCCACCTAACATAAGCAAGTCTTGCCAACCACCACCTAACTTCACACAATCTTGAACGCCACCACCCACCTACTCAAGTCTTGCAACGCCCACACCACCCTTAACATGTCAGCAAGTCTGCGCCACCACCACCTTAACATGTCAAACAAGTCTGCAACAACCACCCCACCTTAACAAGCAGTCTACGCCACACCCCACCTAACATGTCAAGCAAGTCTTAACGCCCAACCCCACCTTAACATGTCGCAGCTAAGCCACACCACCAACATGTCAAGACATCTCAACGCCCACCCTCACTTAACATGTCAAGCACAAGTCTTGCACCTACCACCCCACCTTAACATGTCAAGCACAGTCTTATTAGCCCACACCACCCGCCAACGCAAGCGAGCTTTGAAGCGCCCACACACCACATAACATGTCAAGCATAAGTCTTGCAACGCCCACACCCCACCTTAACATGTCAAGCCACAGCTTGCAACGCCCACACCACCCCACCTTAACATGTCAAGCACAAGTCTTGCAACGCCCACACCACCCCACCTTAACATGTCAAGCACAAGTCTTGCAACGCCCACACCACCCCACCTTAACATGTCAAGCACAAGTCTTGCAACGCCCACACCACCCCACCTTAACATGTCAAGCACAAGTCTTGCAACGCCCACACCACCCCACCTTAACATGTCAAGCACAAGTCTTGCAACGCCCACACCACCCCACCTTAACATGTCAAGCACAAGTCTTGCAACGCCCACACCACCCCACCTTAACATGTCAAGCACAAGTCTTGAGCCACACCCCCCACCTTAACATGTCAAGCACAAGTCTTGCAACGCCCACCCACCCACCTTAACATGTCAAGCACAAGTCTTGCAACGCCCACACCACCCCACCTTAACATGTCAAGCACAAGTCTTGCAACGCCCACACCACCCCACCTTAACATGTCAAGCACAAGTCTTGCAACGCCCACACCACCCCACCTTAACATGTCAGCACAAGTCTTGCAACGCCCACACCACCCCACCTAACATGTCAAGCACAAGTCTTGCAACGCCCACACCACCCCACCTTAACATGTCAAGCACAAGTCTTGCAACGCCCACACCACCCCACCTTAACATGTCAAGCACAAGTCTTGCAACGCCCACACCACCCCACCTTAACATGTCAAGCACAAGTCTTGCAACGCCCACACCACCCCACCTTAACATGTCAAGCACAAGTCTTGCAACGCCCACACCACCCCACCTTAACATGTCAAGCACAAGTCTTGCAACGCCCACACCACCCCACCTTAACATGTCAAGCACAAGTCTTGCAACGCCCACACCACCCCACCTTAACATGTCAAGCACAAGTCTTGCAACGCCCACACCACCCCACCTTAACATGTCAAGCACAAGTCTTGCAACGCCCACACCACCCCACCTTAACATGTCAAGCACAAGTCTTGCAACGCCCACACCACCCCACCTTAACATGTCAAGCACAAGTCTTGCAACGCCCACACCACCCCACCTTAACATGTCAAGCACAAGTCTTGCAACGCCCACACCACCCCACCTTAACATGTCAAGCACAAGTCTTGCAACGCCCACACCACCCCACCTTAACATGTCAAGCACAAGTCTTGCAACGCCCACACCACCCCACCTTAACATGTCAAGCACAAGTCTTGCAACGCCCACACCACCCCACCTTAACATGTCAAGCACAAGTCTTGCAACGCCCACACCACCCCACCTTAACATGTCAAGCACAAGTCTTGCAACGCCCACACCACCCCACCTTAACATGTCAAGCACAAGTCTTGCAACGCCCACACCACCCCACCTTAACATGTCAAGCACAAGTCTTGCAACGCCCACACCACCCACCTTAACATGTCAAGCACAAGTCTTGCAAGCCCACCACCCCACCTTAACATGTCAAGCACAAGTCTTGCAACGCCCACACCACCCCACCTTAACATGTCAAGCACAAGACTTGCAACGCCCACACCACCCCACCTTAACATGTCAAGCACAAGTCTTGCAACGCCCACACCACCCACCTTAACATGTCAAGCACAAGTCTTGCAACGCCCCACCACCCCACCTTAACAAGTCAAGCACAAGTCTTGCAACGCCCACACCACCCCACCTTAACATAGTCAAGCACAAGTCTTGCAACGCCCACACCACCCCACCTTAACATGTCAAGCAAAGTCTTGCAACGCCCCACCACACCTTAACTGTCACAAATCTTGCACCAATCATTGAACGCCCACACCACCCACCTTAACATGTCAAGCACAAGTCTTGCAACGCCCACACCACCCACCTTAACATGTCAAGCACAAGTCTTGCAACGCCACACCCCACCTTAACATGTCAAGCACAAGTCTTGCAACGCCCACACCACCCCACCTTAACATGTCAAGCACAAACAAGTCTTGCAACGCCCACACCACCCCACCTTAACATGTCAAGCACAAACAAGTTTTGCAACGCCCACACCACCCCACCTTAACATGTCAAGCACAAACAAGTCTTGCAACGCCCACACCACCCCACCTTAACATGTCAAGCACAAACAAGTCTTGCAACGCCCACACCACCCCACCTAAACATGTCAAGCACAAACAAGTCTTGCAACGCCCACCCCACCCCACCTTAACATGTCAAGCACAAAGAAGTCTTGCAACGCCCACACCACCCCACCTTAATTAACATGTCAAGCACAAGTCTTGCAACGCCCACACCACCCTACCTTAACATGTCAAGCACAAACAAGTCTTGCAACGCCCACACCACCCCACCTTAATTAACATGTCAAGCACAAGTCTTGCAACGTCCACACCACCCCACCTTAACATGTCAAGCACAAACAACTCTTGCAACGCCCACACCACCCCACCTTAACATGTCAATCACAAGTCTTGCAACGCCCACACCAAAGCATCGACACCGCTGAACTAATCATCTTAAAAGACCCATGCCAAGTGGGTTTTTTTTTCCTGGCCAATAAACCAACAATTAAGAAACTCTTGTCATAGAGAAAAGAGAAAGAATATCAGGCCTTAATAATTGGAGTGATGAACATTTGATCCACTGTGAGAAAGTTGAGGTGATGAAACTCTGGATCCATTCCATGACGAGTGGCAATGAAGTTTAATGGGTAATTTCTGATTTCACGAAAAATTCTCTCTTCAGCTCAATATTTGGAACATGCTTAAAAAAAAAAAAGACCCCTTTCTATTAAAGCTGCGATATCTGTATAATTTGAGCTGTCTCTTACAAGCTACTGGACACCTTGGGGTGGTGATGAGCCATCATTTTGATGCAACTGGACAGACCAGGTGCTGGTCTAGCCTGACATATCGCAATCAAAATTCTTGTGTACGCTCCGTGGTTAAGCTAATATAACAATGGACTCCCCATTGCAAGGATGGAAGTTCCGTTCTTGCCGAATAAGCTAAGCGAAAATTTGTGTATGCAATAATTTCGGAAAACTCATTCTGAACCTAACAAAAAAAAATCATTGTGTTTGTTTATTATTAAATTATTGTAAACCTATATAAAATATATTTAGTTCGATTAGGCTAAATTAAATTGAGGTTGTTATAATAATGTTAGGTAAGTTTTCTAAGGTTCGTTTGGTACAAAATTATTAATTTTTACAGTAGCATACATAAAAAAATATATCTTTAAACGTACAAGAGAAAATTTTAAAAAGGACTTAATTTTAAATGAGTTCTTGCTAATTGACCAGTTTTACCTATTCTGCACTATTATATATATATATATATATATATATATATATATATATATATATATATATATATATATATATATATATATATATATTATTCCTGACGTCACTTATTCGGCAAACACGTCTCTTCAAAAGTGGTTTTAAAGAGGGAGGGGAAGGAAGAGTCTGTAAGACGAACAGAAAGAGGCTAAAGGAGAAGTTGTAAGAAGAGACTGGAGGAGGAAAGTAACCTCCTCACAAGATAACCTTGACTTGTATGTCTAAGAAATCTCATTTTGCACTGCGCAGTACAAGTTATCTTAAGATCACAAGCAGTTCCTGGTCTCACAACATACAAGTTATCTTAAGATCACAAGCAGTTCCTGGTCTCACAGCAGAGACGGAGTCACAGTATGCAGACTGAGGATCGAGCCTCCACGTCTCCTTGACTCCTTGTGCTGCACCAGTTTTATAAGTTCACAAACGTGCCGAGATTTAAAGTGTTTAGCCACGTCGACGTTTATATTTCTCATTTTTTTATCCGTGTTGGACACAGTGTTCTGTCACTATGATGGGTTACAGCATCAGTGACTGGCTTAATTGTACTGAACTCCGTAATCTGAGTTAAAAACTAGATATGGTTTGGTGGCTGCACAATCCCAGAGTGGTATCCCCTGTACCATATAACCCCAGCCCCTTGTACTTCAACACATACAAGAAATATAGTACCTTCACCTGAAACTCTTCAAGAGGTAGAGGAGCTGCTGGTCAACTCCCTCGAGAGGACTCGGAACAATAACTGGACCCTCCCAAGAGGTGCAGGACCCAGGAGCTTTAGCTCACACCATAGATGCCTTGCATCTGTAACTTAAGAATCTCAAAAGGCCCAAGAGGTAAAGATCAACACCTCAATAGGCTCTGAACAGCAATAGGAGCTGAACAGCAACACCCTCAATAGGATCAGGAGCTGAACAGCAACACCCTCAATAGGACCAGGAGCTGAACAGCAACACCCTCAATAGGACCAGGAGCTGAACAGCAACACCCTCAATAGGACCAGGAGCTGAACAGCAACACCCTCAATTGGACCAGGAGCTGAACAGCAACACTCTCAAGAGGACCCGGAGCAGAAACTCAATTCAAACACTGCACAATAAATCAATCGCACAGAGAAGAAAAACATCAAATGTACCACTGACTGTAATCATTTCTAACCCCAGCATCAACACTCACCTGAGGACTTACCAATCAGACTGAGTTTCATTATTCACATTCACAACGTACGTATCAGAGAAAGTTGAGCAACTCGCATGCATTGTTGATGTAAACACTCCCTGTAATAATGACACGTGTATGCTTTATTAACAATAATGTAAAATAATATTTACCAGGGGAACTAATTCTGTTTCAGCTTTATGTGAATATACTGAAATCTATCAGCTCATTTTGGCACCGCCAGTAATACTTGGGTAGATATGAACGTTTCTTGAATAAGCTGAGGTGATTCGTTTCTAGACGTGTCGCCGGCGTTTTCTGATTTACTTATTTGTTAAAAATCGTTTTTTTTTGCATGTTCAAGTAACCTAACCATGTTTAACGAAATCTAACAATATAAAGAAAGTGTAGGAAAGCAGTACTTAGAAGGTTACTAGAAGAGTAAAGAAATCGGCGTTGCGAATCTCATAAAAAAAGCTCACATGTGAGCGAAACACTGCCACATCAATATGTACCTTCAATGCATGAAATATTATCTTTAATTTTTACAGGGGTGGAGTGATCAGCCAGCGAAGAGCCTCACTCATAAGCCACCTTCCTCTTTCCTTCCATCACTAAGTCGAGTGCCACTGCACAATGCGTCCTCACACCCACTTGTAACAAATTTTTATCGCCTGGTTTACTTGCCGAATAAAACGGAGCAAAACCATCGTTGGAAGAAGCTGTCTGTAACGTGATAACTCTTGAGTCGTGAGTAAGTATATGAGACACCCGAAGAGGTGCAGTCCTCCCCCTTTCCCCTCGCTCTCTCTCTTCTCGCTTCTCCCACTTTGCCATAGAACGTAAACAGGTTTGCAATATCTAAACCTGTGCTGGCCATTGTTTTTGAAACTAACCATACCACGAGTGTATGGTTAGTTTCAAGAACTCTACCACTCTCCCCTCTTCTACAATACTGCGACGCGGCATTTGAACTGCAGCAGCGTACACCTTCACACTAATAGTGATGTAGGTTTGGCTGTCACTATCACTGATTTTGCAGTAAAAGAAAGTGGAATGGAGGAAAAATAATACTGATGAACCGAGCGGGCAGAGATACCATTATCTTTTGTCTGTGAGGACAACTGCCACACGACTGATTCATTACACAATGGATGAAGAACAAGACTGAATGCACAAAAAAGAACAATAGAGCGATCGACCACAGAATGAAGAACAAGACAAGTGAATGACTGCACAATGGATGAAAAGTATGACGGTGATTGACTTTCATGACGGATGAAGTGCAAAACGGTGATTAATTTCACAATGGATGAAAAACGGGACAGCTATTTCCTGTACAATGGATGCAGAACTAGACGGTGGTCCAGAGGCTACAATATTAATTTCAGGACATAAACTGCAAAAAGAAACGAAAATGATTATCAAGTCAGAATGGGACAGTCAGCGGCGCTTAAAAGTTATTTTAACCTTAAAGCCAAACAATGGAAATTATCAGCACTTTTATGAATGTTTGTGTGATGTGTGTTTATTTTTTTATATTAAATGTGTAAAAAAGTGGTAAAGGTAAAGAGGATAAATTGTTACAATTAATCAAAATTCACAATATAAGGTGATATTTTACAGAAATAATAATTTCCCTTATAATACATAATCTATGTGGTTATTTTACAGAACTGATACACCGACAGGTGTCGGTCCTTCAGTGTACATACTCTGAGAGTTTGATTTAACCGCTATTTTAGGAATTAAAGTATTTTTGACAGGTGGTGAACAGGTCACATGTAGCCCTGTGAGTAGTAGGCAGTCTTCAAACCAGATACAGCAACCAACAACACATCTGTGCTCTTCAAAGATGACAATTTCGTTTTAATAATTAAAACAAGACTCTTGCCTGACGCTGCTTCAACGAGAAGAATTAAGCTTATTTTTCACTGATTATTGTATAGGTAATTTGGCAGCAGCAAAGAAAATGAGATTTTTTTCAGAGATAGCTTAATATACTATTGATTGAGTGATTTATACAGTTATATCGTTTTCAGTGGCTGTTGTGTGTGTCCAAATGATGAATCAGTGACACCTGGACACAGTTAAGCTTTTTATATAACAACGTGTTGCATATGTGTCTAATTTATAACGTGTCACTATTGATTAGCTTGTGCCCAAGTTGCATGTGTTCACATGGTGTTGCTGGCATCCATTATGAGACATGAAGAGCACTGAAGTACGACTGCAAGATAACTTACACCTGTTCTAGTAATCATTATATATATATATATGTGCCAAGCCCATGTTGACACTTTTCAGGTCGCTTGTTCTATCTAGGCTGGAATATTGCTGCACACTAACTGCACCTTTCAAGGCAGGTGAAATTGCTGACCTAGAAAATGTACAGAGAACCTTCACGGCACGCATAACTGCAATAAACCACCTCAATTACTGGGAACGCTTGAAGTTCCTAAACCTGTACTCCCTGGAACGCAGGCGGGAGAGATACATTATTATATACACTTAAAAAATCCTAGAGGGATTAGTACCAAACTTGCACAAGAGAGTCACTCCCTACGAAAGCAAAAGACTCGGCAGACGATGTAACATCGCCCCAATGAAAAGCAGGGGTGCCACTAGCACGTTGAGAGACAACACAATAAGTGTCAGGGGCCCAAGACTGTTCAACTGCCTCCCAGCATACATAAGGGGGATTACCAACAAACCCCTGGCTGTCTTCAAGCAGGCACCTAAAGTCGGTGCCTGACCAGCCAGGCTGTGGTTCGTACGTTGGACTGCGTGCGGCCAGCAGTAACAGCCTGGTTGATGAAGCTCTGATCCAACATGAGGCCTGGTCACAGACCGGGCTGCAGGGGCGTTGACCCCTGGAACTCTCTCCAGGTAAACTCCATGTATCGTGCCGAATACGTAAAACTTGCGATTTTGGCTCAAATAGAAACGCTCTTCTTGCCGAATGAGGCAAGCGAAAATTTGTGTATGCAATAATTTCGCAAAAATCATTCTGAACCTAACGAAAAAAATATATTTCATTGTGTTTGTTTAAGCGGGTGGTCCCATTTAGTGCTACACAATATAGCTCCTCGTCGTCTATCACATGTGTGTTCTTGATGATGGCTGGTAACAGCACATTTGACACATTGAGAGTTATGCCCCCCTTCAGTAGCTCTATGCCCACTGTATTCACACGCCGCCTCAGACCCGCTGCCATGGTGCTCACACACCAACAACACAGTTGAAGGTGTTGGGAAGCTCCAGTCACACGTCCACCCCTGCCGCTCTCAAGGCAGGGATTAGGCTAAATTAAATTGCACTAGTTATAATAAGATTAGGTAAGTTTCCTAAGGTTCTTTTGGTACAAAATCATTAATTTTTATATTAACATGAAAAAAACATATCTTTAAATGTATAAGATAAAATTTTAGAAAGGACTTAATTTTAAATGAGTTCTTGCTAATTGACCAGTTTTACCTATTCAGCAACACCCTTCGGCGCCTAGTCGCCAAGGCTGCAGTAAGAATGGTGAGTCAAGAGGCTGCCGCATTGTTGAAACCAACTCATCTCGGTTTTGGTGTTCAACAAGGCTGTGAAGCAGCTGCCCATGCAGCACGAGTGTACATCAACATGTCCGATAAAAAGCCTTGATCAAATTGGACTTTGCCAACGCTTTCAACTTAGTCAGAAGGGATGCTGCTCTCCAAGCAGTTTCCAGACACTTCCCTTCCCTCTATCCCTTCACAGAATCATGTTATAGTGTGACTTCTAAACTATTGTTTGGGGACCATGAAATTGACTCGTGTGAGGGTGTGCAACAGGGAGACCCTCTCGCCCCCTTTCTATTCTGGCTGGTCATCAAGGAAGTCACAGAAGCGCTCTCCAGTGAGCTCAATATCTGGTTCTTGGATGATGGTACCCTAGCTAAAGTACGCAAATCCTCCCAGTTTGCCCTACCAGCTTTCCTATCCTCTTCCATAGCATCAAACGAGTTATTAAGACAAATTCTTCCGGACAACCTCTGTGACTCAGCAGGAATACAGGACCCTAGCTACGCCAGTGCCATCACTGAATGGAAGACTCTTGCTGCTCCAGCACCAAAACCTAATGCAGCACTGGCCTATAAACAGTCAAGCTGGGATGGCCCCATTGCTGAAAAGGTGCTTGCCAACATGCTTAGGGCTGTAACATCAGACAAGGAGACTGTGCGTCTCCAAGCTGTGAGTGCACATCACTCTAAGGACTTCCTCCAAACAGTTCCCATTTCGGCATGGGAACACGTAGTGGCTCTTCGCCTTGCTGCCCCAATTCACACGGAATATACGTGTATTTGCGGCGATGCTTACGCCGACAAATATGATCTACATGGTCTTAACTGTTCCAAAACCAAGGGTTGGCATGCAAGACACAATGAAGTCAACGACATCATAAAGAGAACCCTTGCTACAGCTGGATGCCCAGCCGAGAGAGAGCCCCGATCACTAGCAGCCAACAATTCCCATAACCCAGCAAACTGCCCCAACGGAATCACTATCTATCCTCGGAAGAATAGCAAGCTCTTAGCATGGGATTATAACTGTGTATCGACGCTGGCTGACACCTACATCCATCACAGTGTCGGGCGACAGGGAGGAGTACAAGATCGGCAAGTACAGGGACATAAGCCAACAGTATCAATTTGTCCCAGTGGGATCAGAGACCTTGGGATCATGGGGAAAAATGCAACACGTTTCCTTAAAGAACTGGGTTCCAGACTCATCGACACCACCAGGGACCCAGGGGCAGACACTTTCATGTTCCAGCGCCTCAGCGTGGCCATCCAGAGGGGAAATGCATGCTGAATACTGGGTTCACGTCCGGCTTCGGAGGAGCTGGAGGAGATTCATAACCTTTGATATACTGCACCAATGTATTCATGTTTGTGTTTTCTGTCAATGTCTTCAAGAAGGCACTGGACAGGCACCTAAAGTTAGTACCTGACCAGCCGGGCTGTGGTTCGTACGTCGGACTGCATGCGGCCAGCAGTAACAGCCTGGTTGATCAGGCTCTGATTCACCATGAGGCCTGGTCACAGACTGGGCCGCGGGGGCGTTGACCCCCGGAACTCTCTCCAGATAAACTCCAGGTATTAATAAAGTTAACATGTAATATAAAATATAGGGGATGGTAGAAGAAAATATTCACACAGCTCCGGGGAGAACCTCGAGTTTTCCCTGAGGTACGTTTATTGTCTTCTCTGAGGATGAGGGTCCCCAGTAAAGTTCAAGAGGTGGTACGTATTATTAATGTATATATATATATATATATATATATATATATATATATATATATATATATATATATATATATATATATATATATATAAGGTTTAGGACTTGTCTGCCAAGGGTTCGAGTCCCTCCCGTTCTGTGATCTGCCTGGTATCGTGTTATGTTACGATTTCGTGAGTAATGATAGCGGCCTTGAAGGGACTTGAGCTAGAGCCCGCCACAGCCATGCTGGAGTGAGATAAATCTGTAAAACCTGCATTTGTGGTCACAGAGGAGTCTACGCTAACCTCCTTATGGAGTTTAGAAATATACCTAGTTGGATTAATCTTATTAAGCCTGTATGGTCCAATGGATAACAGACACACTGGAAAGCGAATTTTAAAGACTCTCTTGCCATGGGCTGAGCTCCACCAGGTGACCGGAGTTAGGTGTCGTTAAGGATGATTCTTATGCATGAGGATGTGTGTAAGTGTGGGGAAGGAGGGTGTGGGAAAGAAGGGATCGATCCAACACCCCTAGCCAGGACATTACCCCAACACCCCTAGCAAGGACATAACCCCCAATACCCCTCCCAGTACCACCTCCCTCCTTCCCCACCTCACTTCCCTCCCCTCCCATCTAATAAAACACAACCTTTCTTGTACTACGATGCTCTGGCCTCCGACCGATATAGTATATATATCCTTTCCTTTGTTCTTCGCTTCTAAAGCTTCCTTAAACCACTGTTGCTAGTACTGTCTTGATTAGGTATTTCCAACACGTTATTTATATCTCCTCTATTTATTCCTGTCTTACATTTGTATACTTCAGTCATATCCTCCCTTAATTATATGTCTTTCCAAAGAGGGCAGATTCAGTGCTGTCAGTCTATTCTCGTACACTGATGGACTTACAACCTCATCTTTCAAAGATCTTGGCCTAGTGTCACTCTGCTAAAACGATCCCTTCAAGGACTGGCTATCTTGACTCTGGTAAAGGGTTCTTGATTCAAAGAATTGGAAATATCCTTTCAGTCCTTGAAGTGAACCTAATTACCTCTCATTTCCCTGGTGTTCTATGTCCACTACGGATTCAGGGCTTAACTCGGTAATAATAAGACAGGAACATGTGGTGAACTTATGGTCACCCTCTTACAGGATCGATGTAGATCGTCTTGAGAGAAAGCTCAGAATAATGACTCGTTTAATCCATAGAAACGAATTCCTATTTATACAGTGACAACAAGGCTTAATTTATATTCACTGCTTCAGTCTCATTAAGTTCCTCAGCCTGAAGCTAAGAAACTGACCTCCACCTGTGAAGATTGAGGAACTGATTATTTCAAAGCTACTTCTTGAAGTGTCTTCCAGTGTGATACTCTCCTGTATTCGACTGAAGAAGCCTTCTACCTAGGCGATACCTTTAGGTAATAAAGACACCCCAGTGTTGTACATGTGTCTTTTTTTCATCAACTTCTCAGTACTTTATACCATCATTGGCGTGATACAAGGACACGGACTGAGACTACTAGGTGAGTGATAATGTTTGCTAATTAGAAACTGACACTCCCCTCCCACCCTCCCCTCCCCCTCTCCCACTTTCTCAGAAAGTTTACTAAGGTACAAGACTTTCGGTTGCTTGCTAAAGTTTAATACATATTAGAGGATAGCTAGGTGGATCAGCTGACAGTGTAAACACATCCAGGTGGTGAATCTGTGTAAACACTAGGTGTTCCTATGACTGTAAACACTAGGTGTTCCTATGACTGTAAACACTAGGTGTTCCTATGACTGTCTGGTGGTTGTGTTGTGTGTGTGTGTGTGTTGTTGTGTGTGTGTGTGTGTGTTGTGTGTGTGTGTGTGTGTTGTGTGTGTGTGTGTTGTGTGTGTGTGTTGTGTGTGCGCGTGTGCCGCGTTGAGTGGGTTGCCTTTGTGTGTGCG
>WNWK01001057.1:0-267500 GCA_009830355.1 Cherax destructor | reverse complement strand
AGATGACTTGATCCCAGCACAGTCACTGTAGATGACTTGATCCCAGCACAGTCACTGTAGATGACTTGATCCCAGCACAGTCACTGTAGATGACTTGATCCCAGCACAGTCACTGTAGATGACTTGATCCTAGCACAGTCACTGTAGATGACTTGATCCTAGCACAGTCACTGTAGATGACTTGATCCTAGCACAGTCACTGTAGATGACTTGATCCTAGCCCAGTCACTGTAGATGACTTGATTCTAGCACAGTCACTGTAGATGACTTGATCCCAGCACAGTCACTGTAGATGACTTGATCCCAGCACAGTCACTGTAGATGACTTGATCCCAGCACAGTCACTGTAGATGACTTGATCCTAGCACAGTCACTGTAGATGACTTGATCCCAGCACAGTCACTGTAGATGACTTGATCCCAGCACAGTCACTGTAGATGACTTGATCCCAGCACAGTCACTGTAGATGACTTGATCCCAGCACAGTCACTGTAGATGACTTGATCCTAGCACAGTCACTGTAGATTACTTGATTCTAGCCCAGTCATTGTAGGAGATGACTTGATCCTAGCCCAGTCATTGAAGGAGATGACTTGATTCTAGCCCAGTCATTGAAGGAGATGACTTGATCCTAGCACAGTCACTGTAGATGACTTGATCCTAGCACAGTCACTGTAGATGACTTGATCCCAGCACAGTCATTGTAGGAGATGACTTGATCCTAGCACAGTCACTGTAGATGACTTGATCCTAGCACAGTCACTGTAGATGACTTGATCCTAGCCCAGTCATTGTAGGAGATGACTTGATTCTAGCCCAGTCATTGAAGGAGATGACTTGATCCTAGCCCAGTCATTGAAGGAGATGACTTGATCCTAGCCCAGTCATTGAAGGAGATGACTTGATCCTAGCCCAGTCATTGAAGGAGATGACTTGATCCTAGCCCAATCATTGAAGGAGATGACTTGATCCTAGCCCAGTCATTGAAGGAGATGACTTGATCCTAGCCCAGTCATTCAGGATGACTAGATCCTACCTCAGTTATTCAAGGAAATGACTAGATCCTAGTCAGCTTTTCATTCTAATATTCGTTAGGGACAATGCCCGGACCTGCCTCACATGGGCCAGTAGGCCTGCTGCAGTGTTCCTTCTTTCTTATGTTCTTATGACGACCCGTCACTGGCTCCCGAAGGAGTGTCGATGATAAGAATATAAGAAAAAAAGAGCACTGCAGCAGGCCTACTGGCCCATGATAGGCAGGTCCAAGTCACTTACTATCCTAAGCTCGTCAGGTCCTTGTAGATAAATGGTTCAGAGATCAGACAAGTCACATCCACTTCAGAAGTAAGGAGCGCTGCACTAGATCTATTAGCCCAAGCCAGTCAGGTCCAACTCACACCCATAACCTATTTTTAAAACTTCATAACTTTTTAACTCCAATGCCGCTACTCGGGAGTTTCTTCCACTCATCCGAAACTCTATTACCAAACCATTGCTTTCCTATATACTTTCTAAATCTAAATTTTTCCAACTTGAGACCATTGCTTGCGAGTCCTGTCTTGGTTATATATTTTTAGCACGTTATTTACTTTCTCTTCGTTTATTCCTGTTTACCCTTTATACACCTCAGTCATATCCCCCTCTAGTTGATAAATTAGACTCATGGGCAACACTTGGGTATCTTTATTGAGGAAACGTTTCGCCCCGTAGTAGCCTCATCAGCCCTGTATCAAGAATGACCTACTTCCACGTGGATTTGTCCACTGTGGTATCGCCTACGATTGCTTCACCTCACCTGTCTACAGTACATAAAACGCTTCTTAGCGCATATGTTGTATTCTTTTCAAGATTGATGGACTGATTACATCGACTCCAGGCTGAGGGACTGATTACCTCAAATCAAGGGTGATGGACTGATTACATCGTCTTCACATCTCTACTGCTCCTGCCTACTTTCTGTAGTCGACTGAAGAAGCCTACTGTGTAGGCGAAACGTTTCGGAATAAAGTTGCCTATATGTCAACCTGTAATACGGTGACCAGAACTGTGCAGCAGAACTGCAGAACTGAGGCCTAACCAACGATATATAGAGTTGTAATAATATTGGTAGAATTACCGACAATATGTTAAGTAAAAGGACACAATTGCAACTAATGTGACATTTTATTGTGGCAACGTTTCGCTCTCCAGGAGCTTTCTCAAGCCGTTACAAGCGATAAATGGACATAGTTGGTATATATATACTGTCAAGGTGAGGTGAAAACACTAGTGGTGTTAGAAATAGTAGTGATATAAGTAGTATTAGTAGTAGTAGTAGTAGTAGTAGAAGTAATACAATAAGGTAGTACAATCAATATGCACGTGAGTAAAGGTGATAAAACAAATACTTGGGTAGTATAACAATAGGTTAGACAAATATTTCTGCTGGAGGTTGAAATATAAAGGCCAGTAGGAGTGTTCCACATCTACGATGTGCTAAACTAACAGGAGAGACTATGTGATGGTAGGGTTTACTGTTTTCAGGAGGATTCTTGCTAAGACTTCAGAGATGGTGAAGCTGCCTTTGTTTTGTTTAATTGTGTTAGAAACAGAGATAAGTGCTGATTCAAGGCATTTTCGACTCGGAAATTAGTTTCTTTGATTACTAGTCGGGCGTCTTTGAATTTCATGAGATGATTGTTGGAATTTCGGTGTAATAACTCCCAAACGTTTTGATGTACGGAATCTTCAGGCAAGGCTCAACGCAGTTGAACCGGCGATCCAGTTTACACTAGAAGAAGAGTCCAATAACAAGATACCCTTTCTAGACGTCCTCATCACAAAGTAGATAACAACCTAAGATTTCAAGTTTGCGAAACCTACAAATAAAAATGACCTCACACATTTCTATTCAGTCAAGATACTAAGACAAAAGAGGTATCATCATCGGATTCTTCCTAAGAGCTTACCGAATTTGTAGTCCTGAGTTTCTTGACGAGGAATGTACATACATTCACCAAACCTTCACTGATTTCATTTCCTTCCTTTTTCATCAAAGATTGCAAGAAAAGAGCTCTTCAGATCATTAATTCTCCACGCGTCAATTCCACTCCAAACAAAGTTATAATTCTTCCCAACAGCCAGGTTGCATCCAACATTTCTAAAGTATTTGCACAAGCTAACACTAGAGTCGCCATCGCTTCCAGTACTTCTATTAAGGATCTAACCAGGACTAGATCCAAGCACCATGAACCAGTCAACGCAGGGGTCTACACTATACCCTGTGGAGGCTGCGACAGAATTCATGTAGGAGAAACAGCAAGAAACCTCGAGACACGCATCAATGAACACATGAATGCATGCAGAAACGATAACCTGAACAACGCCTGCGTACAACACCGAAATTCCAACAATCATCTCATGAAATTCAAAGACGCCCGACTAGTAATCAAAGAAACTAATTTCCGTAGTCGAAAATGCCTTGAATCAGCACTTATCTCTGTTTCTAACACAATTAAACAAAACAAAGGCAGCTTCACCATCTCTGAAGTCTTAGCAAGAATCCTCCTGAAAACAGTAAACCCTACCATCACATAGTCTCTCCTGTTAGTTTAGCACATCGTAGATGTGGAACACTCCTACTGGCCTTTTATATTTCAACCTCCAGCAGAAATATTTGTCTAACCTATTGTTATACTACCCAAGTATTTGTTTTATCACCTTTTACTCACGTGCATATTGATTGTACTACCTTATTGTATTACTTTACTACTACTACTACTACTACTAATACTACTTATATCACTACTATTTCTAACACCACTAGTGTTTTCACCTCACCTTGACAGTATATATATACCAACTATGTCCATTTATCGCTTGTAACGGCTTGAGAAAGCTCCTGGAGAGCGAAACGTTGCCACAATAAAATGTCACATTAGTTGCAATTGTGTCCTTTTACTTAAGATATATAGAGTTGAAGAACAACCTGAGGACTCCTGTTATTTATACTTCTTGATAAGAATCCAAGAATTCTATTCGCTTTATTGCGAACACGGTATTGTGCCTTTTTTGTTATTCTTACGTACTGTTGTCTTAGCTTTAAATTACTGCTAACCAGAACTCCCAAATCTTTTTCGCAATCAGTGAAATTAACATCTACATTATTTAGTTGGTACATGAATGGTATTCAGTATCAACAAGATGAGTATTAAACACATGTGTAACATCTGGATATGTTAAGTAAAAGGACACAAATGAAACTAATGTGACATTTTATTGTGGCAACGTTTCGCTCTCCAGGAGCTTTGTCAAACCGTTACAAACAATACATGGACACAGAGGGTATATATATGCTCAGAGTGAGGTGTAATACTAGTGGTGGTGGTAGTAGTAGAGACATAAGTTATAGTAGTAATACAATAAGGTAGAATAATCAACTTGCACATGAGGAAAAAGATGAAAGCAATTACTCGGGTAGCACAAAAATATAGGTTAGACAAATATTTCTGTTGGAGATTGGATCAGAGAAGACCTTTATCAGGCGAAGTTCCTCGTGTAGTATTAGCAGGAGAGACTATGTGATGGCAGGGTTTACTGTTTTCAGGAGGATTCTTGCTAAGACTTCGGAGATGGTAAAGTTGCCTTTGTTTTGCTTAACTGTGTTAGAAGCAGCGATAAGTGCTGATTCAAGGCACTTGCGTCTGCGGAAATTAGTTTCTTTGATTACTAATTGGGCGTCTCTGAATTTCATGAGATGATTGGTGGAATTCCGGTGTTGTACGCAGGCGTTGTTCAGGTTATCGTTCCTACATGCATTAATGTGTTCATTGAGGAGTGTTTCGAGGTTTCTTGCTGTTTCACCTACATAAATCCTGTCGCAGCCCATTTAAAGATTTGGTTTATGTCTGCTTGGAGTCTTGCAGTGTCTTCAATGGTGGACACTGTGCAGAGCATTTCGGGCAAATTAGGTCAGTTTTGTCCCAGGATGCGACCCACACCAGTCGACTAACACCCAGGTACCCATTTTACTGATGCGTGAACATAGACAACCGGTGTAAGGAAACACGTCCGATGTTTCCACCCCTTCGCCGGGAATCGAACCCGGACCCTCACCTTGTGAAGCGAGAGCTAGCTTTTGCCACCAGGTCACGGGGCACCTTTATTGTTAACATATTCTTAATCTAAAGTTGATCTGGTTTATTCTTTTGATTTTTCCTTGTATTTTTAATATGGTTAAACTTAAAGTATAACTGACGGCATGCAAATGTCTAAATTAACTGGTAGCCCAATGGAAAAAGTCATAGTTTATTTTTATTGGGGATGAGGGGGGCGGGGGTTATCCTAGGTTAAATCTACATGATTTACCATTAATGTGTCTATAACATCTGTGTGTTATCAAGAATTTTATATTATGTAGCAAAAGCCTAAAACTTTTGCCGCTGTTCACCCAGCAGGAAACTAGGAATCTTTGTGTTAGCCGACTGGCATGGGTGGCATCCTGGGGTACACGATTAAAGAACCCAAAATGAAAATAAGCCAGCCCAATTACATGGCCTTATCCAGCTTTTCTTCTTCTTATATTTAATAAACATTCTGCTCACGAGGACGGTGTACAAATATAATATTTTTACCTTAAATATTTGCATGTTCACATTTTCTTTTATTTTAAAATAATAGAAAATTAAGCTCGCTGCAATTTTGACGGGATACACTATAGTTTTGGCAAATAGTCCATCTCTCTCTCTCTCTCTCTCTCTACATTATATATATATATATATATATATATATATATATATATATATATATATATATATATATATATATATATATATATATATATATATATATATATATATATATATATATATATATATATATATATATATATATATATATATATATATATATATATTATATATATATATATATATATATATATATATATATATATATATATATATATATATATATATATATATATATATATATATATATATATATATATATAATCATCAGACACGTACCATCAGGCACTGGTGCCATCACATCCACCACGTGTCTGATGGCACACCATCTCTCACCTCGCAAGTCACTGTCACACGACGTTTTCTCTTTTCTGACCGCGGTCGGTACAGTAACCTTTCTGACCACTCGCCAGGAGACGTTTCTGAACCTGACGTGATGGAACAAGCGCCGTCTACAGCGAAGGTGACGGTCTTCCCCACGGGAATGACGCCCTCAAACTCTGGTGGGACGACGGGGCGTTGTTGGCCTACTTGTGACTCGTCACGAGTCGTCTTAGTATCATCCTGAGGGACATCCTTGCCAAACCCAGAAAGATCCCATCTGGTAGTAGGGGAAACCAGGGGATTTCTCTTCACCCCAATGCAATGAGGTGGGTTCTTACCGGAGGTTGCCGTATCCTCCTCCTTCCAGTTTGTTATTACTTGTACTAAGAGGTCCTCCAGAAAAATCTTTAGTGCTTCTACTTTATCCGTTATACCTAGGTCGCCTGACAACTTAGCGGCTAACAGGGTCCAGTTCTTTTTGTCCGCAGAGGGAGCAAGGTCCTTATTATCGGACTGAACCACGAGCCTTGTGAAATAATCGGATAAGAATATCTGTGCCAGTTCTGAGGCATCCATCCTTAACTCTGCTACAATCGTCTTGGCCATATTGGATAGACAGTACCGAACCATTTTGGCCAGATTCATTTTGTCCATATTAACTGCAGCAAGCCCTTTGGCCAGATGGACCAGGAGCATTCTAATGGACTTGAGCACTGCCAGGCTATCAAGGCTGGCAAGGAACCTCCCGGACAAATCCATCAGGTGAATTTTGGCCCTGGTAGCAAGGTCTTGCTTCGACAAATCGGATATAATCCCCTGGGCAATGTCGGCCAAACGCTTTCTAGTTGAATCGACG
This sequence comes from Cherax destructor, assembly GCA_009830355.1. Taxonomy (NCBI): domain Eukaryota; kingdom Metazoa; phylum Arthropoda; class Malacostraca; order Decapoda; family Parastacidae; genus Cherax; species Cherax destructor. Next base: position 260,594 of record WNWK01001057.1, on the reverse strand, counting down.
ACTTTTTCTTGCTTGTCATGGCGGCCGCAGATCCTTTTGGAGAAGTTTCTCTTCCGAGCCAGATCATTTGTCGGCATTTTGGCCAACGCCTCCTCTTCACCAAAGTCTATAAGGCTCCTCGCTAACTCGGTCAGGTCTTTCATGACTAACTCTGCCAGGCCCTTCCTAGCCAAGTCAACTAGGAGGCTTTTATTCAAATGAAGGAGATCTTTTTTGACTACCTCGACGATTGTTTTTTCCTCGTCTAAGTCAGTTAGCTGGCATGATAAGCAGGCCAGGCATTTCGTCTCCATCTCGGATAAATTGTCGTTCTCTTCACCAGACACCAGACTCTTAAACATTTCAGATAGGAATAGCCTTACTAAATCCTGTGGATCCACTTTATTTAAGAGCGTCGTGGCGACGTTGGTTAGGCCCGTTTTAACCAGCTTTATGGCAACATCGGGCATCTCCTTTCCCTCGGTCTCGAAGAAGTTACTCTCTCTTGCAACTGCGGCCACTTCTTCTTTCTCAGACTTGTTAAGTAAGCCAGGTGTCATGACACCGGCTTCCATACTGACGTCGCCCAGGAACTTTGTTGCCCTCTTCTTACCCGAAATGGCGGGGTCCTTTTCCTTGCTGTCGCTACTATCCTTCTTTGTAAAGGAACTCAAGGCCTGCTCGATAAAATCTGCCAGGTCCTCATCGAGACTGTCCTCCTCATCGGGAAAATCGAGCAGGTCCTCCTCGTAAGAGTCCTCGTCGCAGCCGTACAAGCTCTCCTCGGCGAGGAATACTTGTCCGGAGCCGTACGAGTACTTCCATAATACGAGCACCCTCTGGATGACTGAGAAAGTGCATATTAGTGCCACCACTGTGACGGTAACAATCCTCAGAAGCTCTCCATACACTGAAGGGATGAAGACGTGCTGTACGTCAGCGCCCCTGACTTGAGCGTACTCCACCAGGTCGAGGACCTGCCTGTAGTAGCCCAACACTCTGAAAACCCACCCGGCCAAGGGAATTCCACTGAGGACTGGCTCCTGGAGGGTGAGGGTGGTGACGGGGTACCCCGAGTCACCCAGGAAAAGTCGCTGAAGTAGCGAAGCCACGACTCCTATCTCTGGAGGTGAGCCACGCAGGTCTGCATCACCTCCTGGTGAGCCGTGACCAGGTCCTTGATGAGGTAAAAAAAACTTATCCCCTGAAAGAGGAAGCTTACCGTCAGCGCCACAACTTCCCCAACCAGGCAGATGATGCCTACGACTTTATTACAAGCTATTTTTGAAATCATTATTTTATTAATATTTAAATTTGGTTTGTGTTTGTTTACCCCAGAAATAACGTGTGTAGATGTTTGTGGTTGATCCCAGATGGTGTGTTGAAGAATGTGTGGTGTGCAACCAGTGTTCGTGAAGGTGTAAGACAGTGTAAGACAGCGTAAGACAGCGTAAGACAGTGTAAGACAGTGTAAGCCACTCAGTGAAAACTTTGGTCAATGTTTCCTCACCATATTTCTCTCTTCCTCTCCCTCTCCCATCTCTATATCCCCTCATTCTTCTTTTCCCTCTCCCCTCTCTATATCCCGTCATTCTTCTCCCTCTCCCATCTCTATATCCCCTCATTCTTCCTCTCCCTCTCCCCTCTCTATATCCCCTCATTCTTCCTCTCCCTCTCCCCTCTCTATATCCCCTCATTCTTCTCCCTCTCCCATCTCTATATCCCCTCATTCTTCTCCCTCTCCCATCTCTATATCCCCTCATTCTTCCTCTCCTCTCCCTCTTTATATCCCCTCATTCTTCCTCTCCTCTCCTCTTATATCCCTCATTCTTCCTCTCCCTCTCCCCTCTATATCCCTCATTCTTCCTCTCCCTCTCCCTCTCTATATCCCCTCATTCTTCCTCTCCCTCTCCCTCTCTATATCCCCTCATTCTTCCTCTCCTCTCCCCTCTCTATATCCCTCATCTTCCTCTCCCTCTCCTCTCTATATCCCTCATTCTTCTCCTCTCCATCTCTATATCCCTCATTCTTCCTCCCTCTCCCTCTTATATCCCCTCATTCTTCCTCTCCCTCTCCCTCTTTATATCCCTCATTCTTCCTCTCCCTCTCCCTCTTTATATCCCCTCATTTTCCTCTCCCTCTCCCTCTTTATTCCTCATTCTTCCTCTCCCTCTCCCTCTCTTATCCCTCATTCTTCCTATCCCTCTCCCTCTTTATATCCCTCATTCTTCCTCTCCCTCTCCCTCTCTATATCCCTCATTCTTCCTCTCCTCTCCCTCTCTATATCCCCTCATTCTTCCTCTCCCTCTCCCTCTCTATATCCCCTCATTCTTCCTCTTCCTCTCCCCTCTCTGTATCCCCTCATTCTTCCTCTCCTCTCCCTCTCTATATCCCCTCATTCTTCCTCTCCTCTCCCTCTCTATATCCCTCATTCTTCCTCTCCTCTCCTCTTTATATCCCCTCATTCTTCCTCTCCCTCTCCCTCTCTATATCCCCTCATTCTTCCTCTCCCTCTCCCATCTCTATATCCCCTCATTCTTCCTCTCCCTCTCCCTCTTTATATCCCCTCATTCTTCCTCTCCCTCTCCCTCTCTATATCCCTCATTCTTCTCCTCTCCCATCTCTATATTCCCTCATTCTTCCTCTCCCTCTCCCTCTTTATATCCCTCATTCTTCCTCTCCCTCTCCCTCTTTATATCCCTCATTCTTCCTCTCCTCTCCTCTCTATATCCCTCATTCTTCCTCTCCTCTCCCTCTTTATATCCCTCATTCTTCTCCCTCTCCTCTTTATTCCCTCATTCTTCCTCTCCCTCTCCCCTCATTATATCCCTCATTCTTCTTCTCCCTCTCCCTCTTTATACCCCCTCATTCTTCCTCTCCCTCTCCCCTCTTTATATCCCCTCATTCTTCTCCCTCTCCCCTCTTTATATCCCCTCATTCTTCCTCTCCCTCTCCCCTCTTTATATCCCCTAATTCTTCTTCTCCCTCTCCCCTCTTTATATCCCCTCATTCTTCCTCTCCCTCTCCCCTCTCTATATCCCTCATTCTTCCTCTCCCTCTCCCCTCTCTATATCCCCTCATTCTTCCTCTCCCTCTCCCCTCTCTATATCCCCTCATTCTTCTTCTCCCTCTCCCCTCTCTATATCCCCTCATTCTTCCTCTCCCTCTCCCCTCTCTATATCCCCTCATTCTTCTTCTCCCTCTCCCCTCTCTATATCCCCTCATTCTTCCTCTCCCTCTCCCCTCTCTATATCCCCTCATTCTTCCTCTCCCTCTCCCCTCTCTATATCCACTCATTCTTCCTCTCCCTCTCCCTCTCTATATCCCCTCATTCTTCCTCTCCTCTCCCATCTCTATATCCCCTCATTCTTCCTCTCCCTCTCCCTCTTATATCCCTCATTCTTCTCCCTCTCCCTCTTTATATCCCTCATTCTTCCTCTCCCTCTCCCTCTTTATATCCCTCATTCTTCCTCTCCTCTCCCCTCTTTATATCCCCTCATTCTTCCTCTCCCTCTCCCCTCTTTATATCCCCTCATTCTTCCTCTCCCTCTCCCCTCTTTATATCCCCTCATTCTTCCTCTCCCTCTCCCCTCTTTATATCCCCTCATTCTTCTCCCTCTCCCTCTTTATATCCCCTCATTCTTCCTCTCCCTCTCCCTCTTTATATCCCTCATTCTTCCTCTCCCTCTCCCTCTTTATATCCCTCATTCTTCCTCTCCTCTCCCTCTTTATATCCCTCATTCTTCTCCCTCTCCCTCTTTATATCCCTCATTCTTCCTCTCCCTCCCTCTTTTATCCCTCATTCTTCCTCTCCCTCTCCCCTCTTTATATCCCTCATTCTTCCTCTCCTCTCCTCTTATATCCCCTCATTCTTCCTCTCCCTCTCCCCTCTTTATATCCCCTCATTCTTCTCCTCTCCCTCTTTATATCCCCTCATTCTTCCTCTCCCTCTCCCTCTTTATATCCCTCATTCTTCCTCTCCCTCTCCCTCTTTATATCCCTCATTCTTCCTCTCCTCTCCCTCTCTATATCCCTCATTCTTCCTCTCCTCTCCCTCTCTATTCCCTCATTCTTCCTCTCTCTCTCCCTCTTTATATCCCCTCATTCTTCCTCTCCTCTCCTCTTTATATCCCTCATTCTTCCTCTCCCTCTCCCTCTTTATATCCCTCATTCTTCCTCTCCTCTCCCTCTTTATATCCCTCATTCTTCCTCTCCCTCTCCCTCTTTATATCCCCTCATTCTTCCTCTCCTCTCCCCTCTTTATATCCCTCATTCTTCCTCTCCCTCTCCCTCTTTATATCCCTCATTCTTCCTCTCCCTCTCCCTCTTTATATCCCTCATTCTTCCTCTCCCTCTCCCCTCTTTATATCCCCTCATTCTTCCTCTCCCTCTCCCCTCTTTATATCCCCTCATTCTTCCTCTCCCTCTCCCCTCTTTATATCCCCTCATTCTTCCTCTCCCTCTCCCCTCTTTATATCCCCTCATTCTTCCTCTCCCCTCTTTATATCCCCTCATTCTACATACTAAAGAGGTTGATTGGATATATCGTAAATACATTAATGGAGGGAAGCGCTAAATCCGTTGGGGGGCCACGTAGTGCCTGGGATGGGGAAGGGGATGGTAGTCAATCAGGTCTGATCCGAGGAGGTGGAAGGCAGCTAAAATTTCCTGGATCTAGAGCTCTTCACGAGTTCCATGAAGGAAGAGGAAAGTCTTGTGGAAAAGCAACGTCGCCAAAGCATAGTTAAGGTCTCTTGATCCAAGGCTCTGCAGTCACTCTCTCTCTCTCCTTCCTAGGATCAAACCTTTTCACTCCCCTGGGGCACTGTATGACCCCTAAGGGTTTAGCTCTTCCACCCTGAAGCACGACTGGTTGTTAGATTCCTCGTTCAAGTTATTGTTGTAGTCGTTCAAGTTATTGTTGTAGTCGTTCAAGTTATTGTTGTAGTCGTTCAAGTTATTGTTGTAGTCGTTCAAGTTATTGTTGTAGTCGTTCAAGTTATTGTTGTAGTCGTTCAAGTTATTGTTGTAGTCGTTCAAGTTATTGTTATAGTCGTTCAAGTTATTGTTGTAGTCGTTCAAGTTATTGTTGTAGTCGTTCAAGTTATTGTTGTAATATTAACAGTACTTGTGATAGTAGTGATGTGCTATGTTGTGATGTGATGTAATCTATTGGTTATGTATGTGTTCAGTCGTTCACTCCTACTCTTCTAGCTACTCTACTACTACTACTCTACTACTCTATACTACTAACAGTACTACTCTACTACTACTTATCTGACTACTATACTTACTACTACTACTATCTACTACGACTACTATTACTACATACTCTACTACCTACTACTACTACTACTACTACTACTACTACTACTACTACTACTACTCTACTACTACTACTTACTACACTACTACTCTACTACTACTACTACTCTACTACTACGACTACTACTATACTCTACTACTACTACTAACTACTACTACTACTATCTACTACTACTACTACTACTACTACTACTACTACTACTGTACTACTACTACTACTACTACTACTACACTTACTATACTACTACTACTTACTATCTACTACTCTACTACTCACTACTACTACTACTGACTACTACTACTATTACTACTACTACTTCACTGACTACTATTACTACTACTACTTACTACTACTGACTACTACTACTACTACTACTACTACGACTACTACTACTATTACTACTACTACTTCTACTACGACTACTACTACTACTACGACTACTACTACTACTACTATACTACTACTACTACTACTACTACGACTACTACTACTACTACTACTACTACTACGACTACTACTACTACGACTACTACTACTACTTCTACTACGTCTACTACTACTACTACGACTACTACTACTACTACTAGTACTACTACTACTACTACAGCTATAGCAACCATGTTGTGCTGTTGGAGTGTGAGTAAGGTAACACTTGTGAAGGGATTCCGATCTGTGATATCTGCACATTTCCTGCAAGACAGCAATTGAATGTTTGATGGTGAAGGTTTTCGTGTGAGTCACCTACCTTGCTGGAAAATGACTGATGTGGTGAAAAAACCCACCAGTCATTCTACAGTTATAATTTTGGGGTACCATATATCCAGAATGTTTCCTACAGATATTTCGGATTACTAACTTATATATTATATAATCGTGTACACCCTTTTTATCTTGTAGTTAATCTCCCAATTTACAGTACACAACATCATCATTATTGGAGAAAAGCATGACACTATCACCAGCTGAGTCACCATAAGTTTACAACAAATTGTATTATAATGGTGTAATTTACAGATGCTACAATATTCTAAAACAAAAATTATATCGTAACCTACCTTGTATGGGCCTAGCTTCATCCTAGAGTGTGGCAGTTACTTCAGCCTGAGCAACATCCCAGACGTGAATTGTACCGGTGTTGACTGTATGGTGCACACAGCTGGTGACAGTGTCGTGTTTTCCACCGCCGCATCTGCAATAAAGATATTGTGTACCGTATATACAAAATATTTAATCTAAAATATCTTATGTATGAACACTGGGAGATTAAGTAGAAGATAAAAAGGGTGTTACTGTAATACTGCAACAGGGTACAGTATAGGAAAACCACAATATATGTTACCTTGTGCCCAATACCCTGTTGTTCTGACGAGGATAACTTTCCTTGACCCCTCATGTCCACACAGTACCTCGTTGCCCACTGATTAATTCCATTTTTCAAGTCAAACCCAATTAAGCCAGGCTTTGTTTTCAAATGAATTAAGAAAGAATTTTGTGAACAGAGATGCTAAAGAAAACCAAGTTTAAGAGTTGTAATCAAGAGCTTTTAGTACAAAAAAGAAAACCTCAGAAAGCTTTTCTATTTCTAAAATTTTTAGGTTTCCATAATTGAAAAAAAAAATCGTTGATCTGCTGTACCCAGATTGTTAATATTTAAGTATCACTTGAGAAACAAGGGATTAGCTTAGAAGAAATACTCAATACTACTCACTCTATCACTGTCCTGCCAGAGGCACGCCGATACTACAGTTTAGATGCCCCTTCAAACTGAAAATATCCCCACCCCTCCTTCAGAGTGCAGGCACTGTACTTCCCACCTCCACTCCTCCTTCAGAGTGCAGGCACTGTACTTCCCACCTCCACCCCTCCTTCAGAGTGCAGGCACTGTACTTCCCACCTCCACTCCTCCTTCAGAGTGCAGGCACTGTACTTCCCACCTCCACCCCTCCTTCAGAGTGCAGGCACTGTACTTCCCACCTCCACCCCTCCTTCATAGTGCAGGCACTGTACTTCCCACCTCCACCCCTCCTTCAGAGTGCAGGCACTGTACTTCCCACCTCCACCCCTCCTTCAGAGTGCGGTCACTGTACTTCCCACCTCCAAGACTGAAATCCAGCTAGCCAGTTTTCCCCTGAATCCCTTCATGAATGTTACCTTGCTTCCACTGGTTGTAAATAAACATGCCGTTGGGGTGCGAGCAAGATAACATGAATGGATTCGGGAGACCAGTTAGCCTGTCAACACACTTCTTAGCAAGACAACAACTGAATGAATGATGATGAATGTTTTCCTTTCTTTGGTTCACCGTCTCAGTGGAGATGGCTGTTGACGTAAACAAAAAAGTCATCTTACGTTCATGACATGTCTGTAGTGTTTGGACACACTGCAGAGTCACTGGGTCTACCACCATGCATCATAGGCTAGGAATCCTTGCCAGCCCCTGAGGAAATATATGGCACAACCAACACTATGATTGCTCAAAAACTGGGCTGCTATTAAATCCTTGCGTTAATGTATTAATGTAATGTCTAGTGTAAAGTAATGGACTCAATGTTCACAAGAACGAAGTATACTAACATTTGAAATACCATTTGAGTCTTACCCAACCTAAAAATTGTACATGAAGTAAAATGAATTCAATGTACTAAATTAATTCAAACTAAAAACAGTAATATGGGGAATATTAAACATTATATACCTTTATGTTTTTATATATATTGAATTGGTTTGGCTCTAGGTACAAGTTTGAGGATTCATAGCCTTCAAGTTTGAGGATCCATAGCCTTCAAGTTTGAGGATCCATAGCCTTCAAGTTTGAGGATCCATAGCCTTCAAGTTTGAGGATCCATAGCCTTCAAGTTTGAGGATCCATAGCCTTCAAGTTTGAGGATCAACAGCCTTCAAGTTTGAGGATCCATAGCCTTCAAGTTTGAGGATCCATAGCCTTCAAGTTTGAGGATCCTTAGCCTTCAAGTTTGAGGATCCACAGTCTCTCTGCGACTGTTTGAATATTCTACTTCTCGTACCACCTCATTTTTTACACATAAATATATATATATTAATGCATCCATGAACATATGGTTCTAAGTAAATAACAATACCTGTATTGGCTGGGAATCGAACCCCTGGTACTTTAGTCTGCCACCCGAGTAGCCCACCAAAATTCCGAGACGCCCTCGACCACTCAGCCATCACTGTCGTAATCATCAGGTGGCCAGTACCACTGGACCTCAGAATTTAGTGGGCTACTCAGGTGGTGTGTTAAAGTATCGTGGGTACGATTCCTAGCCAGTCGCAGTATTGTTATAAATACACATATATGCATTCTGAGGGAGCGAGAAGCAGGGATGCTGCAGTTAGAAGGTAATCTGATCTGAATTGTGATGTCAGCACACTCCCAGAAAGACAGCAACTGAATGAATAATGGTGAATGTGTTTTCTTACACATACTATTATACAAAATGCTACACAAGTTCAAAGGATAAGTTGAGGATATAAGGATGTGATTCCTGTACAAAAAAATGAGAGGAACATAACAAATATATAGATGTGTTTGTCAATAATTTATATAAATAAACACTATAAGACTGAACCAAGCTAAAAGGCGTAGAATGTGTCATGACATTGAGTGAATCTCGGAGGTATGAGGTACAGTGCTCACACACTGTGGAGGTGTGAGGTACAGTGCTCACACACTGTGGAGGTGTGAGGTACAGTGCTCACACACTGTGGAGGTGTGAGGTACAGTGCTTACACACTGTGGAGGTGTGAGGTACAGTGCTCACACACTGTGGAGGTGTGAGGTACAGTGCTCACACACTGTGGAGGTGTGAAGTACAGTGCTCACACACTGTGGAGGTGTGAAGTACAGTGCTCACACACTGTGGAGGTGTGAAGTACAGTGCTCACACACTGAAGAATGAGTGGAGGTGTGAAGTACAGTGTTCACACACTGAAGGATGGTGGAGGTGTGAAGTACAGTGTTCACACACTGAAGGATGAGTGGAGGTGTGAAGTACAGTGTTCACACACTGAAGGATGAGTGGAGAAGTGAAGTACAGTGCTCACACACTGAAGGATGGGTGGAGGTGTGAAGTACAGTGCTCACACACTGAAGGATGGGTGGAGGTGTGAAGTACAGTGTTCACACACTGAAGGATGGTGGAGGTGTGAAGTACAGTGTTCACACACTGAAGGATGGGTGGAGGTGTGAAGTACAGTGTTCACACACTGAAGGATGGGTGGAGGTGTGAAGTACAGGTGTTCACACACTGAAGGATGGGTGGAGGTGTGAGTACAGTGTTCACACACTGAAGGATGGGTGGAGGTGTGAAGTACAGTGTTACACACTGAAGGATGGGTGGAGGTGGAAGTCAGTGTTCACACACTGAAGGATGAGTGGAGGTGTAAGTACAGTGTTCACACACTGAAGGATGGTGGAGGTGTGAAGTACAGTGTTCACACACTGAAGGATGGTGGAGGTGTGAAGTACAGTGTTCACACACTGAAGGATGGGTGGAGGTGTGAGTACAGTGTTACACACTGAAGGATGGGTGGAGGGTGAAGTACAGTGTTCACAACTGAAGGATGGGTGGAGGTGTGAAGTACAGTGTTCACACACTGAAGGATGGTGGAGGTGTGAAGTACAGGGGGGGGGGGGGGGGGGGGGGGTTTTTTTTTTTTTTGTTCACACACTGAAGGATGGGTGGAGGTGTGAGTACAGTGTTCACACACTGAAGGATGAGTGAGGTGTGAAGTACAGTGTTCACACACTGAAGGATGGGTGGAGGTGTGAAGTACAGTGTTCACACACTGAAGGATGGGTGGAGGTGAAGTACAGTGTTCACACACTGAAGGATGGGTGGAGGTGTGAAGTACAGTGTTCACACACTGAAGGATGGTGGAGGTGTGAAGTACAGTGTTCACACACTGAAGGATGGGTGGAGGTGTGAAGTACAGTGTTCACACACTGAAGGATGGGTGGAGGTGTGAAGTACAGTTCACACTGAAGGATGAGTGGAGGTGTGAAACAGTGTCACACACTGAAGGATGGTGGAGGTGTGAAGTACAGTGTCACACACTGAAGGATGTGAGGTGTAGTACAGTGTCACACACTGAAGGATGAGTGGAGTGTGAGTACAGTGTTCACACTGAGGAGGGTGGAGTGTGAAGTACAGTGTTACACTGAGGATGGGTGGAGTGTGAAGTCATGTCACACACTGAAGGTGGTGGAGGTGAAGTCAGTGTTCACACTGAAGGATGGTGAGGTGTGAAGTACATGTTCACACACTGAAGGATGGTGGAGGTGTGAAGTACAGTGTTCACACACTGAAGGATGGGTGGAGGTGTAGTACAGTGTCACACACTGAGATGGTGGAGGTGTGAGTCAGTGTTCACACACTGAGGATGGTGGAGGTGAAGTACAGTGTTCACACACTGAAGGATGGTGGAGGTGTGAAGCAGTGTACACACTGAGGATGGTGGAGTGTGAGTGTGTCCACATGAAGATGGGTGAGGTGTGAAGTACAGTGTTCACACTGAAGGATGAGTGGAGGTGTGAAGTACAGTGTCACACACTGAAGGATGGTGGAGGTGTGAAGTACAGTGTTCACACTGAAGGATGGTGGAGGTGTGAAGTACAGTGTTCACACACTGAAGGATGGTGGAGGTGAGTACAGTGTTCACACACTGAAGGATGGGGAGGTGTAAGTACAGTGTTCACACTGAAGGATGGGTGGAGGTGTGAGTACAGTGTCACACACTGAAGGATGGTGGAGGTGTGAAGTACAGTGTTCACACACTGAAGGATGGGTGGAGGTGAAGTACAGTGTTCACACACTGAAGGATGGGTGGAGGTGTGAGTACAGTGTTCACACACTGAAGGATGGTGGAGGTGTGAAGTACAGTGTTCACACACTGAAGGATGGGTGGAGGTGTGAAGTACAGTGTCACACACTGAAGGATGGGTGGAGGTGGAAGTACAGTGTTCACACACTGAAGGATGGGTGGAGGTGAAGTACAGTGTTCACACACTGAAGGATGGGTGGAGGTGTGAAGTACAGTGTTCACACACTGAAGGATGGGTGGAGGTGTGAAGTACAGTGTTCACACACTGAAGGATGGTGGAGTGTGAAGTACAGTGTTACACACTGAAGGATGGGTGGAGGTGTGAAGTACAGTGTTCACACACTGAAGGATGGTGGAGGTGTGAAGTACAGTGTTCACACACTGAAGGATGGTGGAGGTGTGAGTACAGTGTTCACACACTGAAGGATGGTGGAGGTGTGAAGTACAGTGTTACACACTGAAGGATGGGTGGAGGTGTGAAGTACAGTGTTCACACACTGAAGGATGTGGAGGTGTGAAGTACAGTGTCACACTGAAGGATGTAGGTGAGTACAGGCCACTGAGATGTGGAGGTGAGCAGTGTCACACACTGAGATTGGTGTAGTACAGTGTCACTGAAGAGTGGAGGGAAGGTCCACACTGAGATGTGGAGGAGGGTTCACACTGAGATGTGAGTGGAATCATGCACACTGAAGATGTGGAGGTGTGTAGTGTTCACACACTGAAGGATGTGGAGGTGTGAGTACAGTGTCACAATGAAGGATGGTGGTGGTACAGTGTTCAACTGAAGGATGGTGAGTAGTCATGTCACACTGAAGGATGTGAGTGACAGTGTCACTGAGATGGGTGAGTAGCAGTGTCACACATAGGATGGAGGAGTCAGTCCCCTGAGATGGGTGGAGGGTGATCAGTGGAATGTGGAGTGTGTAGTGTTCACACTGAAGGATGTGGGTGTGATACAGGTACAACTGAGATGTGAGGTGTAGGTACACTGAAGGGGTGAGGTGTAGTGTTCACACTGAAATGGGTGGAGGTGTGTCAGTGTCACACTGAGTGGGGGTGGTACATGTTCACACTGAGAGTAGGTAGTAAGTGTCACACTGAGGATGTGGAGGTGTGATACAGTGTTCCTGAGTGGGTGAGTACAGTGTCACAATGAGATGTAGTGAGTACAGGTCACACACTGAAGGATGTGGAGGTGAAGTAATGTCACACTGAAGGAGTGGTGTAGTACAGTGTTCACACATGAGTGTGGAGGTGTGAAGTACAGTGTTCACACTGAAGGATGTGGAGGTGTAGTACAGTGTTCACACATGAGATGGTGGAGTGTGAACAGTGTTCACACTGAAGGATGGTGAGTGTGAGTACAGTGTTCACACACTGAAGGATGGTGGAGTGAGTACAGTGTCACACACTGAAGGATGGGTGAGGTGTGAGTACAGTGTTCACAACTGAAGATGTGAGGTGTGAGTACAGTGTTCACACATGAGATGGAGTGAGCAGGTTCACACACTGAGATGGAGTGTAGACAGTGTCACACACTGAGATGGTGGAGGTGTGAGTACAGTGTTCACACCTGAAGGATGGTGGAGGTGTAGTACAGTGTTCACACTGAGATGGTGAGTGAAGTCAGTGTTCACACACTGAGATGTGGAGGTGTATAAGTGTTAACACTGAAGATGTGGAGGTGGAGTACAGTGTTCACACACTGAAGATGTGGAGGTGTATACGGTCACACACTGAGATGGTGGAGGTGTGAAGTACAGTGTTCACACACTGAAGGATGGTGGAGGTGAGTACAGTGTTCACACTGAAGGATGTGGAGGTGTGAGTACAGTGTTCACACATGAAGATGGTGGAGGTGTGAAGTACAGTGTTCACACACTGAAGGATGGGTGGAGGTGTGAAGTACAGTGTTCACACACTGAAGGATGAGTGGAGGTGTGAAGTACAGTGCTCACACACTGAAGGATGGGTGGAGGTGTGAAGTACAGTGTTCACACACTGAAGGATGGGTGGAGGTGTGAAGTACAGTGTTCACATACTGAAGGATGGTGGAGGTGTGAAGTACAGTGTTCACACATTGAAGGATGGTGGAGGTGTGAAGTACAGTGTTCACACACTGAAGGATGGGTGGAGGTGTGAAGTACAGTGTTCACACACTGAAGGATGGGTGGAGGTGTGAAGTACAGTGTTCACACACTGAAGGATGGGTGGAGGTGTGAAGTACAGTGTTCACACACTGAAGGATGGGTGGAGGTGTGAAGTACAGTGTTCACACACTGAAGGATGGGTGGAGGTGTGAAGTACAGTGTTCACACACTGAAGGATGGGTGGAGGTGTGAAGTACAGTGTTCACACACTGAAGGATGTGTGGAGTGTGAAGTACAGTGTTCACACACTGAAGGATGGGTGGAGGTGTGAAGTACAGTGTTCACACACTGAAGGATGTGTGGAGGTGTGAAGTACAGTGTTCACACACTGAAGGATGGGTGGAGGTGTGAAGTACAGTGTTCACACACTGAAGGATGGGTGGAGGTGTGAAGTACAGTGTTCACACACTGAAGGTTGGGTGGGGATACTGTACTTCATAGGGTCATTTGATGTGCGATGTCTGTACACTCCTGGCAAGAAAGCTTCTGGATGAATAGTGAATATGAGTGTAACCCTACCTCGATGAGAGATAATAATAATAATAATAATAATAATAATAATAATAATAATAATAATAATAATAATAATATCGACACACCCACCACACACCCGGGTTCTCCTTTAAATTTGGCTCTTCAAATAAATAAACACACACACACACACACACACACACACACACACACACACACACACACATATATATATATATATATATTTTAAAAGACCTTGACCATAGCATTATAGCGAGTGTACTACGCGTGAATATGCGTAACCCAGACCTCATTCATTTATTAAATCATGAAAACTGCCGAACAACCGTGCGAGATTATTATTATTATTATCATTAACTTGAGTTATTCAAGTCAGCTCCTCATCACCTGGGATGCGGCTATCACTAATAGCCTGGTTGATCAAGCCATCAGCCCGGGCGCCTGATCTGGGATCAGGCCGCGGAGGGGAAGGGGCAGGTTACCCACCCCTCAAGAAATCATCTACAGGTAACCTTTAGATGAGCTGGAAAATCTGGAGTCCACGACCATCTACGCATCTGCCACCGGACACAATTATTTTGGACAAATTATGTGACTGTTGTTAATGTTATCAGCGTGCGGATCTGTTGGAGGCGGGTGTAGGGGGGGCGTTGCACCTCAACAGAACACATCCTCTGACATCACTTCCGTTTATAGGTCGGCCCTGGGTTTTTTACTGTTCATTTCCTGTCCACTTGTTACTGTGTAGAGGTCTATTGCGTATTATTATTATTATTATTATTATTATTATTATTATTGCTGTTGTTGTGGGGTTTATTATTATTATTATTATTATTATTATTATTATTATTATTATTATTATTGTTGTTGTTGTTGTTGTGGGGTTATTATTATTATTATTATTATTATTATTATTATTATTATTTTTATTATTATAAGGTATCCCTGAAGGGGTACCTTTAAGAAGCTGCTTGAATATTTTTTTCTTTTTATTCTTTCTCTAACTTTTATATTTTATTTCGCTCATATATCGAGAACGCTTCATTAGATAACGTTCAAAATTTCAACACTTGTGCACGATAACGGGGACCAAATTCTTGGAACACTTGGCATGCTAACGTTCTCTGTGATCAAAGTTGTCGAACCCATTTACACTATCCGGAACGGCTCGGGAATTTTCCAGAATCCTCAGTGGCGTTCAGAAATAGTGCCAAAAATTCCGGTAGCTCTGTCAAGCCGTAACGGCTTGACAGAGTTCCTGGAGAGCGAAACGTTGCCACAATCAAATGTCACATTAGTTGCACTTGTGTCCTATTACCTAACATATTGTCGGTAATTCTACCAACATTATTACAAAAATAATGTTATGTACTCATAGCCTAATAGGTTCCAATTTGCCCTTTTTTTATGGAAGAAACTGGGAAAAATTAAATGTCATAACCTATGGGTGCCTTTTCTGATTTACTTTAAATCCTCAACGCTATTATTTAAACGCACTATAAACTTCGGCCGCAGTCTGCAGAGGACTGGAGTTACGTTATGCGGGAATACCTTTCTTGGGATCGCACACCGCCCGAAATACCTCTAGTCATTTCGTTGTTATTTCCGGTCTTTTTCTTTTCTTATCTGTAGCTACGCTTACTCTAGTTATTTCTTCTCATGAAATCTGCGAGCGCTCACCCTGTACTCTCTCCCCCCGGGTAACTCTCTTCCCCCTGGTAACTCTCTCCCCCGAGTAACTCTCTCCCCACGGGTAACTCTCTCCCCCGGGTAACTCTCTCCCCCCCGGGTAACTCTCTCCCCCCGGGTAACTCTCTCCCCCCGGGTAATGCTTTGTTTCACCATGTGTACGAAAGATATAATGCAAATAGAATTCCGCAACACAAAAACAATTATTTGCATAGCGTTATTCCCTCATCCGGGGGTCAAAAGGTCAAAGTTCACAGAATAGAGAGAAAGAGGAAAATCGGAAACCCCTTGACACTGTAGCAAATCCAGAGGTGACATCAGCGGTGTGAATGTTACTGGTGCAGGGGTCGAAGCGTATGTTCTCACCCACACATATGGCTTTACTTACTGTCTCAGCCTTAAGGGCCTGATCATACCTACTCTAGAAAGTGTGTTTGTGGATGCCCCTACCAGCTCTTCCTCTAGCACGTTTCGCCTAATGCTGTAAAACGACTTTCTAATGTCCCAGTGGCTCACATGGGTCTTTAACTGCGTATTATGTGTGTGTGTGTGTACTCACCTAATTGTACTCATCTCATTGTGGTTGCAGGGGTCGAGACTCAGCTCCTGGCCCCGCCTTTTCACACATTGTGTGTATGTGTACTCACCTTTCTCACCTATATGTGGTTGCAGGGGTTGATTCACAGCTCCTGGCACCGCCTCTTCGCTGGTCACTACTAGTACTCACCTATTTGTGGTTGCAGGGGTCGATACTCAGCTCATGGCCCCGCCTCTTCACTGATCGCTACTAGGTCCTCTCTCTCTCCCTGCTCCCTCGTCTTAAAGCTATGTATGGTTCCTGCCTACCTCACTTGCTAGACTATTCCACTTCCTGACAACTCTGTGACTGAAGAAATACTTCCTAACATCCTTTTGACTCATAGGAGTCTTCAACTTCCAATTGTGACACTTTGTGTCTGTGTCCCATCTCTGGAACATCATCTCTCTGTCCACCTTATCTATTCCTCGTAGTATTTGTATGTCGTTATCATGTCTTCCCTAACCCTCCTGTCCTCCAGTGTCGTCAGGCCGAGTTCCTTTAACCTTTCTTCGTAGGACATTTCCCTTAGCTCTGGAACTAACCTTGTTGCAAACCTTTGCACTTTCTCTAATTTTTTGACGTGCTTGACCAGGTGTGGGTTGCAAATTGGTGCTGCATACTCCAGTATGGGCCTGACGTGCGCGGTGAACAGTGTCTTGAACGATTCCTTACTGAAGTATCGGAACGCTATTCTCAGGTTTGCCAGGCGCCCGTATGCTGCAACAGTTATCTGATTGATGTGTGCCTCAGGAGACGTGCTCGGTATTATACTCAGCCCAAGATCTTTCTCCTTGAGTGAGGTTTGCAATCTTTGGCCACCTAGCCTATACTCAGTCTGTGGTCTTCTTTGCCCTTCCCCGATCTTCATGACTTTGCATTTGTCAACCCACTCCTCTCTCTCGTGTCTTACTTCTGTTACCTTGTCGTAAAATTCCAGAAGGTTTGTGACACAGGATTTGCCTTCCCTGAATCTGTGCTGGTTGTCGTTTATAATCTTGTCCTTAGTGTGCGTGCTGTGTGTGTGTGTGTGTGTGTGTGTGTGTGTGTGTGTGTGTGTGTATGTGTGTGTGTGTGTGTATGTGTGTTGCAGGGATGGTACTATAAAAGGGTAAGCGTCGGAGGTAACGGTAAGGAGTGCATCCCTAACTTCCACACACACAGGTTCGCTCACCGCGCCACAACCATGGTGAGTCGAGTCTTGTTTTTATATTATTGTTATATTTTAGTGCTGTTATACTGTTATATTATAGTGCTATTATACTGTTATATTGTAGTTCTGTTATACCGTTATATTGCTGCATACTCAGGGACTAGTCTTAAATATGTTGCGAAGATCAAATTGACCAGCTCTCTTCTTTAAGACTTAGGAAAGCCGTTATTTTCCTTGCTGCTCTGGTTCACCTCACTGTTATTGTTTAAGTGTTCGTCTGGAGACAGGCTCGGCATGTTGTGTACTCTCAGCTATTTTTGTTGGATCTCATTCATTGAGTTGCTACCCGGCTTGTGTACAATTACTCCTGTCCTCCTCCGCAGTGCCTATCTTCACTAGTTTGCACTTGCTGAGTTTGAGCTCTAATAGCCACTTACTTGACCTAGAGTCTCCTGCAATCATTACCCGTTCGTGTTCTCCTCATTACTGTCGCAGAAATTGTGAATACCGTCACGTGAAGTTTAATTCCAATCGTAGGAAAATTATTCGCATATACGAGGATCACTTTACTGAGACTCACCACTGAAGGGGCAGCCAGTGTTTACTTCTGATTCGACTGAGTCAGTTTCTGAAGTAAGTTGATAAATTAGACACGTGTGCCACACTTGGGTATTTTCACTGAGGAAGTGTTTCGCCCCACAATGGCTTCGTCAGTCCAATACGATGAAGAATGGTGAAGATCAGGAGTCCATCAATCTTGTAAAGATTGATGGACTGATTACATCGACTCCAGGCTGAAGGACTTATTACCTCAAACACTTTCTGATCTTCACCATTCTTCTTTGTATTGGACTGATGAAGCCACTGTCTGGCGAAACGTTTCCTCAGTGAAAATACCCAAGTTGAGGCACGTGTGTCTAATTTATCGACTTGTCGGTTCTCCCAACTATTTTACTACATATCTGAAGTCAGTGGACTTATATCAGTTTGTAAGTCATAACCTGTCGTTGAGAACCCAGGGAAGTGAGCGACATACGTCATTTTACATCACTTGGTCTGTTATGATGAGACAACCAGGTGAGAAGAGTGAGACAACCAGGTGAGAAGAGTGAGACAACCAGGTGAGAAGAGCGAGACAACCAGGTGAGAAGAGTGAGACAACCAGGTGAGAAGAGTGAGACAACCAGGTGAGAAGAGCGAGACAACCAGGTGAGTAAAGAAAGGCAGTGGATGGGCATCTCAGTTAGTGGCAGGAAGATCCAGCCTCCATCATTTACATTGACTAACCCGCATGAACTGGCTCCACGTTTCCCTGAACTGAATGACCCATACGGGTTTAGCGCCGCACACAAAGAGAGACACACCAGCACAATGAGCAGGCAACTGTGTACCTGTGGGAGCATTTATGCATGTTACAAAAATCTAGAGAGGTGAGAGTATGTGGGAGAAAGTGCTTGCCAGCCACACCAACTCTCCAATTAAGGAAACACTAGAAAGGTTCCAGAGGTTAGTGACTCTGGTGAACGTTGTACTTGCAGATTTTCTTTACTAGGGTCGAGGTCTGGCTCCCGCAGTCCCCCGACAATACTGATCTCTGACAGTTTTGGTCTTATCATTCCTACTCTTATAACTGTGCATGGAGTCTACCTCCGCTACTTCCTCATTTAATTCATTACACCTCCCCACTGTTCTGTAGATGGTAATTTATTCTTGACATCCCTATGGCTCATATTTAGTCAGTGGTTCTCGCCAGAGAGGACGGTGGTTCAACCTCCAGGAGGAGGAGGAGTGTCTGACACACACTTGCATAGTAAAATGTAACCCATCTGTACTTCCAGCTTCTGTTTGTGTCTCCTTGTACCTGATATTGCTGCACTGGGCCTGTATAACCCTTGTGGTTTAGCGCTTCTTTAAAAAAAAAAAATGCTGTATTGAGTTGTGTGACACTGTAAACTGTCTGCATGTCAGGTTCTGATATCAGGTATTGTTGATGTCAGGTACTGGTGATGTCAGGTACTGGTGATGTTAAGTACAGGGGATGTCAGATACTGGTGATGTTAAGTACTGTTGATGTCAATACTGGTGATGTCAGGTACTGGTGATGTCAGATGCTGGTGACGATTATGTCAGGTACTAGTGACGATAGGTACTAGTGACGATAGGTGCTAGTGACGTCAGGGGTTAGTGATGTCAGGTGCTGGTAACATCAGGCGTTGATGTCAGGTCCTGTTGATAATTTAACTCAAATATGTTATGGAAAACGACACATATACAACACTTGAGCATTTTTATTATGAAGACGTTTCGCCCAGCAGTGGTTTCATCAGTTCGATACAGAGGTCATTGGAAGGTGTTGAAACTGGAGACAGTAGAAGGCAAGGTAATCAGTCCCTCAGTCTAGATGAAGGTGATAAATTAGACACATGTGCAACACTTGGGTATCTTTATTGAGGAAACGTTTCGCCACGTGGCTTCATCAGTCCAATACAAAGGGGAATGGTGAAGATCAGAAGGCGTCTGAGGTAATCAGTCCCCCAACCTGGAGTAGACGTAATCAGTCCATCAGTTTGGATGAAGGTGCTCACCAACGTGGTCTTGATGAATCTGAATCATTAAGACTCATCAAGACTCATCAAGACCACAGTGGTGAACACCTTCGTCAAGACCACAGTGGTGAACACCTTCGTCAAGACCACAGTGGTGAACACCTTCGTCAAGACCACAGTGGGGTACACACCCCAGTGGCCTAGTGGTAAAGCTCTCGCTTCACGCACGGAGGGCCCGGACGGGGCGGAAACATTTCGAAGTGTTTCCTTACACACACACACACACACATACATACAACAGGCCTAGTGTCAAATCGACATGTGCCTAGGACAAAATGGTAACTAACCTTCGTCAAGACCACAGTGGTGAACACCTTCGTCAAGACCACGGTGGTGAACACCTTCGTCAAGACCACGGTGGTGAACACCTTCGTCAAGACCACGGTGGTGAACACCTTCGTCAAGACCACGGTGGTGAACACCTTCGTCAGCCACGTGGTAACCTTCGTCAAGACCACGGTGGTGAACACCTTCGTCAAGACCACGGTGGTGAACACCTTCGTCAAGACCACGGTGGTGAACACCTTCGTCTAGGCTGGGGACTGATTACCTCGTCTTGTACTGTCTCCAGTTTCAACACCTTATAGACTCTGTATCGTATTAATAAAGCCACTGCTGGGCAAAACGTCTTCATAATACTGCTACATAATGCATAACTTTTATAGGCATTGTGTACAATCACTGCTACAATGTTTGCTTGTTGTGTACAATCACTGCTACAATGTTTGCTTGTTGTGTACAATAAACAGTGATGTTCATTTGATGATAATAATAATAATTATAATAATGATAATCACTAAAATAATAATGAGAAACATCTGAATATTACGACCTCATCTGAGGCCCTCTTCAGCAGGTCGAAACAAGCAGGGAAATAACTCAGAGTTTTAATTGGAAGTTTTTATAATTAATTTAAAATGTTCATAGAAATGCTGATTATACTCTTTTATTATTATTATTATTATTATTATTATTATTATTATTATTATTATTATTATTATTATTATTATTATTATTATTATTATTATTATTATTATTATTATATATTTGTAAGAGCTAAAACCGTAGGGGGTCATACAGCGCTTGGGGTATTGGAGGCAGCCAGGAATTTATCTGAGGAAGAGGATGGTAGCTCCAATTCATTGGATCGAGAGGCCTTTGCCTTAATCAATGCTACTTCCCCCTCCTTGACAGGAAGAGAGACGCGCTGTCAAACAATTAACTGTGGAAGCTCTAGCCTCCGTACGGTAATAGAAGAAGTTACTATCAGTATACACTTATCTTGGCAGGTTGGACACACTGTGAAAGCTGGCCCGGCGGTGCTGGTGGTGCTGCTGGCGGTGCTGTTGACGGCGGTGCTGGCGATGCCTCAGACACATGTTAAATTAAACAAGTGTAGGAAAACTTGCCTTAACCGCTATGGCAAAAGTCTGTGTTGTGACTCCGTGCCACAGAATGGTGAGTATGGTGTCCAGGGTGCCATTATTAGTATAGTGTCCAGAGTGTCATTATTAGTATGGTGTCCAGGGTGTCATTATTAGTATGGTGTCCAGGGGCCATTATTAGTATGGTGTCCAGGGTGCCATTGTCAGTATGGTGTCCAGGGTATCATTGTTAGTATGGTGTCCAGGGTGCCATTATTAGTATGGTGTCCAGGGTGCCATTGTCAGTATGGTGTCCAGGGTGCCATTATTAGTATGGTGTCAAGGGTGCCATTATTAGTATGGTGTCAAGGGTGCCATTATTAGTATGGTGTCCAGGGTGTTCATTGTTAGTATGGTGTCCAGGGTGTCATTATTAGTATGGTGTCCAGGGTGCCATTATTAGTATGGTGTCCAGGATGCCATTATTAGTATGGTGTCCAGGGTGCCATTATAAGTATGGTGTCTAGGGTGAAATTATTAGTATGGTGTCCAGGGTACCATTGTTAGTATGGTGTCCAGGGTGCCATTATTAGTATGGTGTCCAGGGTGTCATTATTAGTATGGTGTCAAGGGTGCCATTATTAGTATGGTGTCCAGGGTGTCATTGTTAGTATGGTGTCCAGGGTGACATTGTTAGTAAGGTGTCCAGGGTGTCATTCTTAGTATGATGTCCAGGGTGTCATTGTTAGTATGGTGTCCAGGGTGCCATTATCAATATGGTGCTACGATATTGCTGGTGTTGTTTT
This sequence comes from Cherax destructor, assembly GCA_009830355.1. Classification (NCBI taxonomy): domain Eukaryota; kingdom Metazoa; phylum Arthropoda; class Malacostraca; order Decapoda; family Parastacidae; genus Cherax; species Cherax destructor. The sequence continues at coordinate 238,605 of WNWK01001057.1, read as the reverse complement.
GAGTGGTGATGGTGGTGGTGGCGTAGCAGTGATGTAGTGGTGAGGTTGTGAGTGGTGATGGTGGTGGTGGCACAGCAGTGATGTAGTGGTGAGGTTGTGAGTGGTGATGGTGGTGATGGAATAGCAGTGATGGAACAGTGATGTAAAAGAATCTTTCTGTTTACACCTCTCTCTCTCACATCTCTGGCAGTGATGCTGGTCCTACCCTCGCTTCAAGTTCTAACTCTACTTCTCTTACCCCAGAGTTCCCGCGATGCCCACCCATGCCCAGGATCCTGGTAGACTGCAGTGACCCCAGCGTCATGCACAAAGCCGTCAACATCGAGGTGAGATCGTTGGTATTTTTTTTTAGGTCTAAGGCCTATCTTCTATATATATATATATATATATATATATATATATATATATATATATATATATATATATATATATATATATATATATATGTACTGAGAGATAAGACGATTTATTTTCTTTAGCTTTTGCTAAAGGGAATAAAATAGCGTTTCATAATAATCCAGTAAGATAGGCGAAGACTCCATTAAGCTTGCCAGAATAAATTATCAAAATTATTGCCGTCAACTATAAACAAAGTGTTGCAGACAAATATTTACAAACAGGTGATACTGTGAATGTTCAAATATTCTTGATTTTTATTGTTGTAAAGTCTGAACAAAAATTTTGTCATTCTTTCGCGTTCAAAACTTCATCACGACAGAAATGTTTAGACAAGACAATGTATTTGAACAATAGAATATATACAAACTGTGTGTCTTTTAGTTTATGTGCAATGAGAGTTACTTTAAATCCTGCTTTAGGGATTACAGTATTTTTAACCCCTAATCACCTTCCTATTGTTGATAGGTTTTTAAACTACAGATTAATCAATCGACTGTTTAATAAAAAAAAGATAAAATAGAATTTGCATTTAGGGAACAATTCACAAAAGCTACAAAAGCAAATTTGGAGGGATTAATGAACTGACAGTCTGATAGACGCACGAAACAGACAGCAAATTACTCTAGGCAAACAACTCATAGCATGTCTTATTCTTTTCCGACAGATGTGTAAGAGTGACAATGATTGCAAGAAGAATGAGTTATGCTGTGATGACATTTGCAACACGAGGCAGACCGTATGCATGCCTAGCAAGGTCAACATTTACTACCTGTTCCCCTGATGATGCCACCAGCTGCTTGCAACAACAGATCAACACACGCACACACATGTACACACACACACATACACACACATACGATACAGCAACAAGGGGTCACAGTTGGAAGCTGAAGACTCAGATGAGTCACAGGGCTGTTAAGTAGAATTTCTTCAGTCACAGAGTTGTCAGGAGAGTGATGTAATGGAGGCAGGATCCATACATAGCTTCAAGAAGAGGCATGATAAAACCCATGAAGCAGGGAGAGAGTGGACCTAGTAGCGACCAGTGAAGAGGCGGGGGCCAGGAGCTATGATTCGACCCCTGCAACCACAATTAGGTAACTCCAATTAAATGAGTACACACACACACACATTACGCTTTACCTTAATATCTGAAGTGTCCACGGACACACCCGCCTATAAAAATCATCTTTCTCTAGTGGTTACCTAGGAGACGCGAGGTGGTAGAGCGGCATAACAATAGTACATATAAACCTCCACGACAGACCAACACATTATCAACACCCCCAATGTGCATTCTCCTTTAGAAATTTATATATTTAATGTACGTTTGGCAAGCCCTTTAGAGTCTTTATAAAAATTATTTTCCCAATTTTTTTTCTACGTTTTATGGGGCTAAGTTATTGTTTTTATGTCTTATTTATCAACTAATTTCAAAATATCTGTAATATTTTGATATATCAGGTCGTATATTTGTGGTGATACAACTTTGGGTATGTGGGACTCTATCTGCAATCAGACGTGTATGGTCTGACACGCGTGTTCTGAAACCTGTGGTCAGATACCTGTGTTCTGAATCTGTGGTCTGATACCTGTGTTCTGAAACTTTGGTCTGACACCTGTGTTCTTAAGATATGGATTGACATCTGTGTTCCTTAGCTGTGGTCTGACACCTGTGTTGATACCTGTGTTCTTAATCTGTGGTCTGATACCTGTGTTCTTAAGCTGTGGTCTGATACCTGTGTTCTTAAGCTGTGCTCTGACACCTGTGTTCTTTAGCTGTGCTCTGACACCTGTAGAGGACTATGGTGCATGTCTAAAATTTGTTATTTTGATGTAAACACACACTCACACACACACACATACACACACACACACATACACACACACACACACACACACACACACACACACACACACGAGGCAGGAAAGGAACATTTTACAGCCTAACTCCATCCATGTTGGCTTATTCTTAACCGCTTCAGTAGAATAAAAAAATTCGGAGGGCCCAGGAGCTGTAGTTGAACTTTCACCCTCAGCTAGATACCCACACAAACTGAGCAAATCTTAAGCTGCCATTATCAGTTATCCAAACCCAATAATTTATATCTTTTTTTTCCTCTATGATATAAGATTATAAAGTTATATATTTATGTTCTCCCTAGTCATTAGTTATTTATTGTTGAAATAATATATAAATTATATATATATATATATATATATATATATATATATATATATATATATATATATATATATGCATATATTTATTTATCCATTTGTATTTAATAGTATTATATTTATATGGCAAATGGTATTATTGCGAACTTGCTTTTAATAAGATATTATCGCTTGTCTCAATTCTATTTTTGTTGATTAAAAAAGGAATATCATCTGTGGGGCCATCCGTTGTGGATTACCAACACCTGTGAATACTATGTAGGGCCATCAGCGCTTGTGGTAATGTAGGGGCCATCAGCTTGATTGGTAAGTGTGTAAGGGCCATCAGCGCTTGTGGTAATGTAGGAGCCATAGCAGCTTGTGAATGTAGGGCCATGCAGCGCTTGTGGTAATGTAGGGGCCATGCAGCGCTTGTGGTAATGTAGGGCCATCAGCGCTTGGGTAATGTAGAGGGCCATGACAGCGCTTGTGGTAATGTAGGGCCATGCCTGATGCATGCGCCTGTGAGTGCTAATGTAGGGCCATGCAGCGCTTGTATGGCCCTAATGTAGGGCCATAGCAGCGCCTTGTGGTAATGTAGGGGCCATGCACGCTTGTGGTAATGTAGGGCCATGCAGCGCTTGTGGTTAAGGGCTGTAGGGGCCATGCAGCGCTTTGGTAATGTAGGGGCCATGCATGGTCCAGCAGCTTGTGGTAATGTAGGGCCATGCAGCGCTTGTGTGTAGGGCCATGCAGCCTTGGTAAGTAGGCCATGCAGCGCTTGTGAGTGCCATGCCTGTAATGTAGGGCCATGCAGCGCTTGTGGTAATGTAGGGCCATGCAGCGCTTTGTTGTGGCTCACGATGTAGGGGCCATGCAGCGCTTGTGGTAATGTAGGGCCATGCAGCGCTTGTGGTAATGTAGGGCCATGCAGCGCTTGTGGTAATGTAGGGCCATGCAGCGCTTGTAATGTAGGCATGCACGCTTAATGTAGGGCCATGCAGCGCTTGTGGTAATGTAGGGGCCATGCAGCGCTTGTGTAATGTAGGGCCATGCAGCGCTGTGTAGTGTGTAGTAGGCCATGCAGCGCTTGGTAAGTAGGGGCCATGCAGCGCTTGTGGTAATGTAGGCCATGCAGCGCTTTGGTAATGTAGGGCCATGCAGCGCTTGTGGTAATGTAGGGGCCATGCAGCGCTTGTGGTAATGTAGGGCCATCAGCGTGGTAATGTAGGGCCATGCAGCGCTTGTGTAATGTTAGGGCCATGCAGCGCTTGTGGTAATGTAGGGCCATGCAGCGCTTGTGGTAATGTAGGGCCATGCAGCGCTTGTGGTAATGTAGGGCCATGCAGCGCTTATGTGGGGCCATGCAGCGCTTGTGGTAATGTAGGGCCATGCAGCGCTTGTGGTAATGTAGGGGCCATGCAGCGCTTGTGGTAATGTAGGGGCCATGCAGCGCTTGGTAATGTAGGGCCATGCAGCGCTTGTGGTAATGTAGGGCCATGCAGCGCTGTGGTAATGTAGGGCCATGCAGCGCTTGTGGTAATGTAGGGGCCATGCAGCGCTTGTGGTAATGTGAGGGAACCATGCAGCGCTTGTGGTAATGTAGGGGCCATGCAGCGCTTGTGGTAATGTAGGGGCCATGCAGCGCTTGTGGTAATGTAGGGGCCATGCAGCGCTTGTGGTAATGTAGGGGCCATGCAGAGCTTGTGGTAATGTAGGGGCCATGCAGCGCTTGTGGTAATGTAGGGGTCATGCAGAGCTTGTGGTAATGTAGGGGCCATGCAGAGCTTGTGGTAATGTAGGGGCCATGCAGCGCTTGTGTAATGTAGGGGCCATGCAGAGCTTGTGGTAATGTAGGGGCCATGCAGCGCTTGTGGTAATGTAGGGCCATGCAGCGCTTGTGGTAATGTAGGGGCCATGCAGCGCTTGTGGTAATGTAGGGGCCATGCAGCGCTTGTGGTAATGTAGGGGCCATGCAGCGCTTGTGGTAATGTAGGGGCCATGCAGCGCTTGTGGTAATGTAGGGGCCATGCAGAGCTTGTGGTAATGTAGGGGCCATGCAGCGCTTGTGGTAATGTAGGGGCCATGCAGAGCTTGTGGTAATGTAGGGGCCATGCAGCGCTTGTGGTAATGTAGGAGCCATGCAGCGCTTGTGGTAATGTAGGGGCCATGCAGAGCTTGTGGTAATGTAGGGGCCATGCAGAGCTTGTGGTAATGTAGGGGCCATGCAGCACTTGTGGTAATGTAGGGGCCATGCAGCGCTTGTGGTAATGGGAGGTAATCGAGATTGATCCGAGGAAGGGGAGAGTAGCTCCAACTCCCTGGATCTAGAGACTTTCACTGGTATCAAGAGTACAACTGTTTCTTCTTGAGACTATTTTGCAAAATAACCTAAAATAAGTGTGAGTAAAAAAAATGAACAAATCTTAGAACCTTAATGGTTAAAAAATAATTTCGTAAGGATTTAAAGAAAATCTTTTAGCAATTAGTGTAGTAAATTGCTGGAAGGGAATTCGGGAGAAGGGTAGGATGGTAGCATGTGCTGCAGCCCCTGTAATGGAATCCAAGAGGAAGTAATATGTGTTACGACCACTGGAAGGAGACCCAAGAGAATGTAGCATGTACTACGACTACTAGAAGGTGACCCAAGAGAATGTAGCATGTACTACGACTACTAGAAGGTGACCCAAGAGAAGGTAGCATGTACTACGACTACTAGAAGGTGACCCAAGAGAAAGTAGCATGAGCTTATATATTTCAAATCCTATCTTACTAACAGGTTTCAAAACGTCACCATAAAAGACACAACCTCATCTACACGACCACTTGATACTGGAGTGCCACAGGAAAGTGTCCTTGGTCCCCTGCTCTTCCTGTTTGGTTATAAGGGTAAAAAATCTTCGAATAAACTCCACGAGAAAGAAAAGAAGAAGAGGAAGGGAATTAAGGAGGAAACACGAAACGTCCTCATATCAACGTGTAATAAAATCCACAGATTTTTACTTATTTTAGATCCTTAAATCTGCATATGACTGATTATCTAAAATCTGAAAATCTTTAAATTTTTTCTCTTTGAAATCCTTAATTCTACAGATTTTTACTTTTTTTGATCACTTGTGTGTGTTAGAGAGAGAGAGAGAGAGAGAGAGAGAGAGAGAGAGAGAGAGAGAGAGAGAGAGAGAGAGAGAGAGAGAGAGAGAGAGAGAGAGAGAGAGAGAGAGAGAGAGAGAGAGCTCTGGTGCGGCACTGGACAAACATTACCTCATGCACCGAGACATGACTATACATTCAACCTAAATTTCATATAAATACTCAGGGAAATCTGTGTGTATACATCAGAGGAATCACAATATTTTTGTATGACGATATTATTATCACCATCATCATGACAGAGAACAGGTAAACCCATAATGATCATTCGGCGCCTGGGGAATGAAACCTGACTTTTCGATTCAGATCTAGACGGCCTCTGCTTCCTCACTGGAGTTCATTGGTTCTAACCTAAACCGTTTCACACACAGTTCAAGGGCTTTTAAGTTGTTTCCTTGCACACTGTGAAGTTGTCTAGTAGACAGACGCAACTGGCGGGCAGCCTGAAGGTGTTGATTGCGAAGGGAAAATACTGATCATGGGGATCGTAGATGAGGAAGCGCTGATAGGTGAACTTCTGCAGGCACTTGGACTCGTAGCTCAGAGGAACCAGTGGGCAGTTTTCACTAGCTGTCATGCACTCTTCAAGTCGTGTCGTCTGTGTGTATGTTTCATAATTGGCCTTGATGTCGTTGACAATGACGCGCCACACACCTTCGGTGTTCTGGGCTCGCAGAGGCCTGGCGTAGATGTTTTCCGAGGGACAGAGGTACGTCTCCGCCTGATTATTCGTAGGACGCGCCACGGAGACGTCAGTCTCGAGAACAGCCCAGTCAGCGTAGAGGGTAGTAAAGGGAAAGTGGTGGCGCTGGAGGGCACGCTGGACCTCGTAGGTGGGATACTCAGTGTCTTCAAGGCACCAAGTTTTGGTTGTGTTGGCGGCGCAGGAGGGCACAATGACTGGGTGCCCACTATAGGAAAGTTGTGGGGCCAGGGTTGGTTGCTGATGGTAGTAGGTGGGATGTGAGTGGTTGATGTGTTGTAGATATGGTAGCGTAGGTGGGAAATAAACCGATGGGTCGGACATAGCTGTTACGAAGGCCATCGACGCTGTGAACGACACCTGGAAACAATGTAAACCACGTTAAAGGCCTACCAAGATCAGAGCTCAATGAAGGAAAGTCTAGTTAGGTTAGATAATTTATTTTGCAGACAAAATATCTCACGATACAAGCTAAACCTTGCTAATGAAATTTATTACCCTATCTAGTGTTAGATTTACATACCGGTGTTGTATTTATGCACTACGTGTTAGGTTTACAAACTAGGTGTTACGTAGGCCACGGAATATATATATATATATATATATATATATATATATATTATATATATATATATATATATATATATATATATATATATATATGAACACACAGATCACACCCTCTACTCTCCGTTCATAATAAACCTGCGAATCAGAAATGAATACCAGACGACGTTTCGGGGTGTACTGGAGCATTATTAGGTTGCAGAACAAAATAATTCCCATTTCTGACCGTTATGGTACAGTTAATTATGCGTTGATCACAAGGTGGCCACCTTTGTAGTATGTGTGTGTGGTCAGTGTCTGTAATGAGAGAGTAACCTGGCGCTGGCTGTCGTCACTGACCCACTCATCATCATTCTCAATAACTCACCAAATCGTGAATTAAGCCTGCCATAGCATAATTCTCTCACTCTGCATGACGTTTTTCTCTGAATGATGTTCTCGCTCTGCATGATTTTATTCACTGTTTAATGGTCTCACTCTGCATGACGTTCTCACTGCATTATGCTCTCTGCATGACGTTCTCACTACATTATGCTCTCACTGCATGATGTTCTCACTATGCATGTTGTACACTGCATATTGACGTCTATGTCAGGATGTGTGGCCGCTTATCCTTTGGTCTAGTGGTGATGAGCCGACATCCCAGATGTCAGTATGCAGGGAACTCACTCTTTATGTTCGTGGTTATGCAGAAAGCTATGTTGTTTATTAATATTTATAGCCAAACCTAACATGATGTTAGACTCACAAGAAATCTATAAAGATAGCTCGCTAACTTATCTTTAGCTGGACGTCTAGATAGGTTAACTTGTTAATACCATTAAATTAAAAAGACTGTTTCACCGTACGATCTCTAACAGTTGACCTTGAATATAATTAAAAAGCTAAGCTTGTCAATTCTGTGGCATCAGGTAACCACGACATCAGGTAACCAGAGTGACCTCAAACTCACCACTAACACGGCAGACATAGTGAGTTGCTACCACCATCAGTACTACACGAAGACTGTACATGGGACATCTCCCCAGATCTTATATATATATAGGTTTTACGCGTGTGGTCATACGACCCTCAAATGTTTATTTTGGGGTTGGCTTATGACTTAAGGAATTCATATATTAGGGTAAACTTTCATTTCTTCGCCTGACAGATGGGCTGTTAGATGCTGATGAATACGTACAACGTTAATGAGAAGACTAGCCACGTACGGCAGTAGCTCTGTTTGTCCATGCTAGGCAGATCCCACTCACGCCCACCCACCATCACTCACGCCCACCCACCATCACTCGTATGCTTGTCCATCCAGCTTTTACCCAAAATGTTCATATCAGTGACACTATTTGTGAGTGTCCCATTCATCCTCAACTCTATTGCCATTTTCATACGTCCTTTCTAAGTCAAAATTGATCGAACCTTAATTGCATGAATGAGGACAAGAACACATGTTGCAGAACAAGCTTTTATTGGGACGTTTCGCACCGTGTAGGAGAGCTTCATCAAGACGTTTCTTCTACCATAATTGTTGTACATATATCCTGCGCAGTCCTCACATCGTTCTCTTACCTATTACTCTCACATAACCAACTTCCAGTTATAACAATATTTTATTCTGTAGTTACAGTGACATAAGACAGATTTATATTTACTAATGAAAGAACAGAACAGAATTTCGTTGGATGCCGAGGGAAGAGTTTACCAGCTTTCGTAAAACAAATTATACTAAATGATCCAAACGCATTTATACTAGGGAGTCAAACTTCAAGAGTCTTGCTAGAAAGCCACACTTCAAGGGCAGTCTCTCTAGAAACCCACACCTCAAGGAGACTAGAAAGACATTTTCCACATGTCGGCCGACATAGGAATCAAAGTAAACACCCCTGGCACAGTCATGGGTTAATGAAATGCCTTTTGTGTTACAGATCGTATAACTGATTGGTGTTAGTCGACTCACCAACTGATTAAACCAACAACAAGGTCTTCTGTCATGTGAAGAGCCATTCAGAAGGTGTGTCTGAGGACATGTGAAGGTGAGGTAGTCGATGAGGCCACAGCAGCAGTGACCACCAGCCGGTGTTGGAGTCAGTGGACACACAGGGGAAACTTATATACACGGCGCCGAGGTGTTACAAATGACGCTGCTTACATACAGGGCGGGGCTTGACCTAATTTGGTCAGTTGTCAGTGTTTTCTAAATTTCATAAAAGGTGGTGCAGTGCCGATTATTAATTATTATTATTATTATTTTTATTTATTATTATTATTATTATTATTATTATTATTATTATTATTATTATTATTATTATTATTATTATTATTATTATTATTATTATTATTATTAAAGATCATACAGAGCCTGTTGTATAAGAGGTAACCATATCTGATCCGAGAAGGAAGAGGGAAGCTTCAATTCCTTGGAACATGAACCCTTCACCAGCAACGAGGTGTCCTTCTTGAACGTTAAAGTCTAGAGAACTAGACGTGTTTCTGTCCCTGTGCTGTCATAGACAGGTATCATCCCCTATTTTACATAACCTCGGTCCTCTTATCTTGATGCAAGCAAGAGTCCTAGTACCTGTACCTCCAAGAGGCAGAGGAGCTGCAACTCAACTCCCTCATAAGAACCTTAATTAAGCTGGAAGTCAACTCGATCACACTATAAAAATGAGGCAAGAATCACACTCTGAAAACTTGGGTGGATTCCACCGTAGAGTTTTAGCTACTTCATGTGAAGTACAATACTCGTTAAGATAAGAAAAGATTTTCTTCGGATTTTTAACCCCGGAGGGTTAGCCACCCAGGAAAGTCAGTGCATCATTGAGGACTGTCTGTCTTCTTTCCATCGGAGTTCTTCAGTCTTGTCCCAAAGGTTGCGACCTACACCAGTCGACTAACACCCAGGTACCTACTTGCTTGCTGGGTTATCAGGAACAGTAGGTGCAAGGAAACACGCTCAATGATTCCAACAGGCCGAGGATTGAACCACGGACACTCAGTATGTGAGGCAAGAATGTTGCCTACCAGACCACGGGACACCTACACAGATTTTTATGAAGGACACTCGTGTTTTCCTTCTAATGAAGGAAATATTCTAGAGCACAGCGTAGTAAAAATTATGTTAAAATGGTAAATTTAGTCTCATTTTCATATTTTTTTTTGCCGTGTACGAAAATTTATTACTCCTATAATAATAATAATAATAATAATAATAATAATTATAATAATAATCTTTATTTCTATAAGTACATGTACAAAGTATGTAGGCCTAGCTGACATATTGCCCGAAATGCTCTGCATTTCGGGCAAATTTGGTCAATTTTGTCCCAGGATGCGACCCACACCAGTCGACTATCACCCAGGTACCTATTTTACTGAGAAGTAAACTTGGACAGCAGGTGAGGAGAGAGAGAGAGAGGAGAGAGAGAGAGAGAGAGAGAGAGAGAGAGAGAGAGAGAGAGAGAGAGAGAGAAGAGAGAAAGAGAGAGAGAGAGAGAAGAGAAAAGAAAAAAAGAAAAAAAAAAAAAAAAAGAAAATGTTGTTAGTTGGAAGGCGGGGCCAGGGTTTACATGGACGTCCTACTGTGCGTGGAATTCATACAAATTGTTGTATCTGTTGTTAACATTAGCGATTTGCTCTCTCTCTGGTGCAAGGCCGCAGCTTGTACAGTGTCCATCAAAGATTCTAACTGAAGTTACTTAGCTGTTTTAACTTTTAAGGTTTGAATAATTAGCTATTTACAAGGAACGCAATGGAAATAAGTCTGACTCTTTTGGGGTTAACCTAAGTAATTTACACATATGTATTTACTTATGTATGATAATTTGTGTAACTGTATTTATGTGTACCTGTACATAAAATAACCTTACTTACTTACTAAACGTAAAGAAACATTGGTTTCGTAAGTTTCGCCTTAAAGTTGACGTTTTCTCTCCCTCTTGCAGCCGCGAGGAAGAAAACGGTTCATGATAGACTTAAACATTAAAGTTAACCAACAACCCGCACTTGGGAGAGGAAACTTGTGACGACGTTTCAATCCGCCTTGAACCAATTATCATGTCATAAGTTTCCACTCTTAAATGCGTGTTGCTGGTGAGTTGTTCCAGCTATGAAACTGCGGCTTTTTACTCTTTAAACATTAAAATTTTCATTCCTAAATTCAGGGTTAATCGCAAATCAAGCAGGTTGTAATCCACGGTTGATAGGAAACATTGTCAGGATAACAAGATGTATTTTTTCTGCTCTTGCCTCAAGCTGCGCCAGGAAAGTGAAAACCAAAATAAAACATTCGAAATTGGTGACATGCGTCAGAACAGCGATTACGACCACCATCCACCCTTACAGGTTGGTCAAGGCAAGACCTGGCTCCAGGCGCCTTTCATGAATACTTTCGAACAGTCTTTTGTAACTGGCCACGGTGTTTGTGGAAACATGTTGGAGGGAGAGAGGAAGGGTCATGTTGTTGCTTCTCCCCTTGGAATGAAAGATTTGCTTTTTATGATTCTTGTCGCATGGCCATTGGAAAGACTTGATTTCGATCAGGAGGAAAGAGAAGGAACATAAGGATCAGGAGGAAAGAGAAGGAACATAAGGATCAGGAGGAAAGAGAAGGAACATAAGGATCAGGAGGGAAGAGGAGCGAATAATCTTCAAATGAAATAGCTGGTAGCACACTCTGCTAACACTGAGGTCCGTGGTTCGATTCCCGGTACGGGTGGAAACACTGGGGCATGTTTCCTTAAGACACCTGCTATCTCTGTTCACCTAGCAGTAAATAGGTACCAGAGTGTTAGCCGACTGGTGTGGGTCGCATCCTGGGGACAAAATTAACCTTATTTGCCCGAAATTCTCTTCATAACTAGGGGCTTTTATATAGTATGTCATTGATGTCAGCTATGGTCTGTATAAGTTGTATCATATACTTGTAGAAATAAAGATTATTATTATTATTATTATTATTATAGTCCCATTGGAAAGTTGACCATAGTGGAGCACCAAGTACAAAAACTGAGAGGTGTGGGAGACCTCGAGGGAAGCCACGAGGAAGTGCAAGATAAACTCAGCAAGAGATTTGTAAGATAAATTCAGTAGGAGATGTGAAAACTTCTACGATACCCGAATGAGAACGAGAAGCTCTCAGCAAACTTCCTCTCTAACCCAGGTTAGAGAGAAAGTTTTAATTAAACGACTATCGGGTCCGTCATGGACAATTACCGAATCGCGAATGGCAAAATTGAAGTCAGAAAAGGTGTAAGGTGAAGAGGTGAGGAGAAATGCAGAGGATAGGTCAGGTGAAGAGTGAGTAGGAAGGTCAGAAAGGATTGAACTAGAAAATTTAAAAACATAACATAGTACTATTATTATAGTGCTATTATTGTAGGGTTATTACTGTAGTGCTGTTACTATAGTGATATTACTGTAGTAGCTACTGAATATCAAATAAAGCTGGTGTAAAATAATAGAAATGGTCGAGAATGTAAAGACACCATGCAGAATGTACCTAATAGGTGGTAATCTATGTGCTATTATTACACCAAGCCTATACCCACAAGCACAGGTTTGCAACCCAAAATCAGATGAAGTGAGAAAGAGAGATCACGCAAAATACTCAGAGGAATAGACAGGGAAGAAAGAGATAGATTTTTCAGTACGATAGGAACTAGAATGAGGAAACACAGATTGGAAAGTGAATTTCCAAATGACCCGTAGAAATGTTAGGAAACTCAAATAGTGAGATTATTGTTCAGAAGTGGAACAGATTGGAGAACAATACATAAGATACAGATAAAATACACTGGATAAAAAAATATTTGGTCTTTCAATAGTCTTCCAAGAGGAGGTTAATAAGGGGCCCAAGGGTTAATGTTTCATTCCCACAAACAAATAACACTACAACCAGGTAATTACACACACAAACACACGTACTGGAGACTCTCCGACCAGCCTGATGTCTGATTGCCTAAGTCTGAAGACCGAAAATTGTTTTGTGGCCGAGGCATGAGTGAGCAAATTTACTAATCAGTTAGAGTTAATTCTCCAACGAAAGGAATAGGCAGATCAAACGAAGAATTGGTGAAGAGATACATGGGGGTAAACGCATATGTAAATAAATATGTTCCATGTGAATAGTGGATTCATTCCTAAAAATCTGTCAGCATTTTCAGATGTGATCTTTCCGGCATTATAGCTTCATATGCTGGCTATATTAAGACATTAAATTCTGGTATTCGGACATAAGTGATTTGCATCATGCCATCTCACGTGTCCAAGAGAATGTCACTCATTCCATCATAGGTATCCTATGTTGCTCTCCCAAAAGAGAGCTTCTTTGGATTAGCCATTTGGAAGGCAATATCTTGCTGTTTTGGGGGTAGTAAAGTTTTCATTTAATTATGAAATAATTACGAATGATTATCCATGAAGCCAATTCCTTCATCTTCTGCTGCTCGACTGCAGGAGCTTCAGTAGACCACAATAAGATCCTCATTCTACTCATCCCTATACGGGTGAACTTGTGGCGACTCTACGAGAACTTTCACCTCTACAGCGTCAAGGTGTTACTCTTCTATTTTAAGAACAAGGGCGCCATGTGCCAGCGAGTCAGTATATAAGACTGTCGAGGCTGGGAGTGCCACAGTTCCATTCCTTCCTCAGGTTACTTCAACATGGCTCTCAGGTTTGTGGTAAGTAACTGCGCAACGTTTACTTAATTCTGTTGCTGATAATGTAAATATAGCATAAGAAAAAAATATGAGAAAACCAATATCGAAATCTAAGCTAAAAATGTATTCAAAAACCTTTAAAGTAAATACTGACAAATGTTGTTTTACAGGTGTCGTTGGCCTTGGTAGCCATGATTGTTGGTGAACATGTGAATCCGTATTCCATACCATCCGAATACACTCCTCGTCCAACCTATCCCACACGACCTCCATATAAGCCACAACCCACCTATCGCCCAAAACCTACCTATCGTCCAAAGCCTACCTACACTCCTAGGCCTACCTATCCCCCAAAGCCAACTTACACTCCAAAGCCTACCTATACTCCTAAGCCTACCTATCCCCCACAGCCAAATTATACTCCACAGCCTACCTATGGTCACCCAACTCCCACCTATGGTCCCCCACCAGCTTACGGACACCAGCCTGTGAAACCATCCTGCGCTGCTGCCACCACCAAGACCTGGTGCCTGGAAGACAAGGAGTACCCCAGCTACGAGCTCCAGGCAGCTGCTCACCAACACAAGGATAAGCTTCTCACTCTCTACGCTGACGTGGCCGAATTGGACACAGCACTCTCAGTCGATGGTCTCAAGACCCACTACGATGAGACGTATCTCTGTCCCTCAGATACCCAATATGTGAGACCACTGCGAGCCCAGAACACCGATGGTAAGTGGCGCGTCATCGTCAACAACATTAAGGTAGATTACCTGACTCTCACCCAGACAACCCGCATTGAGGAGTGCCTCAATAATGGCCACGCCTGCCCTCTGGTGCCCGTGTGCTACGAATCCAAGTGCCTGCAGAAGTTCATTTACCACCGCTTCCTCGTCTACGATCCCTATGATCAGTACTTCCCCTTCGCCATCGAGACCTTCAAGCTGCCCGCCAGTTGCGACTGTCTTCTGGGCGCCTTCAACCTCTACCACTAAGACCAACACCGCAAATATCTAACTGGGCGCCTTCAGTATCTGCAAGGAAGGCAACGAACCACAAATCTCTCGCCATAAGGAAAAAAAAAAAAGAATCTAATCTAGAATCCTTAAAAAATTATGTGACCCTTAGTCTTTCATTGTGCATGTGATGCAAGAAAGGGCGCGAGTGGTTCCTGCAGTAGCAAGAACACTGCTGCTGCAGGAACCATAGTCCCCTGTATGACTTTGTCATTAATGAGCTAAACGAAGAAAGCAGTTCTCTAGTCATCTCATTGTGTACTATGTACGATATATAAATATATAGATGTGTGCAAAAATGATTAATATAATACATATTTTTGACTTCTAGAATGGAGTATTATTATTATTAATATTTTTATTATAATCATAACTAAGCGCTAAACCAACAAGGGTCATGTAGCGCTGCTAGAATGGAGTAAACTAATAAATTATTAAGTATAGAACACTTTTCAATATCCCCAAAAGTATCACAGACATCAGATATTTTATCTGTCCTCAAAACTGTGTCCGTAATATATATGATAAGTAGCTGAGAGCAAACAAAATAATTAGGTATCTATTTTCTTGTTTTCCTTCCTCCTTACTTTCGTTTACATCTTGAGAACGACTCATCCGATCGGATTCAACTTTACAACACTTGTTCACTTGTACAGGGAAAGGGTTCATGCATCTATTGAAGTGGGCAGGTGTTCTATTATCAATTTTATGTAGGTCATTCCAAGCTTTCTGGAATGAGTTCGATGGCTTTTAAAAAGCCTCTTCTGATTCGCTTCAGTCATTCCAACTAGTGTGTCCTACACAGCCGTCGGCGGAGAGCGGTAATAAGGTGTGTGGAATTATTTTCCCCCATAGATCACGTTAAATATATATGTAGTTCTCTTCTGAACAGCTTCAGTGTCTGAGGGTTGATAGTTGTTATGTACAGGGTAGTCTCCAGGAAGTTTTTGTTTGGGTAGGTGCAAATTTGTTATTTTAATGACATAGTTAACAAAAAAACTTGGAATAGTGGGACTTGTAACATCCCCGGGAGAATACTTCTTCTGTTCGACTTCAAATTTTCACAGATGGTCAGCTTTGCGAAGAATTTTTGGGGCATTCATTTTGAACGGGGTATGTTTCAATTTACACTGATAACTCGCACTTAGGAGACTGAAACGTATGACGACTTTTCGGTTCGACTTGACCGAAACATTACTAGTTAATGGTCCAAATCGGCCGGAAACGTCCTAACTGCAGGTTATTTGTGCATTGTTCCAGCCAAGAAATTGCCACTTTTTATTCTTTAAGTCTTAATTTGTCGAGAAATTTGAACGAATACATTGCAAGTTAAGAAGGGATCTTTTTTATTGCTTTAAATTGGCCAAAAGTAAGAAATCGTTCGTCAGTAGTGTCAATTAAGGCGTTTTAAAGACACGAATCAACTGGGATGTTTCATATTGCACCAAAATGCAGAAGATTGAGCACCAGTAATAGGGCTTTCGATATTTTTCATATTTTTAAGTTTTTCAACGAATCTGAATTAAATTTCCAGCATATAATATTGGCACCATCACTGCAATGCACAAAAAGACATCCTGGGTGGGGGACTCTGAAGTCCTCTGCTATCTGTTTCTCCCAGTGTATTCTCTCTCTTTCGCTCTCTCTCTCTCTCTCTCTCTCTCTCTCTCTCTCTCTCTCTCTCCCATCTTTTAATTACATATATATATATATATATATATATATATATATATATATATATATATATATATATATATATACCAGACAACTAAAGAAAGTAGAACATGGACTATGACTAACTTGGTGAAGAATGCAATACTGTGATTATACAACAATTAATGGACAATTGAATTCACAACATTACATTTTTTTTATCTAGGCCAATGAAGAAAGCTCAGGTATAACAATAGGAACGAGTGGTAGCTCTTGGCTTGGTTAATAGCTGCCCCTGTTCACCTAGCAGTATGTAGGTACCTGGGTGTTAGACGACTGTATGTAGGTACCTGGGTGTTAGACGACTGTCCTCGCATGCTGGAGGACAAGAGTAACCTAAGTTGCCAGAAATGCTGTGAATATCCAGGGGCTTTCTGTATAGTATGCTAATCATGTCAGCTAGAGCTGTATCAGTTATATCATGTACTTGTAGAAATAAAGATCATTATTATTGTTATTGTTATGCAGTTTATTAATGTAAATATCAATTACCACATTTTCCGGCATATGAGGCGTAAGAACATATAAGGCGTACCCCAATTTTGTCAGGCATATTGTGGGAAAAATAAAATAATGCAGCACTTGCTTTAGAATTGTGGGGAAATTTCTCCATCAAGGGGCCTAAGCCCCTTCTCTCTACGTTCCTACACTGATGGTGCAGGTGTGGACTAAGGGGGTCACAACCTCCTTTTCTTTCCACCATTACCAGAGATGAAGCAAGATCTTATGTCTTGCAATGAAGCACCATTAAAGTCATACCAGAACAGCCATATATCTCAGCCTGTGTTCCTTACTCTCAGATTTAGACTCCCACTAAATTGGATGTAGATGAAGAGCAGATCAAATGGATGAATGATATTTGCACGTGCACAGCAGTCTCTCCCCTCTTGCAGGAGAATCTGCAACATAATATATTCACGTGTTTGTCTGAGGAAATTTCTATTTTCTAAGACCATTAAAACTTTGGAATAATATGTCTCAAACCTGATAGTATAGCTAGTGGTATTATACCCAATAACCCGCAATTTTTGAGTCAAGGAATCCTTTGATTCAATTAAGTCGTCAGAGCTGGCACCTGAGCCCCGTAGACATTTTGTCATCGGAAAACCAACTGTAAATAGAAGTGTTGAGGAGCTCCTCAAGCCAGATTGCGATCCCGACGAATAAATCAACTAGTTACGATGTAGGGAGTGTCACCGGCGAGGCTACACCGCATTGATATGTAGAACATTCGTGGCTGTATCCATGTGTACTTTATGAAAGTTGAGTCATACTCGACACTCTCCAGGAAGAACTGTGGAAGAGATAATTCGTAACTCTTCTATGTGTATGAGCACAAGAAACTCTCCCTGTTGTGAATAATTATGGGACACATTAGCGAGTGAGCAAGTACTACGGCAGAAACATTTTAGTCTCTGTGTCGCTTATTTGTGTACGAACGAACATTAAGGAGAAATGAAGCAATGATACTGTATATTATCTCTGCTTAGCGAGGTATCGCTAGTGATTCTCTGTACTGTGGACATTATCCACGGATATAGTTTACAAATTGAACTTGTGGACAAGTCAGGCGACGTGAAACATGGCCAAAGTGATGATAGAAGTGAAGACATCTAACGTCATATCTTCAATCAAACCATTGATATCAGCGTCATGACATGGTGTCATATAGATACGATACACATAACCAGCTAAGTCCTATCAAAGCTCATAGTGTACTATAGTTTGCTGCAGCTAATAGGTATTCATGTGGGGTTGATAACGCTAACCGTACAATGTTGTTACTCGAGGGCGATTGCCCAAACCCAGGTTAAGTCTCGCACACGACTTTACAGGTGACATACCTGAAATATTGGAGAATATAGGTCTTTAGGGCGAGCGTTAACCCTGGTCATAAGCGCTCTATTACAGCCCAGTGGGAACTAAGGTAGCCGACATCGAAGGAGATCCCAGACTGTGGCTGCTGGGGTCTTGAGCTGTCAACAGAAAGATGAGTACCCAAGACCAAAAGTGGCTTTTTATTGTATTCATTCTTATACTACTACTTTAATTCCCCATAAGAATGATAGTAAGCCAGTGGCTGTAAGCTTATGCAAGCAGCGCCGCTGAAAGAGGTGGGACCTTGCGCAACCTGTCGTCTGCTCACTTCCACCAGCTACCAAAATAAACACAGCGACCTGTTGTTTACAGACGGTTACTGTACAATTATTTATAATTGCTGAAGTTAGTTTCCTTATTACGTGCCGGTAATATGTGAATTATAA
Organism: Cherax destructor; assembly: GCA_009830355.1. NCBI lineage: Eukaryota > Metazoa > Arthropoda > Malacostraca > Decapoda > Parastacidae > Cherax > Cherax destructor. Next base: position 219,977 of record WNWK01001057.1, on the reverse strand, counting down.
TTCATAATAGTTACTAATCACTTTAAAGTAACCTTGGAAATAGTTTTACAGAGGGGAAGTGTTTGGTGTTTAGTTTATCGGTACAATCAGCACTAAAACCACCACTTGCCAGTAAGCCAAAGCCTACCCTTGTTCCCGACCTTCAGTTTATAACGTACAGGGTGATTTTCTGTGGCTTTTTATGGAGAAAAAACATACCTTATTTGCTGGAAAAATGGTACCTCGTTGATTGCTCTGCATATTCATTGTTTGCTACAGGTATAAACCAAGCTGTAGGAAATCCTGCTAATAAACTTTCAGAAACACAGGCTCATGGTTAAATCAACTAGACTGTTGACATTCTGTCTGCAGAAACAACGTTTCCATACTCAGTTACACAAACTAGTTTATAAAACGATCAAGTGCACGTACAGTATTTAATGGAGTTGGTTTTACCATTCAACATAGGACCAAATTCGAAGTCAGTACTGAATCTCTGTTATTTTAAAAGAGGTTGCTAGAAATATTCAACCTTTCTAAATTCCACATCTTCAGTATTCAATTAACTAGTTCAACCTCATTATCAAAGTGTGTAGGATGATGAAACATAATTACAATATGCTTAAAAATATATTTGCTCCATTCCAAAAATTAAGTTCAGAACAAAATGCGAAATAATTATAAACATATAATATTAATCATATCACAACGAGATGACTAGAGAACTGCTTTCTTTATGTGACTTGTTAAGTCATGCCAGGGACTGTGGCTCCTGCAGTAGCAGTAATGCTGCTGCAGGGAACCACAAACTCCTGTTATTAAACTATACACAGGAAAGATTAGGATTAAAATATATTATCGTAAGATCTGATTCTTCCTTATTTATGGCGAGAGGTTTGTGGTGCGTTGGTCTTAGTGGTAGAGGTTGAAGGCGCCCAGAAGACAGTCGCAACTAGCGGGCAGCTTGAAGGTCTCGATGGCGAAGGGGAAGTACTGATCATAGGGATCGTAGACGAGGAAGCGGTGGTAAATAGACTTCTGCAGGCACTTGGATTCGTAGCACACGGGCACCAGAGGGCAGGCGTGGCCATGATTGAGGCACTCCTCAATGCGGGTTGTCTGGGTGAGAGTCAGGTAATCTACCTTAATGTTGTTGACGATGACGCGCCACTTACCATCGGTGTTCTGGGCTCGCAGTGGTCTCACATATTGGGTATCTGAGGGACAGAGGTACGTCTCATCGTAGTGGGTCTTGAGACCATCGACTGAGAGTGCTGTGTTCAGGTCGGCCACGTCAGCGTAGAGAGTGAGAAGCTTATCCTTGTGTTGGTGAGCAGCTGCCTGGAGCTCGTAGCTGGGGTACTCCTTGTCTTCCAGGCACCAGGTCTTGGTGGTGGCAGCAGCGCAGGATGGTTTCACAGGCTGGTGTCCGTAAGCTGGTGGGGGACCATAGGTGGGAGTTGGGTGACCATAGGTAGGCTGTGGAGTATAATTTGGCTGTGGGGGATAGGTAGGTTTAGGAGTATAGGTAGGCTTTGGAGTGTAAGTTGGCTGTGGGGGATAGGTAGGCCTAGGAGTATAGGTAGGCTTTGGACGATAGGTAGGTTTTGGGCGATAGGTGGGTTGTGGCTTATATGGAGGTCGTGTGGGATAGGTTGGACGAGGAGTGTATTCGGATGGTATGGAATACGGATTCACATGTTCACCAACAATCATGGCTACCACGGCCAACGACACCTGTAAAACAACATTTGTTAGTATTTACTCTAAAGGTTTTTAAGTATATCTTTGACTTAAATTCCAACTTTGGTTTTTCTATTACATAATTTTTTACACAGTATTTACATTATCAGCAATAACATTAAGCAATCGTCATCCAGTTACTTACCACAAACCTGAGAGCCATGTTGAAGTAACCTGAGGAAGGAATGGAACTGTGGCACTCCCAGCCTCGACAGTCTTATATACTGACTCGCTGGCACATGGCGCCCTTGTTCTTAAAATAGAACAATAACGCCCTGGCACTGTAGAGGCGAAAGTTCTCGTTGAGTCGCCACAAGTTCACCCGTATAGGGATGAGTAGATTGAGGATCTTATTGTGCTCGATTGCTGCTTCTGCAGTCCAGCAACTCTGGCAGGTGAGGATAAACACAACTGTGGATTCCAAAGCACTGATGCTCCTCCCTTATCCTTTTATCGATTTTTCTGTTAACTTTATTTGTGAACATTAAAAACATCTTTTAACTTTGTGGACATCCCTGACATTGAAAATGTTGACTCTGTCATTGTAAACGTGGTCTGTAAATTATCTGTAAACAGTGTCTGCAAACGTCTATAAATATTGTTTGTAAACGTTTTCTGTGAACGACTAAAAAAAAGATCTTGAACGTTTTATGATAGCATCTGTACACATTATCTGTAAACATTGCTTGCCAAATATATTATATACACTACTTAGTGTTTTTGTTTTCATTTTTTAATAAACAATTATAAAGCGTTCGTTATATATAAAAAAAAGGTGTTTAAGACTATTGTAAATACGTGACAGACGCAACACCATTATGAAGTGCAAGACCCATTAATCTCATTGTCCTTTTATGTTGAATTGGATCATTTTAGGTCACGAAAAGCTCAGGTCAAAGAGGAGGACCTCAAAACATCTTCTTGTTTTGCGCTGTAGTGTAATTAGTTAGGTGATTAGGCAAATAATTTGATAATTGGTTATTTGGTTGGGAAGTTAAGTGATTATCTGCATAGGCAGTTAGGGGGGAAGGGTTAGAGTGTTGGGTGGTTAGTTGTTTGGGCTTCAGTGATCAGAATGGGAAAAAGAAATGGGTGGGTGACATTATGTGGTTAGTTAACGATGTGTTCTAATGGTCAGGTAATTACACTGTCAGTGATGAGATAATTAAGTGATCAGAGAGAGAGAGAGAGAGAGAGAGAGAGAGAGAGAGAGAGAGAGAGAGAGAGAGAGAGAGGAAGAGAGGGACAGATTACAATGTGTACACATAGCGAAGTAGTTCGACATCTTAATGGTCTGTTAGTCTAGCAACAGTAATTAGGTGGTTAATAAGCTAAGCCAGCACATGGTTACACAGCAGGGCTAGGTAGTTAATTAGTAAGTTACCAGGCAGTTAAGCAGCGTTGGGTGAGGTAGTTGTGTGGTTCAACGCCTCACTCTGAGTAGATAGTGTGCTGTTTTTAAAGTTTTTAACTTCGGCAGTCGTCATCCCCGATGCCAGACCTGTACCTCACGTTTGTTGGCTTAGCATTACACACAAACACACACACACTGAGCTGAGACTCGGGGTCAGGAGATAAGACTCGACCCCTTCAACCACATATTGGTGAATACACACACACATACATATGCACAAAAATCTCACACACACACACAAGGGAACATGGAGACGTGATAACAGCGTACAAAATACCCAAATAGACTTCCTAAGGAGACGAGGGATAGACTCTTCTGTTATTAACGACCATTGTCGGGATAGAAGGTCAGAAGGTGAACCAGTGTTAGGTTATAGTTGTGACTGCACATGCATGGGGCAGCAGCTGTTTCCCGGGGTAGCACAGCTTTGTCCCTTGGATAGACGATGGCTAGTAGGCTTCATATTCTATTCTCGATAAACGCCGGCAGATGAAAGCTGTGTATCCATACCCAGGATTCCTTCCACACACAACACTTGAAGAGGCGGGAAACTGGTACGTGAGGGTGCAGTTGAAAGCTGAAAACACAGATAAATCACAAGGATGTCAGAAAATATCTCCATCCTCATAGTGGTCAGGTAATGCAATAACCTGGATGAAGTAGTGAGCGTAGATTCCATACACAGCTTTAGGGAAAATTACGATATTGCCCAACTAGAGTAAGAAGAGGTGATCCCGGCATGCCTAAATTAACCTAAAGTTAAAAAAAAAAATTAAAAGGGTGATGAAATTTAGAACTCACAGATTTGATGTTAGGATTGCATGGTAGCGTAGTGGTCAGCTGGCGGGAGTTACCACACGAAGCCACCAGAGAAAGAGGAAGTATACCACGGAGTGATTTATGTTTCTTGAGTATTGCCTCGAGGAGTTTACGAGGCACGAGACTAACACAGGCGAGAAGAATGTCTCATTAAGTGTCATGGGGAGGTATATTTATCAACTCAATCACACACACACACACACACGCCATAAACAAGATGAAATGCCAGTGTGTCGTAACATACACCAACAATTTAGCCTACACGTGGATATTTACCAGCTTAATGTTAGATGAGTGTTATTAACAAATTAGAAATGCTTTACCACTGCACCAACATGTAAACTGCTCAACTGAGTGCATTTTGACGCGGGAATATAACAACGTGTATCAGAAAATTCTCCAGTTGCAGAGTAAATCTTTATTATAGACGGCGTTTCGAGCCTCGTAGATCTCAATCCAGACCAAAAAGTTGTGTTTGCAGCCTACCTGCCAGTCTACAGTAATGAATGAGACACGTCAAGTCCACGATACTGAGGTCAAGAATATATTTTTTAATATTTTGCATGTTTTGTAGTAAGTTGGATTCTTTTTACCTTGTAGATTCTCTGTCTGTCTGTCTGTCTGTCTCTGTCTGTCTCTGTCTGTCTGTCTGTCTGTCTGTCTGTCTGTCTGTCTCTCTCTCTCTCTCTCTCTCTCTCTCTCTGTCTCTCTCTCTCTCTCTCTCTCTCTCTCTCTCTCTCTCTCTCTCTCTCTCTCTCTCTCTCTCTCTCTCTCTCTCTCTCTCTCTCTCTCTCTTTCTCTCGTTCGAAAAGCTACATATCCCATGAGGAACATGTAGTGGCACCAGGTCCCACAGAGGACCTGGTGCACTAGGTCCTAAGGAAGCTGGAGAAGCAAAAGGTCTTCTCTCGATTCTCGGAAGGTCATTTGAGTAAAAAAAGTAACATTTCCTTATACCTCAGACATTAACATAAGTGAGTTACTGTGCTAGGAAATAACTCTCAGAAGTGTGATTACAAATGTATTACTCCCACGAGATTGTCAGAATTTTTATTTTTACATTTAAATAAGCAATGTACAACACCGAGTGCAACACAGCGTACCAGTGAGATTATTATTATTATTATTATTAATCCGCATGGAACATACATTGAGATTACCAGAGAACTGCTTTCTTCACGTGATAGAACTATGAGTGAACCCATGGGACTTGTGAAGTGGTACTAATAAATGGAACCTCACAAGGAACCATGTCTGGAATCGTGTAAGGAAGTCAGAGGTTCAGTTCATCATTTTGCACTAATCACTCCTGTTAATAGACTGCGCTCAGTGATAAATTAGGGACAAAAACATAACTACAAAAGGCAAACGAAATAAAAAACAATTTCACTGTGCGTGCCTCAATAATAAAATAAAAGGGGACAATACAAGAGAAAACTGAAGGCACATGAATTATTAGGATTCACAAGATGACTTCAAGACGTTATTGCTAAGATTTGTGGTGTGATAGACTTTATGGTCAATCGTGAAGGCGCCCAGCAGACATGAGCAACTGGTGGGCAGCCTGAAGGTCTCGATAGCAAAGGGGATGTACTGATCATAGGAGTCGTAAACGACGAAGCGCTGGTAAATGAACTTTTGCAGGCACTTGGACTCGTAGTACTTAGGGACAAGAGGGCAGGAGTCACCGGATTCCAAACACTCTTCAATACGGGTCGTTTGAGTGAACGTCTTGTACTGGATATCGATGTTGTTGACGATGACTCGCCACTTGCCTTCAGTGTTCTGTGCTCGCAGAGGCCTGCCGTAGACGGTCTCTGAGGGACAGGGGTACGTCTCCTCAGGAGTCTTAAGATTGTACACAGAGGTTTCTGTGTTGAGGTCAGTTACGTCAGCATAGAGGGAGAGGAGTTCATTAAAGTGTTTTTCAGCTGCGTTCTTGATCTCGTAAGTGGGGTATTCCTTGTCTTTAAGGCACCAGGACTTCTTAGAAAGCGTGGCACAAGCTGGGACTGTATTCTGGTGTTTGTAGGAATGCCGGGGAAGAATGGTGGACGTGTGGGGATGTGGTAAGCTTGGGCGAAACATAGGTTCTTGATAGTACTCTGGTTGTAAATGGTACTTGGGTTTTGTGTGTATGACAGGATGTGAGAGGTAGGCGAGTGTTGGGGTGTATGCCGGCCTGTTGTGGTAGAGATGGGTAGGCCGGTGAACAACAGGAGAGCCATGATGAAGAGGCAGGGTGTCCCCAAGACTAAAGCTCACGTGGCCACAGCTGCCACATTCACTTATCAGGAAAACAAATGGAAATAAAGTGTTTCATACTCCCGCGAACTGTCAGCGAAGTGTTGCGGATTTTGAGGGAAACCTCTCCCAGAACAGACCTGAAATTGTCTAAAATGTGTATATTTTTTTGCACATACACACACACACACATATATCGGGGTCGTGTAGTTTGGAGTTAAGATCAAATAAACTCGGTGTAGGCTGTTATACAGGGCGATATATATTGAGTAAATATGTGACGTTCGTCTCTCTAGCCTCGATGTTAACTGACTCCTCTTTGGCTACTATACTAATTACCACTGTTGACACACACACAGCGGGGCCAGGAGCTCTGAATCGAACCATACAACCATAAAGAGGTGAGTACATCTATTGTTTTCTCACTACCACTTCTAATAATGAAATACAAAGTTTACGAAATGCAGGTAGAACCACAAGCCGAACGCCCACAGGAAGTACCTTTCTTACCACAAACTTAAGAACCATTGAAAGTGTATGTTATTGACTTCATCTCCTTTGGAAGTGTGCCCAGGAGGCACTCTACCCCTATTATATACTAGCGCCCGGGTGCCACAAGGACCAAGTCTAATGCCCCATTTAAACAACAACAAAAAATAACATCATACTCGAAAGCCTTAAAACTGAAAGTCTATCCGACCTAATGGAAATAATGGAGATGTGTCTATGATCACCTGAACTGTCGTTACGAATTGATGTGTGCACCGTAAAAAATTGATGTCGTTTTTCAGGGGAGGGAAGTGTACCTCTCAGTGTATATACACCTACAAGTGTGCATCACACAGTGTATATATATATATAACGTTAGGTGTGTAACCCTAAGTGTATATACACTGATATTTATTTCTCAGTGTATTTACACGGAGGGGTGTGTATCTCTAAGTCTATATATATATATATATATATATATATATATATATATATATATATATATATATATATATATATATATATATATATATATATATATATATATATATATATATATATATATATATATATATTTATATATATATATATATATAACGAGAAATATCAGGGTATATACGCGAAGAGGTATGTATCCTTCATTGTATCTACACCGTGAGGCGTATATCAATCTAAATATCAATGTATTTCATACTAGACTTATAAAACCTGTTGTACAGGAGAAAGATCTCTAAAGGTATCCAGATATTGCTCATGTCCATCGGTGTACCGCTATTATTTTACTTTAATTTATTCATTCCCTTTGAGTGTGCGGGTTGTAGCTGTGGACCGGGGCTTGTTGCAGACGTCGTGCGGGTTGTAGCTGTGGACCGGGGCTTGTTGCAGACGTCGTGCGGGTTGTAGCTGTGGACCGGGGCTTGTTGCAGACGTCGTGCGGGTTGTAGCTGTGGACCGGGGCTTGTTGCAGACGTCGTGCGGGTTGTAGCTGTGGACCGGGGCTTGTTGCAGACGTCGTGCGGGTTGTAGCTGTGGACTGGGGCTTGTTGCAGACGTCGTGCGGGTTGTAGCTGTGGACTGGGGCTTGTTGCAGACGTCGTGTGATCCACCTTGAGTTATCTTCCTGAGCTTGCTTGCTATGGCTGTAGTCTAGGGTGTGTTGCGAACCTTTGCAACACACCTAACCCACAAGCAATTAGGGAAGACAAGGGTGTGTTATTTGACTTGTGGTATATTTTTATTCTGAATAAATTAGTGTGTAAGATGGACATGGGTCAGTAAAATTACATTTTACCTGTACACTGTAATCCAGAGTATTTAATACCCTAAATGAGGGATTAAATAATCACTGTATGTACCCTGAGAAATATACACCTGTTAGTGTATATACTCCACGATGACTGAAGGTGTCAGATGAAGGGGAATCATTCAGACACAACAAAATACCTCAAAGTGATGAAATCATACAGTGTATCGTGGTTGTACGTGATCACGGTGCCTGAACACGCAATTAGACGTGAGTTGGCCCTGACAATCGACGGAGGTGAGACGAGAGAGACGATCCATCACTCAACCAATTGCGGTTACGAATAAATCTGTAAGACCAAACAACACTGATTTCAGTAACCCATACCTTTTATTCATTGGCGTTACTGCGTCGTGTTTGGAGAATGGTTGGCTGGTTCGTTGGGTTTCAAGCGTGTCGACTACACGAGAATCATTAAGGCTGTATGTAGCTTACGCTTCAATGATGAAGAATACTATAAACCCTGCAAGGGGTTTATCAGATGTACACTGATAAACACGTCTCAGTGTATATACACTGACAGGTTATTATCACGAAATATTTTATATATTATAGACAACAGTATTAAGAGTTTCATCAGAGGTAATATTAGTAAACAAAGATTCCACAGCAAACGAAGTCATTGTGTAAACGCAAAAGAGCCTTTAAGAGTGGAAGAGTTAGAAACAACTGACAGTTCTCCTCCACACTAAACACACCTGCAACCACATATTGGTAAACATGATTCATGATCATAAGACTCGCCCAAGTCAGTGAGGCAGAGTGTACACAGAACGCACCATAGTCACACACACAGTGAACAATCAACGTGATTCGTTCTGCATATCGTTCTCACGTTCGCTCTTGACCTAGAGTCACGGGTGCGGTAATAGCAAATAGAGAGGTTTTTAATTAGTCTCATTACTAGAGGAGCGTGTTTGACTTTGGATAGTGTATAATATGTTGTATTAATTGTTAATAACTTTGTATAATGTGTTTTTTTATTGTATAGTACACGGTGTTGGATAGTGTATAAATACTTGAGAGAAAATGTTGCTCCCAGTCCACTCAAAGTGAGAGTGATTGTTATTGTCAGTCCACTCAAGTGATAGTGATTGTTGTTGTCAGTCCACTCAAAGTGAGAGTGATTGTTGTTGTCAGTCCACTCAAGTGAGTGATTGTTGTTGTCAGTCCACTCAAGTGAGAGTGATTGTTGTTGTCAGTCCACTCAAGTGAGAGTGATTGTTGTTGTCAGTCCACTCAAAGTGAGAGTGAGTGTTGTCGTCAGTCCACTCAAAGTGAGAGTGATTGTTGTTGTCAGTCCACTCAAAGTGAGAGTGATTGTTGTTGTCAGTCCACTCAAGTGAGAGTGATTGTTGTTGTCAGTCCATTCAAGTGAGAGTGATTGTTGTTGTCAGTCTAGCCAAGTGAGAGAGGAAGATGGTATTAGTCTAGTAAATATGAGTCTTCATTAATTAACCTTACCAGATACACAGTTACCTGCCACCCAGCAAGTACCGGAGTCTCTTACACACAGCATATCACATGTCATTGAAATGGAATTTTCTAATACATTTTTTTCCTGAATGCAAGCCACAACAGTCTGCTAACTCACAGGTACTTATTTTAGGTCTATGTGGACAGGGACAGCAGAGGTGTAAGGGAACTTGCCTATATGTTTCTCCGTGCCAGGGAATCAAATCCAGGACCTTGCGATTGGGAGTAGAACGCCCTCACCAGGTGAGAGGAAGGTAAAGAGATTATGATTGGAGAGGAGGGAGCAAAGATAATGGATGTGGCGGAGAGAATGATGTAGAATGTAAGTGATGGAGCCGTGTGGTCGCCAGCGTGGTCACCACACCTCCCTCTTACATAATTCTCCTCTGTATCACACACACACACACACACTAAAAGTGATCCATACATAGCTTTAAGAAGAGGTATGATAAAGCTCATGGAGCGGGAAGAGGGACCGAGTAGCGGCCAGTGAAGAGGCGGGGCCAGGAGCTGTGAACCGACCCCTGCAACCACAACTAGGTGAGTACACACACACACCTCTAATATACACATGACTGAGAATATATTCTCTTTAGCAGCTGTGCCTGATCAATCAGGCTGCTGCTGCTGCGGTAAGGAAGCTGCATAGTCATCACAATCGAGCTTATACATCACAGCCTGAAGGAACTCGTCTAGTTATGCATCGAAGACCTCTGTATCAGTTTGGGAAATATTTCTTATATCATCTGATAGCAAGTTGAAGAGTCTTGGACCATGGAGATTGATACATTGATGATGTTTTGTCTTCTTGTTTTTGGCTGCTTGTTTCATTATGTTTCATAAATGATGGCCGTCTCCCACCGAGGCAGAGTGGGTGATCAAAACAAAGAAGCACTTTCACCATCATTCACACTATCACTGTCTTTGCAGAGGCGCACAGATACGACAGTTTAGATGTCACTCTAAACAGCAAATATCCCAAACCCCTCCTTTAAAGTGCAGGCATTGTACTTCCCTCCTCCAGGACTCGAGTCCGGCTAACCGCTTTCCCTGAATCCCTTCACAACATATTTCCCTGCTCACACTCCAACAGCTTGTCAAGTCCCAAAAACCATTCGTCTCCACTCTCTCATATCTAAAACGATCACACATGTCTGCTGTATGTCCAAGCCCCTTACACACAAAACTTCTTTTACCCCATCCTTTCATTTTTTTCTAGGACGAGCTCTACCCCTCCTTCCCTCCACTACATATTTATACATCCTCCAAGTCATCCTATTTTGCTCCATCCTCTCTAAGTGACCAAACCACCACAACAACCCCTCCTCAGCCCTCTGAATAATACTTTTAGTAACTCCACACCTCCTCCTAATTTCCACACTACGAATTCTCTGCATAATATTTACGCCACACATTGCCCTTAGACACGATATCTCCACTGTCTCAAGCCTCCTTCTCGCTACAACATTCACAGCCAATGCTTCACACCCATATAAGAGTGTTGGTACCACTATACTCTCATACATTCCTTTCTTTGCCTCCGTGGATAACGTTCTGTTTCCACAGATACCTCAACGCACCACTCACTTTTTTACTTTATTTCTATGGTTTACCTCGTCCTTCATAAACCCATCCGCCGACAAATCTGCTCCCAAATAGCTGAACACATTCACTTCTTCCATACTCTTTCCCTCCAATCTGATATCCAATTTTTCTTTACCTGACTCGTCTGAAACCCTCATCACCTTATGCAAGTTTTTTTCGTTTTTTCGTTCCATGAATCTGATAAAATCATCTAGGGCAAATGTAATATTTTTAAGCATCGTTTGACTTACAAAATATTAAGAGAATATTGACCAAGCACACACACTTGTGTACCTCTGAAACTGTTTATGTTGCAAACTCTTGAGTAGAGGAGGATATTTTTGAGTTGGCCTTGAAACACTTCACTTAAGTGTTAAGAAAGTGTAAATGACACACGTTGTGTCATCCTCTTTATGACCACCCTTGATGAAGGAGAGGGCTCTTGACCCAATGAATTGGATCTCTCGTTCTTTACCTTCGAACGACACTGGTGACCTCTCATTTCCCGACGCGTTCCTCTTATGAATGAATGTTGAATGTTTGTTCTCTACATGTCAAAAGTTTTTAATGCTTCATCTTGTTTCACACATTTTTATCATATTTCCTTAGGTTCTTTATTAGTAATAAAACTAGTGATATACTGTCTTTATTTGTTTGTCTGTCTGTGTTTACGAGGTTGCATGAGATTTCTTGTGGGTGAAGTCAGTCACAATTTTTTTTACTGTAATCAGGAACAGAGGCATCAAAATGCGAGTTAGCGCAGTACCTTTTAGGTTAAGTTTCTAATCATCACCTAACAAGGTCATCCATCAGCCAAGGTCAAACATCACCCAACGATGTTATTCGTCACCCCACGAGGCCCAGAATCACCAAACGAGGTCATTGACCACTTAACAAGGTCAACACCATCTTTGTGGACCACCGATCTGTTGTTCCAACAGTAAATTGATGTGTTATTACTTGACCTCTATATAGTACCCATCACCACTCCCTTGCATTAAGTAAACACTTACAAAGTTACTCAGACGCCCAAGCAAGCTTCACCCAAGAGTATTTAGACAAAATTAATAACGCAATGAACATTAAGGGCCAATTCCAAAAACCAAAGTTTTACCTTGACAGCAGATGCTGTTATTTTGGGTGGTGAGAGGAACCTGTAATGTGTGTGTATATAAGTCACCGAGTCAGTCACACCAGACACACACACGGTGATGACAGCCACACGACCCTCGGTGAGCAAGATGCTGAGGCTGTGAATTAAATTCTTGAGAGAAGACACTTGTGAGCAGTTCAGGATATTCATTAAAGGCAGCGTTCTGCCAAGAGCGGCTTCATCAGTCCTGGCTTCACCAGGACTGGCTTCACCAGGACTAATAAAGCCAGGACTGAGCTGTACACAAGTGTACTTTTCCAAACTTTGTCGGTATCACCATTCCATTTAGAACCAGTGAATTAGATTCACAGGAAAGCGCTAAACCCGTGAGGGTCATACAGGTGTCTGGGAAATGGGAAATTTGATTCAGGGAAGAAGAAGGTAACTGCAATTCCTTGGATTAAGATCTCTTCACTACCACGAAGACACTCTTCTTGAAGGGTGGAGGTGCCAAGTTTAATATCTCTGAGACTCAGCTGTCTTTTCACCTTCAGCACCCAAACTCTTCAGGATTTAGCGCTCTATTTGAATTTAATAATTAATAATTCCATCTGAACTTCTTCTCCCGCCGCTCTTCTCTTTCATCTCAGTTTGTCAAGTTCATTTCTCTTAGAACTTGATCGTATTTCAGTTCACTGAGTTTTTAGTGTTATTTGATCAGGTGTGAGTTCCATGTTGGAGCTGCGTACTCTTTGATTAGGAGTTATATATTTAGTTTCATTTATTATGATTATTATTATATTTAAAAAGAAGTGCTAAATCCGTATGGGTTATAGAACGTTACGACATAGGTAGTGTCGGGTGTCTTAAGCGCTCTTTTTAATTAGGTCAATGAAAAAAAATCCTAAATTTAATAGACCCTGAAGGCATTTCTTTAATTTGCTAAAACCTGATTTGCTAGTCTTACACGATTACATCCTCACACATTCCGTCTCACTTAACAATCTTTTGTCGACTTTCATATGGTAATGTTTGTGTTTCTACCGCAGTTACTCCTGATGGGGGTGATCGTTGCCCTTGCAGACCCACACCACCAAGCTCCCTCCCACCCTCCAACATCCTCATACAATGATCACGATCCTGTCGTCCCGGTCTGCGCCTCCATCACCAACAAGACCTGGTGCCTGGAGGACTTCGAGTACCCAACCTACGATATCAAGCATGCCCTGGAGAACCACTACCAGAAGGTGCTCGATTTATACACCGATGTGGCTGATCTCAACACCCAGCTCTCTGTGGAAGGTCCCAAGATTCTGCCAGATGAGACTTATCTCTGTCCATCAGAGACTTCCTACGTTAAGCCTCTCAGGGCTCAGAACTCCCTCGGGAAATGGCGGTTCATCGTGAATGACATTGAGGTTCACTATGAGAGACTTACACAGACCACTCATATCGAAGAGTGTCTCACGTCTGGCAGTGTTTGTCCTCTGGTGCCCGTGTGCTACGAGTCTAAGTGTCTACAGAAGTCCATCTATCATCGCTTCCTCGTCTATGACCCCTATGATAAGTACTTTCCCTTCGCTGTCGAGACCTTCAAGCTGCCCGCCAGCTGCGCCTGTCTGCTGGACGCCTACACCACTAACCACTTAGACCAGTACTCTTCTATGTATCTGAAATGAAGACCTTCTTTACCGGTTTACCTGTGGTTCCTGGTGTTTCACTGTGGTCCCCGATGGTTTCTTGTGGTCCCCGGTTTCTGCGGTCCTTGCAGCAGCACCACGACTGTTGCAACCTATCCCGTAAAGCAACAGCACGTTACGTAAAGATAAGTTGCAGCGTGATCCCCGGTGGTTCCTTGTGTCCCCCGGTTTCTGTGGTCCTTGCAGCAGCTCTGCGACTGTTGCAACCCCTGCCGTAAAGCAACAGCACGAAGTTACGTAAAGAAAGCGGTTCTCTAGACATTTTGTCATAAGTAAAATACGTTAGTTTCCTCAGAAGCACAGTTGTGTAAGCGTTTAATGTCAACACTCATATTAAACTACTTGTTGCGTCTAAGTTATTTTTATATTAATATAAATTCAATGTAATGGCGCTGTGAGAGACCCAGTTTTTCACGTACAATAGCATGTTTAATTGTTTATAGAACTATTGTGTTAATTCGAATATTAAAAATGAGACTAACGCTTAAGATGGAGAAGCGTTTAAAAGTATTGGTCATGTAAACTCTTAATTGTTCTACCAGCGCTGGCTGAGTAACCCACGATCTACGATGCGATCCAATCCTCCAGTCCCTTGATATCTAACATAAGTATATCACACATGTCCCAACCAGCAACTTTTCGCTGGCAATTATTTGACACCTTCTCGCTGAGTCTTTTTCAGCAATCAGAGTTCGGACGCTGTCCTCAGCCACGACACTTGAGTCCCTGCCTGGGTTTGTGAAGAAACAACACACATCAAGGAGCAAGCTTTTATTGAGACCGTATTTCACTTTATTGAATCATGACTTGATAAAGCTCTACACAGAGCGAAACGTTGTCACGGTAAAAGTTTACACTGAAACCTATCTTTTTTTCCCCTGATACACAATACTCAAATAATCCGGGCATAAGAGAATGAAATGTCTACAGTGCGACATTTAGACGGAAGCCCAGGTGCTCCGAAGATCTCATTACCCCTCCTGGTGCTCCGAGGATTCCAGTACCCCTCCGGGTACTCCGAGGATCCCATTGTCCCTCCTGGTGCTTTCAGGATCCCAGTATCCTTCCTGGTGCTTGCAGAATCCTAGTACTCCTCCTGCTCCCAGGATCCTAGTACCTCCCTCTGAGAGAAGATCCTCTCCTGTGCTGGCATTCATAGGTCATCACCAACAGACTAACTGGTCACGGCTGCAAATTTCGATTTTCCCACCACGAATAAAAATAATAATAATACGAAGAACAGTAATAATAATAATTAGTAATAATAATAATAATAGTAATAGATAGGATCTTAGTGCCAGTACTTTTAAACATTTCGTGAGTGCGTAAAAAGTTTATTAACAATGAATGCAACAACAAAGAAAATGGTGGTTGTAGGAAAGGGAGACTCAACAAACTTTGTACGAGATTGATCATGTCAACAAAGTGTTACCTTCATGATAGATCCCATGTAGCAACTTGGCAATTCGATTATGTCTGTGCAATAGTACGTCTTTGAGTGACAGTCTCTCCCTACATAGATCGGTTAATTGGATACACAAGGGGTCATTAAGGCTGCATGTAATCTGTTCACTTGGCAAGTTTGCCTTAATTAGTCCCGAATATGGGCCTATGGGGGAGGGGCGGATTTGACTTAAACTTCCAGTGTATATATATTGAGATATATACCCCCCTCCACGTGTATATTAGCTGTTATTCTCAGTGCACACACAACAAGAGAGAGATAAAATGAATTTGCGAATTAATGCGAGCAGTGTCAAAAGGCACTCCCTATCCTGATCATGTCCGCCTCTTCAACAGCTCATTCTTTATATTAAGTCTCAAGCTGATGATGCCTTCTTTATTCTCTCTCTTCAAAGGTACCGTCAACATCAACATCAACGTCAACATCAACATCAACGTCAACATCAACATCAACGTCAACATCAACGTCAACATCAACGTCAACATCAACGTCAACATCAACGTCAACATCAACGTCAACATCAACGTCAACATCAACGTCAACGTCAACATCAACGTCAACATCAAGTCCAACATTCAATCGTTCACATCAACGTCACATAGCTCACATATCAATACGTCAACATCAACGTCAACATCAACGTCAACATCAACGTCAACGTCAACATCAACGTCAACGTCAACATCAACGTCAACGTGCTCTCTTCTCTCCCATAAGATCTCTGTAACCTTCTCACTACCATTGTTTTTGCCACTGCTCGACTTAATTCGCAAATTCATTATAGTACTAAACAAGAGAGAGATACTTTTTAGAGTATATTAAAAAATATCTCAGCCTCATCTTTGTCTCAAAAGTTAATTCGTGACAGTTAAATACAAAAATTACATTTATAATTACACAATAATCGCATTTTGAATTTCACTAGAATTATTTAAAAATCACATTTAGAATTATAACTGAGATGAGAATTATACTGCATGAGATATCACGATGAACAGCTTAGCAAAAGATAACCAGTGCAACAAATTGAGGTAAGTCATGTATAAAACCAGCAAATCAATATTTATAATAAAATAAAATATATATAAGATGACCAGAGAACTGCTTTCTTTACCTCTACCATTGATAAGTTATACCAGGGACGTTGATCTACGCCGGATACCATCAGTGGTTCATTTTAGTTGTACAGAGGGTAAAAGATTCAGGATTTGTAGGGTATTTTTGGACACAGGCCTCATATTCTTTTGTTCATGGTGATAAGTCTTATGACAGGTTTTATTTGCGGATAGTGAAGGCTCCCAGCAGACAGTCGCAGCTGGCGGGCAGCTTGAAGGTCTCGATGGCGAAGGGAAAGTACTGATCATAGGGATCGTAGACGAGGAAGCGGTGGTAGATGAACTTCTGCAGACACTTGGACTCGTAGCACATTGGCACCAGAGGGCAGGAGTCACCAGACTTCAAGCACTCCTCAGTTCGGGTCGTCTGAGTGTAGGTCTTGTAATCAATCTTAATGTTATTAACGATGACGCGCCACTTGCCTTCGGTGTTCTGGGCTCGCAGAGGCCTGACGTAGGCGGTCTCTGAGGGACAGAGATATGTCTCATCCTCCAGGGTCTTGAGATGATCAACTGAGAGTTCGGTGTTAAGATCAGCCAAGTCAGCATAGAGGCTAAAAAACTTTGGTAAGTGAGCTGTAATAGCTGCTTTGATCTCGTAGGCTGGGTACTCAGAGTCCTCCAAGCACCAGGGCTTGTTGGTATTGGCGGCGCAGGTGGGTGTAGGGTAATCTGAGTGTGAATAATAGGGAGGATGCGTAGGATAAGTTGTAGGGCGAGGATGTCTGGCTCCCGCATAACTGACATGAGAGGTGACGTGGGATGTCACTTCAGCCATGGCCACAGCTAAGGCTGAGAGTATTACCTGAAACACCAATAGTATAATAACAGTTATATGATAAAAAACAAAAACTATAATATATAAGAATTTGTTGAAATGCTGCAGTTGACGTGAGCGTGTGAGTTCCAAGGAAACCTACCACATGACTTAATATATGACAATAAAGTCTGTAAAACTAGTGAGTTAGTAGAATGTAAAGACCTCTTTAAATATGGAGATTAAGCACAATTCCTCATAATACATGTTGGTTTATTTATCAGGGAATGTTATGTGACACATATCGTTATCAAAAGATGAGTCATTAAGTGGTGCCAGAACTATGGCAAGGAGGGGTAGCAAATTTCCTTATTTGTGAGCCACGTCCGCAGAAACCACTTAACTGGTTTTTAAATAGTTTGTATGTTAAAATTGCAAGAAAATCTCCACACATATATAGAACCTAAGTGTACTCCAGAAAAAGTCAGATCTGTTTGACTGATATAACCAAGTCTTCACATTGTGGTTATGACAGTAACGAAGCTTCTGCTAGTCAAGTTGATGTTGCTATTTTTAAGTTAGCAACATCAGGTGGAGACCTTCACGGATTGGTGATAACCCCCTACGTTCCTAATGCCCTAAGCTTCTGCTACGTTTCTCATTATTACTATAATAAGCGAGGGTTTACCAGGGATTAGTACTCATGTTGTTTGTAAGTTCACTATAATAAGTTGTTGCTTCTGTTTCTAAGTTCACTGTAACACGTAAGGTCCCCCTTGGACTTTACGTGTCGCTGCCACCCTAAGTTGCAGCTACTGTTCTTTAAGTTCTCCATGACAAGTTGGGGTCCCCCAAGATTCAGTACTAGATCCACTACTGTGGTTACCGCCCCAGTTCACTCACCAGAGATCTCATCGTCATGTCTTCAGGAAGACTGTGCATGACTTTCCTGGGTGCTGAGAGTGAGTGTGGTGGCCAGAAGGAAGACTCACCTATTTATACCCAGCTCAGAACGACGTTCACCGCCACACCTGTCAGCAACCCAATATAGCTGTGGTAAGTAACACTTGTTGCCGCCGCCCACTCCAGGTGCCTATAGGTGTTCTCGAAGGAAAGAGTTAGTATCTGATCGTACCTCTTACCCACACACACACAACAGAATTAATTAAAAAAGGAGGTTGTAATGCTGCAGCTATTGGGAATTATAACAAATATATGATGAAATAATTAGTGAGTGAAGACGGGTCACCAGGACCTTAGTTCTGCTCCTGTAGTTACAAATGATAGAAATAATCACACATATATACACATACGCAAACAGGAGCTAAGACTCGACGACAGATAGGTGAGCACACGTAGGTGGGAACTCGGTTATCAAACTGAGGATCAAGTCTTCAAGTGGCTTTAACAAACCTAGATCGAATGACCCACACGGGTTTATTGGACAGTTGAAAAATGAACAAAAATTCGAGCCGAAGATTATACAAAAATTATCAAATGGACAGTATAGAAAATGGGACACCAAAAGCATAGCTCTTCTCGTGTAACTACAAATAGGTAATTACAAATAGGTAATTACACACGCGCGCACACGTAAGGTGGTTGCGTGGTTGACTACGGCAGACGAAACTAGTGAAAGACTAGGTGAAATGAGGCGGTCCATGACTGGTCTCACCACAAGCACGACAACCTAGCTAAGACTCTCTAGTTTCCAGCTGACAACACTGCACCCATGATGACGCTTAGTGACTTCAAGGAATCATTATCAAGACGAGTCTTAATGACTAAAAGGAATCATTATTATCACCAAACTGAATGACTCCAAAACATCATAATTATCAGTAACCTTAATGACTTCTCAGACTCATTATCGACGCCAATCTTAAGGACTTCGAGGTGTCGATATCAGTCCTCTCCTTAATGACTGTAATCCATCATTATAATGATATAATGATTTAAAGGCTTCTTTTCAATATCATAATGAGTTCAAAACACCATTGTAACCATAAACATATTATATTACGATTTATTTCGGCCTAATATAAAACAAATATATAATTAACCTCGTTTTTAGGAGTTTTATAAGTTACAAATGTGTAAATAAAATAATAAACAACATTTATATATATATATATATATATATATATATATATATATATATATATATATATATATACAATAATTCACTTTAAGCGATAAACCCTACTTTCCCATAAATATAATACGTAATAAACCCGCAGGGGAGGCTCATACAGCACCTGGGGAGGGAGCCTGGTTTGTTCCAAGGAATGGGAGGGGTAGCTCTAATTCTTTGGACCAGTGGTAACTCCAGTGGTCACATGTGCGCGGCTCTGGTCGGGAAAGGTGAGATCTTGATCCCAAGGAGAAGGATCCTCAGGAGCTCGATACTAAGGAGGATCCTCACAAGCTCGATCCTATGAAGAAGGATCCTCAGGGGCTCGATCCTAAGGAGAAAGAACCTCAGGGGCTCAATCCTAAGGAGAAGGATCCTCAGGGGCTCGATCCTATGGAAAATGATCCTCAGGGGCTTGATCGTAAGGAGAAGGACCCTCAGGGGCTCAATCCTAAGGAGAAGGATCCTCAGGGGCTTGATCGTAAGGAGGAGGATCCTCAGGGTCTTGATCGTAAGGAGAAGGATCCTCAGGGGCTTCATCGTAAGGAGGAGGATCCTCAGGGGCTTCATCGTAAGGAGGAGGATTCTCAGGGTCTTGATCGTAAGGAGAAGGATCCTCGGGGGCTTGATCGTAAGGAGGAGGATCAAGTTTCATCCTTAGAATAATCAAGAATAAATCTTCCGCTGGTGTCATCACACTTGTCATGCCTAAGTGCATCGGATGTGCACGACCCCTACGGGGTTTAGCGCTGCCCCATGAATATTAATAGGAAGGTCCGAGACCAGTGAGACTTCTGTGTGCCTCAAGGTCAGTAAGATCATCCAGGTCTTGACTTCAGACCTTAATTTTTAAAAGGCTTTGTTTTACCCATGTGAAAAATCACTCGTTAAACGTAATCAAACGATACGTTAAAACGTTTACTTTTATACAAAGGGGAGCACTGCAGCACTGCTGACTATTAAACAAAAAAAGATTGGTAAAAAGCACGCTTTATTGAAACCACGTTTCGCCCTAGCTCGAAGTGTTGTCGCAATAAAACCTTGATTTACGCTTGTCTATTCTTCATTGTTTTTTATGAAAAATTCCACAGTGAAGAAACAACGAACAGGAAAACGTGAGCGCTTTCACGTGCTGACAACATCTTCAAGTGCTGACACACATCTTCACAATAATGATTCCTCTAAAGATGGGAGTGTAAGCACATGAAAGAGCTCAAATTTTCGGGTTTATTTTTTTTTTCAGTCTATAGTGTTTTTTTTCATATTTGAAGTCACCCGGTTTATTGTGATTCCTGAGTTTAAGGCCACGAGGGTTATTAAGACAGCATGTTAGCTGTTCTCCACAAGTCATCAATACTTTAATCCTTAAAAGAAACGTCAAAAGCAAACACTAAGAGGATATACACCGAGAGGCATGCGTTGCTCTCTCTACATTTCTCTTCTTTCAATTTATGTATAAATCTTTTCGATTTATGTTTAAATCTCTTCGATTTATGTAGAAATCCATAATACGTCGACACTTTTTATACTGAATTATAACCTGTTTTTTTTTCCTCTCATAAATCTGGTCAAGACAGTTTATAAATTTATCAACAATAGATAATTCAGTATTTTATTTGAATATTTTATTGTTTTACCAGTTGCATTAACAAAAACAAAACAAAATATATAACGGATTACAACAACATAAACATGAGAGTCGAAGATGAACACACATTTAGGTACATAAGGCATTCATACATATTGAAAAAATCAACTTCGTTATACCAAAAACAGGCAGTGAGCCTAAAAGAATTAAATCAACGACACACGATTTAATTAAGGCTTCCTCTTTTAGAGTTCTCAGTGTTTACTATGTAGAGGCCTCAGGAAAAATGTCACTCGTCATCTTACATATTAAAGAGTGAAAGACGATATACTGGAATATTCACTTGAGAAGTGATCCCCAGACGCCTGTGACCAAAGGCAACCAGCTAGGTTGAACGGTCGAAAGACGATGTAAGTTTGGCATGGTACCTTACATGTGAAGTATTGTTAGTGTGTCTTAGTAGTCGATGGTGTAGGAGTCCAGTAGACAGGCGCAGCTGGCAGGCAGCTTGAAGGTCTCAATGGCGAAGGGAAAGTACTGATCATAAGGATCATAGACGAGGAAGCGGTGATAAATGGATTTCTGCAGGCAAGTGGAATCGTAACATTCAGGAACTAAGGGACAGTCTTCGCCGGGAGTCAGGCACTCCTCGATGCGGGTTGTTTGGGAAAGTGTCACATAATGAATGTTAATGTGGTTGACGATGACGCGCCACTTGCCCTCGGTGTTCTTGGCTCGCAGAGGCCTGATGTAAGTAGTCTCTGAGGGACAGAGGTACGTCTCCTCCGTCAGACCCTTAACGGAGAGCTCGGTGCTGAGGTCATCTAAATTAGCATAGAGGGAGAGGACTTTCTCGTAGTGTTGGCCGACGGCGTGTTTGACCTCATAGGTCGGGTACTGGTCATCCTCAATGCACCAGGACTTGGTAGTGTTGGCGGCGCAGGCGGGGACGACGGAACCATGGCCATAGTGTGGTCGCTGATGATAAGAGGGTCTTCGGTGGAATGAATATGGCACTGGGTTGTAGGTAAGTGGAGACGACTTGGGTGCCTGTGCCACATTTGATTCTTCAGTAGGTGAGGATGTTGTGTTACTGTAAGATGTTGATGATGTTGTGCTACTGTCTGTTGTCGTCTCCTGGGATGATGATGGATATTCTGATGTTGAAAGAGATGTTGCTGGCTGTTCCGATGGTGATGTAGTCTGGTTGGATGTTGTTGGTGGTGTAGGCGATGGGTCTTGAGTTGAGGAAGTCAGAATGGGGTAACCAACACCTTTGTAGACGACCCGAGTGTTTACATGTGACGTGCTGGAAGCCGTCGCTATGGCAACACCCATCAGCATCACCTGAAGCAACAAATAAGACTGACAATCAGGAACAGGTTATCTTGAATCACTCAGAAAAGTCAGTCATCTCACTGATGGTATATGATATACTTAAAGGAATTTAAAACAAATTATGCTTATACTATATATATATATATATATATATATATATATATATATATATATATATATATATATATATATATATACTTGTATTTTACTTTTTTAAATATTATTGCTACTAATATAAGAAAAATTACTTTAAATTAAAAACTGCATGAAAAAAGCACAGGCTTAGATAGGTATCTGTTCAGTTACAACTCAGTCGTCAGAAAGTGGTAGCGTAGCAACATAATATTGAGTGAGAAGTTGTGAATTTATTACTACAGATGATAATATTTATTTCCAAAGAAAACAAGTGTGCATTGTATCCTGTATGAAGACGTGGAGGCAGGTCCTCACCGTGAGGGAGGTGAGAACCATCGTTACGAGAGGTGGTGGTCTAGGCAGCAGGTGGGAACACACTGCTCGGAATACATTAGTCTCACCTTATATAGTGAAGGCAAATGGTACTCTCACTGCTCCAGCAGAGAGATTAATTTTGGTGGGTAGTGTGGTGATAGGTCCAGCTGGGAGTGAACTTGGAGATAGTTGGGAGGGTCTTGGAGGCAGCTGGTAGGGGTAATAGAACCAGCTAAGAGAACTGATACGATAAGATTTCTTCGGATTTTTAACCCCGGAGGGTTAGGAAACCAGGATAACACAAAAAAGTCAGTGCGTCATCGAGGACTGTCTGTCTTATTTCCATTGGGGGTCTTCAATCTTGTCCCCCAGGATGAGACCCACACCAGTCGACTAACACCCAGGTACCTATTTGTTGGTAACTGAACATGACAATAGATGTAAAGAAACACGTCGAAATGTTTCCACCCCGCCGGGAATCGAACCCGGGACCTCCGTGTGTGAAGCGAGAGCTTTAGCCACAAGGCCACCTAAAACACATTCCCGTGCCGGGAATCGAACCCGGACCTCGTGGGTGAAAGCCACGTATCCTAGCCACTAGACCACACGGGATCCTCTGTTTTATCAAGTGGAGTGGACAATTACCGTTCACTCGATAAGCAGGCACTGGGTGTCTGCTTATCAAGTGAACGGTCGGGCATTTCATCGACAAAGACGAGAATCAGTTGTCTCTTTTCCGCTTCGTGGCAAACAGCTTGTTACAGTTTCCTTGTTATTGGTGAATTCTTATTCCAAGGGACTTGATTATCCTTCCCTTCCTTAGATCAAACCTGAATCCCTCCCATTACCCAGGACCTCTATGATCTCTTAGACCCCAGGCAATGTTGTTATTCAGTCATTACCATTCATGATAATAAATGAATAACAACACATTCTAGGGACTGGGGCGTTTATCAGGTTTTATCCATGGGAGGGGTGGATGGCTCCTGTTAATTGGATGAGGAGCCCTTCACTCGCATCTAGGATCTATTCCTCGTGAAAGAGCCAAGGCAGAGAAGAGTAGTAAAGAAAGTAACGCTGCCACAAGTTTGGAAACTTTTATTACGATGTTTCAATGACCAGGAGCAATTACAGTTATGTTTTGGTAACATCAGTGGTGTGCCAGTGCCAGTACACCAGTGGTTACTGCATCAGTGGTGTGCCAGTACCAGTACACCAGTGGTTACTGCATCAGTGGTGTGCCAGTGCCTGTACACCAGTGGTTACTGCATCAGTGGTGTGCCAGTACCAGTACACCAGTGGTTACTGCATCAGTGGTGTGCCAGTACCAGTACACCAGTGGTTACCGCATCAGTGGTGTGCCAGTACCAGTACACCAGTGGTTACTGCATCAGTGGTGTGCCAGTACCAGTACACCAGTGGTTACTGCATCAGTGGTGTGCCAGTACCAGTACACCAGTGGTTACTGCATCAGTGGTGTGCCAGTACCTGTACACCAGTGGTTACCGCATCAGTGGTGTGCCAGTACCTGTACACCAGTGGTTACTGCATCAGTGGTGTGCCAGTGCCAGTACACCAGTGGTTACTGCATCAGTGGTGTGCCAGTACCTGTACACCAGTGGTTATCGCATCAGTGGTGTGCCAGTACCTGTACACCAGTGGTTACCGCATCAGTGGTGTGCCAGTGCCTGTACACCAGTGGTTACCGCATCAGTGGTGTGCCAGTACCTGTACACCAGTGGTTACCGCATCATTGGTGTGCCAGTACCAGTACACCAGTGGTTACTGCATCAGTGGTGTGCCAGTACCTGTACACCAGTGGTTACCGCATCAGTGGTGTACCAGTACCAGTACACCAGTGGTTACTACATCAGTGGTGTGCCAGTACCTGTACACCAGTGGTTACTGCATCAGTGGTGTACCAGTACCAGTACACCAGTGGTTACTGCATCAGTGGTGTGCCAGTACCAGTACACCAGTGGTTACTGCATCAGTGGTGTGCCAGTACCTGTACACCAGTGGTTACCGCATCAGTGGTGTGCCAGTACCTGTACACCAGTGGTTATCGCATCAGTGGTGTGCCAGTACCAGTACACCAGTGGTTACCGCATCATTGGTGTGCCAGTACCTGTACACCAGTGGTTACTGCATCAGTGGTGTGCCAGTACCTGTACACCAGTGGTTACCGCATCATTGGTGTGCCAGTACCTGTACGCCAGTGGTTACAGCATCAGTGGTGTGCCAGTACCTGTACACCAGTGGTTACCGCATCATTGGTGTGCCAGTACTGTACACCAGTGGTTACCGCATCATTGGTGTGCCAGTACCAGTACACCAGTGGTTACTACATCAGTGGTGTACCAGTACCTGTACACCAGTGGTTACTACATCAGTGGTGTACCAGTACCAGTACACCAGTGGTTACTACATCAGTGGTGTACCAGTACCTGTACACCAGTGGTTACCGCATCATTGGTGTGCCAGTACCTGTACGCCAGTGGTTACCGCATCAGTGGTGTGCCAGTACCTGTACACCAGTGGTTACTGCATCAGTGGTGTGCCAGTACCAGTACACCAGTGGTTACTACATCAGTGGTGTACCAGTACCTGTACACCAGTGGTTACCGCATCATTGGTGTGCCAGTACCTGTACACCAGTGGTTACCGCATCAGTGGTGTGCCAGTACCAGTACACCAGTGGTTACTGCATCAGTGGTGTGCCAGTACCTGTACACCAGTGGTTACCGCATCATTGGTGTGCCAGTACCTGTACACCAGTGGTTACCGCATCAGTGGTGTGCCAGTACCAGTACACCAGTGGTTACTGCATCAGTGGTGTGCCAGTACCTGTACACCAGTGGTTACCGCATCATTGGTGTGCCAGTACCTGTACACCAGTGGTTACCGCATCATTGGTGTGCCAGTACCTGTACACCAGTGGTTACCGCATCAGTGGTGTGCCAGTACCAGTACACCAGTGGTTACTACATCAGTGGTGTACCAGTACCTGTACACCAGTGGTTACTACATCAGTGGTGTACCAGTACCTGTACACCAGTGGTTACTACATCAGTGGTGTGCCAGTACCTGTACACCAGTGGTTACTACATCAGTGGTGTGCCAGTACCTGTACACCAGTGGTTACCGCATCAGTGGTGTGCCAGTACCAGTACACCAGTGGTTACTGCATCACTGATGATGCCTTGTGCCAGTACACCAGTGGTTACGAAATCACTGATGATACCTAGTGCCAGTACACCAGTGGTTACGAAATCACTGATGATACCTAGTGCCAGTACACCAGTGGTTACTGAATCACTGATTAATCGCTGGTGTGCCGGTACCAGTACACTAGATTATTTGTCGATCAGCGTCAGGAGACACTCGTATTTCCTTACAGACAAAACGTCCCCATCAAAGATTGAATGAGTCACTTGTAGATCAATAGTCCACAGATCGAAGAAAATAAGACTTCGATGACCCCCACCAGATCGACTCTCGCCTCGAACCACCCACCAAAATGAGCGAAAACAGTATTTTTTTTTTCTGAAGCAATGAGAGTAGTTTTTGACTTCACTATATATAAGATGACACTAGTGTATTCTGAGCAGTGTGTTCCCACCAGCTGCCTTGACAACCACCTGTCGCAGCCATGGTTCTCACCTACGTCATGGTGAGGCTCGATACATATTCATGGAAAATACAATGCAAACTCCTTTACCTCTCCAAATTGCGATTACCTGTACGTTAAATAGGAACAAGTAAATTAACTTCTCATTGTCGTTGCTGTACTTTAAACTGGATCTTGTTAAATAACTCGTACACAGCTGCCCTTCATTGCAAATACCACACCCTTCTAAATATCATTCTCTATTTTTCTAATTTTTTTTGGGTAGAAGTAATAGTGTAAGAACAATTATGAAAGTTAATAAAATCGCCATAATAATAAGAATAGTAATATTAATAATAATCATTATGAATAATATTAGTAATATAATTATAATTAATCGGAATTAGGATAAAATCCCCTTCTAATATTTCATGTGGTCAATACAGTGTGCAGAGCAAGTATTTACTCAGACACACCAGTCAATGGTGTGTCTGAATGGTTACACTGGCGCCTCTGATCAGTGACCTGGGGATCAGTTCTCAGATGAATATAGAGTCTAACATGTTCTAACATTCCCATTGCATGACCCTTTAGAGTTTAACACTTAAACTGATTCACAATAAAAATAAAATAATAATAATAATAACAATAATTTATTATGATAACGTATAATTAAGTGTAGAGTATTATCAAGTCATGGACATGATAAAGCTGACATTTAAGACTGATATCATTATGATGATTGATTGGCTGTTGTTCCTGAATGACACAAGGTAACCTCTTCCTGATTCTCGCCGTTAACATATTGTTTCAGGTGATGCTGATGGGTATTGCCATAGCGACGGCCTCCAGCACGTCACATGTAAACACTCGGGTTGTCTACAAAGGTGCTGGCTACCTCACCCTAACTTCCTCAACTCAAGAACCACCGTCTACACCACCTCCAACCTCCAGTCAGACTACATCACCATCGGAGCAGCCAGCAACACCTCTTTCAGCATCAGAATATCCATCAACAACAGACAGTACCACGACATCATCAACAACAGACATTAGCAGAACATCATCAACAACAGACAGTAACACAACATCCTCACCTACTGAAGAATCAAATGTGGCACAGGCACCCAAGTCGTCTCCACTTACCTACAACCCAGTGCCATATTCATTCCACCGAAGCCCCTCTTATCATCAGCGACCACACTATGGTCATCGTTCCGTCGACCCCGCCTGCGCCGCCAACACTACCAAGTCCTGGTGCATTGAGGATGACCAGTACCCGACCTATGAGGTCAAACACGCCGTCAGCCAACACTACGAGAAAGTCCTCTCCCTCTATGCTAATTTAGATGACCTCAGCACCGAGCTCTCCGTTAATGGTCTGACGGAGGAGACGTACCTCTGTCCCTCAGAGACTACTTACATCAGGCCACTGCGAGCCAAGAACACCGAGGGCAAGTGGCGTCTCATCGTCAACCACATCAACATTCATTATGTGACACTTTCCCAAACAACCCGCATCGAGGAGTGCCTGACTCCCGGCGAAGACTGTCCCTTAGTTCCTGAATGTTACGATTCCACTTGCCTGCAGAAATCCATTTATCACCGCTTCCTCGTCTATGATCCTTATGATCAGTACTTTCCCTTCGCCATTGAGACCTTCAAGCTGCCTGCCAGCTGCGCCTGTCTACTGGACTCCTTCAACTTCGACAGCTAAGAAAGGAACCTTGTTAACCATATCGAATGTATTTCACGAGTCTTTCACTTCGTGCAGTGCAAGACTACGAGCGGAGGTTCCTGAGGCCTTCATATTGATGACACAGGAGACCCAGTGTTGTCGGATGCTCTAAAATATACTTTTAGCTGCGACTCTCACATTTCATTTGTTATAATAAGTTATTTGTTTTGTTATGTACTTGCAAATGTCTAAAAATAAATATAAATGTTCAAATAAATTCACGTATAAATTATTAGCTATGAATTCCTAAACTAACTTGATCCCCTGACCGAGAGTAAATAATGAGACGATATTTCTGTGTAAATAACAGATACTATATGGTGTCGAACATGAGTCCTGAGAGAGCAAAATGAGTCTCGAAGGAGTTGTTTTCTTTCAATAACTTCCTCCAGTGGGGATGACTCTAGAAGAATTAGAAATATACAAATATTTGTTGAATTGTAGATAGATTCATCTGGAGATCTTTATTAATTTTCTTTAAGACTTCAAAAAAACGTATGGTTACCAACAATTTTAACATATCTGTAAAGTAAAAAACTACACTTTCTTCAATTTCCCTTTTTTTTAGGTTATAGGTAATTTAAAAAAAAAATATGTATTTGGATTCAAGTTTTTAACATATCTGTAAATTGCAAAAGTTTACGCAGTTATATAGTTTTTTTCTTTGTGATGTGTAAAAACGTTGATCGTCTCATGATTAATTTTCTAACCAGGAAGTTGAGTGCCTAGACTAATACTCCTTGTGCTGAATGACCCACACGGGTTTAGCGTTTAACAAGAATTATAATGCTACTGCTACTGTCCGGTTATGGCTGGGAACGTGGATGTGACTCGCCATCTTCAGTGACCTTCACCTTGAAATGTGGTCACAATATACTTCCACTAGACCTCTGGTTTTGGAGGCTGTGGCTCCAGGCAATCAAGTCTGTGGTTGAAGACGGAGAAACGAAACAAACAAATAATGTGTAAGAACAACCTTCATGACCGACTACTCAATGCTTTTTTTTTTTTTCGAAATTTCAAGAGCTAAAGAAAATACAATCCCCAGTAATTAAACTGGTTAGAAACCTTGCTGCGATTAGCGGACTGCAGATCGAGCCTCCACCACTCCTTGTGGTAAATGATTCATACGGGTTTAGACTTGAGCATGTTATATTTATGATAATAATAATCCTTTTTTCCTAATAGTATAAAATTAGACAGAGTTTTACAACTTCAAAAATATTCTACTGTATGGGACCACCTTCACGACCCAGGCGACAGCAGATTATAACGGTCATTATTAAGCGACATTGTAATGTAACTAAGTTTAGAGACTATAACGTAACTAAGTTTAGAGACTTTAGTAATCTAACAGATGCGCGAGGACGAAGACTCTGGGCCTGACGTATTTCTACTAGTGGGCCACGCCCAGATGTGACCATGTCTTCATCTGCTGCACCTTTCCACTTCTTCCACTGGCTTCTGTATGAAAGTCTTCCTTTCTCATCCTTCTGTATTAGGATAAGACCCGCGTCATGAAACGCTTGACCTGTTTCCTGACAAACCTTACCTAACCTCAACGATTTCCTTATATTTTATTTTAAGTCTTTTTCTAAACTTAGCAAAAGTTGTTTTTTATTATATCACGAAGAGAAAGCTTCACCCTTTATTTTAGGACTACAAAAGTGAAATTACAAAAAAAAAAAAAAAAAAGAACTAGGCACACCAAGGTGGTGCACTGAGACCTCACATATCACGATAATTATCCGAGATATTATCACCAGGATTATGTGTTCTTGAGACTTTTAAGGTGTGAATTATGTGGTTTTTAGAGATAATGAAGGCGGCCCTGCGGTATAACAGCTGTTGTGGGAAAAGCCTCGATGTGAGAAAGGGCCTCACAAAACTATAGATTTCATTACTTCGTAAACAGCGAGTAGAAAGTGGGGGGCCCTGCTCACTTCCGTGATGTGTAAGTGAAGGCTGGTCACTTCCCTGATGCGAAAGTGAACGCTGGTCACTTCCCTGATGTGTATCCTTCAAGGAAGGTAGTGCCTCGTTGCTGATGAAGGGCTCTTGATCAGAGGGATTTGGCTTGATGAAGCCTACACAGTCGATTAGATGAAGCCTACACAGTGGACTTGATGAAGCCCATGCAATGATTGGCAAGATGAAGCCTACACCACAGTGGACTTGATGAAGCCTACACAGTGGACTTGATGAAGCCTACACAGTGGACTTGATGAAGCCTACACAGTGGACTTGATGAAGCCTACACAGTGGACTTGTTGTGAATGAATGGTTCAGAGAACCGACGAGTTGGTAAATTAGACACATATGCAACACTTGGGTATCTTTATTGAGGAAACGTTTCGCCACACAGTGGCTTCATCAGTCCATACAAAGGAGAATCGTGAAGAACAGGAGGAGTGTGAGGTTGTC
The DNA here is from genome assembly GCA_009830355.1 of Cherax destructor. Classification (NCBI taxonomy): domain Eukaryota; kingdom Metazoa; phylum Arthropoda; class Malacostraca; order Decapoda; family Parastacidae; genus Cherax; species Cherax destructor. Next base: position 189,514 of record WNWK01001057.1, on the reverse strand, counting down.
AGGCCCTCAATCTTGAGACGATGTTGTCAGTCCATCAATCTTGAATAGAATAACAGCATATGAGCAGAGGAAGCTTATATACTGTAGACAGGAGAGGTGCAGCAGTTGTAGGAGGTGTCACATTTGTTCAATGTGGAAGTAGGTCGTGCCCAAGGAATAGGCAAGCGAAGAAATCCCTGTATTAAGATACCAAGATGTTGCAGTGTCAGACAGGATGTGAATGAATGGTTCTATTCAAGATTGAGGGCCTGACAACCTCACACTCCTCCTGTTCTTCACGATTCTCCTTTGTATGGACTGATGAAGCCACTGTGTGGCGAAACGTTTCATCAATAAAGATACCCAACAGTGGACTTGATGAAGCCTACACAGTGGACTTGATGAAGCCTACACAGTGGACTTGATGAAGCCTACACAGTGGGTTACATGAAGCCTACACAGTGGGTTACATGAAGCCTACACAGTGGACTTGATGAAGCCTACACAGTGGGTTACATGAAGCCTACACAGTGGGTTACATGAAGCCTACACAGTAGGCTAGATAAAGCCTACACAGTGGGCTTGATAAAGCCTACACAGTAGGCTTGATGAAGCCAACACAGTGGGCTGATGAAGCCTACACAGTAGGCTAGATGAAGCCTACACAGTGGGTTACATGAAGCCTACACAGTAGGCTAGATAAAGCATGCACAATAGACTAAATGAAGCTTATACGTAGGCTAGATGAACACAGCGGGCATGATGAAGCCTACACAGCGGGCATGATGAAGCCTACACAGCGGGCATGATGAAGCCTACACAGCGGGCATGATGAAGCCTACACAGCGGGCATGATGAAGCCTACACAGCGGGCATGATGAAGCCTACACAGCGGGCATGATGAAGCCTACACAGCGGGCATGATGAAGCCTACACAGCGGGCATGATGAAACCTACACAGCGGGCATGATGAAGCCTACACAGCGGGCATGATGAAGCCTACACAGCGGGCATGATGAAGCCTACACAACGGGCTTCATAAAGCCTGTATATATACTGGGCTTGAAGCCTACATAGTGGGCATTTCTTTCTCATCACTCCCCACCCAGCTGGGAATGGGAGGTAATAAGTTTAGATCTAAGAAACTAGAGGGCATCTGAGTAAACTTGGATCAAGAGCCCTTCACTAGCATCAAGGCTGGTTCACGGCATCCTTAAAAAGAAAACAAGATCAATTTCTCATCAAAGTGGCTGGCTTCACCATGATGACTCACGTGAAACACTACTCTGAGAACGAATGAGGTTTGATCAAAGGAAGTAGAAGGTAACGGCAAATTCCGTGGATCAAGAGCCCTTCACTAGCTTCAAGCTAACATTTCTTTAAAGGAACACAAAATTAGGCTATTTAGTCAAACAGAAAATAAATTAAAGTGATTAATGCAAATAATAATAATTACTATTATTATAATCATTAGTTTTGATTATTTAACTAAATAACTGCTGAAAGACGTTTATGGAGGATGGTTTCTTATTATAAATTAACCTGAAAGGCTTCTGCTTGGTTCACATCCATCTTTCTCTGTATATACCCGCTTGTTTATTATATATATATATATATATATATATATATATATATATATATATATATATATATATATATATATATATATATATGTCGTGCCGATTAGGTAAAACTTGCGATTTTGGCTTAAATAGCAACGCTCATCTTGCCATATAAGACAAGTGAAAATTTGTGTATGCAATAATTTCGCCAAAATCATTCTGAACATAACGAAAAAAATATATTTCATTGTGTTTGTTTATTATTAAATTAATGTTAACGTATCTAAAATATATTTAGTTGGGTTGGGCTAAATTAAATTGCGCTTGTTGTAATAAGGTTAGGTAGGTTTTCAAAGTTTCTCTTGGTACAAAATTATAAATTATTACATTAACATAAATGAAAAAAATATATCTTTATACGTATAAGAGAAAATTTTAGAAAGGACTTAATTTTAGATGAGTTCTTGCTAATTGACCAGTTTTACCTAATCGGCACGACATATATATATATATATATATATATATATATATATATATATATATATATATATATATATATATATATATATATGTCGTGCCGATTAGGTAAAACTCGCGATTTTGGCTTAAATAGCAGCGCTCACCTTGCCATATAAGACAAGCGAAAATTTGTGTATGCAATAATTTCGCCAAAATCATTCTGAACATAACGAAAAAAATATATTTCATTGTGTTTGTTTATTATTAAATTAATCCTAGCGCATCTAAAATATATTTAGTTGGGTTAGGCTAAATTAAATTGCGCTTGTTATAATAAGGTTAGGTAAGTTTTCAAAGTTTCTCTTGGTACAAAATTATAAATTTTTACATTAACATAAATGAAAAAAATATGTCTTTAAACGTATAAGAGAAAATTTTAGAAAGGACTTAATTTTAAATGAGTTCTTGCTAATTGACCAGTTTTACCTAATCGGCACGACATATATATATATATATATATATATGTGTATATATATTATTGCAACCACGAATTAGTGGTATTGATCAATAACTACACTGCACTAGCCAGGGGTCGAACCCATGATGAGCGAAAACATATGACGCTCTAGTCCACTGAACCACACAAAGGATTGTGTGGTTCGGTGGACTAGAGCGTCATGTGTTTTCGCTCACCATGAGGCGGGCCAAAGCATCATGGATCCGACCCCTGACTAGTGCAGTGTAGTTATATACATATATATGTATGCATGCGTGTAATTCACGTGAACATTAAAAGAAAGGAGGTCTGTCTAAGCAGCTGACATAATTTAACAATAATAACCAAAGTACTTGTAAAAACCAATTAGTGTTTTAAGAAGACAAAATAGAAAGTCACGTTTCAGAGGTTTTTTTAGTGAGGTGATGCAAGCCTTCGTACCTTTGTTCCAATTATTTACGCTCAGAGTCTCTAGTTCGCTCAGACGACTCACCACGACACAGTAACATTAGAATATCAAAACTGAAAGGTAATGAACAATAAAGGAACGGTAAATGTGGGGATGACACCACACCCTTATGTTCCTAAATAGCTGACAGTTTTATTTTTATATAATTAATAATGTGTTCGAGATGGGTACATTTTTTATTGTTCACGATTTCTGATTCTTTCTGGCCACCTGGTGGTGCTGGAGGCAGTGGAGACTGATGAATGTGTTATGTCTAAGATATTGTGCAATTGTTTAATGAATTTTGCAATTAGCTTAATGAAACATACAGTTGATCTATTGCTTCACCAACTGACGCATCATTATGGAACCACAGCGTCCTCACACTGTTGCTAAACTTAGATACTTAATGCATAATGTTAATGGACTTCCCCATATGGTAAGAGATCACCTCCCTCACAGTTTGTGTATCTTCTTGACGGAAAGGTGTGACTTATTGCTAGGCTGTGTAGTGCAGCTTTACCAAATAATGCGACGCTTTCTGTGCAACACCTTGAGAGTATATAAGCTGATTTCCTTCTGTCATGAATGAATCTTACGCAGAAGGTTTGTATATATATTGGAGTGTAATCAAACGAAATCTTAGATGAACACACACATAGGAAAGACAACTAGAAAAGTGTTTTCCTTGATATATGAAAGACTAACCATGTTAGGTGCTGAACATGCTTAGGTCATTTAGTGCAAAAAAAAAAGAAAAGAAAACTGCGACTCGATCTAGCATCCACTTACCCGCAAGAGAAAAACGCTACCTGGCTACACTCACCTAGCTGCATTGCCACATTAATTTTAATCCAGTCAACGACGAGATTGAGAGTCAGGACCTGTGAGCTTCACTGTCAGGGGCACAGAATGACGCTGCTACCTTGCACGCTTCATCGACACTATCAACACGTTCTGATAATTCCTGTGCTTGCCTGAGTTACTGCTCACTTACAATTAACTTAATGCATGTTATTTGAGGTTTCAGTGTAAACCAACTTTCTTCTCAACCTTGGGAAGACTAGTTAAATAACTGGATGTTTGACGGCAGTAGCGCAGGATTCTTCGGTATTGAGTGTTGTCTTCTCTGGCGATGAGTCTTGCGTTTCTGTAGTTGATTAAATGGTTGTGCAGGGGTATACACAATCCCTTGTAATGGCTGCAGCAAATTATACGTCGGCGAAACATCCAGAGACCTCCAAACACGTATTTCAGAACACCAGTACGCAGGCAGATCTGACGACTCAAGGAATGCCTGTGTTCAACACCGAAATTCACACAACCACTTAATCAACTACAGAAACGCAAGACTCATCGCCAGAGAAGACAACACTCAATACCGAAGAATCCTAGAATCATCACTGATCTGCATATCCAACAACTTCAACCAGAACAACGGCTTCTACAACATAGCTGAACCTATTGCCAAGAAACTTCTTCATCGCTATCCCACCTAGAACTCAAAAATGGAACACTGCAGCATTCTCCACCTGACCCAGCATTCACCACCTGACTATATCTTATAAATACTCATGTTACTCTTATTCCAGGTAGATCTGTCTGTGACTCGATAAAGCCCACTGCGTGGGCGAAACGTTGTCAATAAAGGATCACATTATACTGCTTGTATTTATTTTTCCATTGTGTCGGTATTTTATACCATTTATTTCCACTAGTCGAAGTAGGTCTTCGTCCAAAGGTTGGACAAGTGTTGAAGAATTCGTTTGTATCAAGATCCCAAGATGTTGCTGTGTCAGACAGGATGTAGATGAATGGTTCAGAGAACCGACAAGTTATAAATTAGACACATATGCAACACTTGGGTATCTTTATTGAGGAAACGTTTCGCCACACAGTGGCTTCATCAGTCCAATACAAAGTAGAAAGGTGTAAGGAGAGGAGAAGTTTGAGGTAATCAGTCCCTCGGCCTGATGGTACCACTATGACCCCGCCTCCTCCTGCTTCGCCTCACCTGACTACACCATATAAGCCACCTCTACGGCCCTGTGTTGTACTTCCTACAAGATTGATGGACTGAACACATCGACTCCAGGCCGAGGGACTGATTACCTCAAACTCCTCCTCTCCTTACACCTTTCTACTTTGTATTTTACTGATGAAGCCACTGTGTGGCGAAACGTTTCCTCAATAAAGATACCCAAATGTTGCATATGTGTCTAATTTATAACTTGTCGGTTCTCTGAACCATTCATCTACATCCTTCTATACTGTTTAATGTATGTTTATCATCTATTTCTCGTCTACTGTGAGTACTACTTGTTTATCCTCCTCGAGAAGACTATCATTTAAACGGAGAGAAGAAACGAAAATGAATGGGAATTACAGGTGACTTAAATATTAATAAATTTTGACAGATGAAAATAAATATCTATATATAGTATCGAAATAGAAGTAAAGGTTATCTGTATATTTCGGCCTCGGGCAGAGACCCTCTTCAGCAGATGCTGACTGAGGATCAGATATAGAACTCTCTTTTTATTCGTGTTTCAGTGTCTTGCCCAGATGGTTCTTACTTTTAGTCAACTAAGTTTTACAAACACTTTAATTCATGCACGAGTAAACATATTGTAGAGAGACACTGATAGTGTCGTTCCGGACAGAGCTATGACAAGACTTGATAAAGGTCTACCCCGAGTCTGACATCGTCTCTGTACCATACTTGTCAGCAATACCTGGACGGGAGACTTCAACACTAAAAGTAGTGATCTTTTTTATTAAGCAGATCTAGTAGCTTATACCCTTTATTAATCGGAAAGTTTATGTTCCATGATACTTGTTTTTAAGCGGATCGGAGAGCATATTTTATCTGATATTTATTTTAATGCGGATCGGAGACTTTATATTCTCTGTTACTTTATTTTAAGCGGATCGGTTTATGTTCTCTGTCTCATCTATACAGAGTTCTGTAATTCTTAATTCAACAGATCTCCATGTCCTTACCATATTTATAGAGCTAGGAACACTGTCTGGGAACTTCATAGAAGCAAATACCTTAGATTGCTTTATGAATGTATGAGAGTATAGTTATACCAACACTCTTGTATTGGTGTGAGACATGGGTTGTGAATGTTGCAACAAGGAGAAGGCTGGAGGCAGTGGAGATGTCATGTCTGAGGGCAATGTGTGGTGTGAATATAATGCAGAGAATCCGTAGTTTGGAGATTAGGAGGAGGTGTGGGATTACCAAAACTATTATCCAGAGAGCTGAGGAGGGGTTATTGAGATGGTTTGGACATATAGAGAGGATGGAACAAAATAGAATGACTTCGAGAGTGTATAAATCTGTAGTGGAGGGAAGGTGGGGTAAGGGTCTGCCTAGAAAAGGTTGGAGGGAGGGGGTAAAGGAGGTTTTGTGTGCGAGGGGCTTGGACTTCCAGTAAGCGTGCGTGAGCGTGTTAGATAGGAGCGAATGGAAACAAATGGTTTTTAGGAGTTGACGTGCTGTTGGAGTGTAGGCAAGGTAACATTTATGAAGGGTTTCAGGGAAACCGGCAGGCCGGACTTGATTCCTGGAGATGGGAAGTACAGTGCCGGCACTCTGAAGGTTAATGTTGCAGTTTTGTAGTTGTAGTGTAAGCACACCTCTGGCAAGACAGTGATGGAGTGAATGATGAAAAAAGTTTTTCTTTGTCAAGCCACCCTACCTTGGTGGGAAACGGCCTATGTGTTAATAAAAAAAAATGAAATCTGTTATACGGATTAGGAATGATCTGCCTAACACGGACCAGTAGGCTTACAGCAGTGTTCCTCTGTGCTTATGATCTAAGATTATTTTTGGTCTAAAATTAAGCTAATAAAGAAGCACATGTAAAAAATTAGGTAAAATGACATACTGAACCTAAATTATCCGAACCTGACTTAATCTAATTTAACCTAACCTAACCTAATCTGACACAGCAACATCTTGGGATCTTAATACAAACGAATTCTTCAACACTTGTCCAACCTTTGGACGAAGACCTACTTTGACTAGTGGATGGTACCACTATGACCCCGCCTCCACCTGCTTCACCTCACCTGACTACAGTATATAAGCCACCTCTACGGACATATGCTGTACTTTCTACAAGATTGATGGACTGAATACATCGACTCCAGGTCGAGGGACTGATTACCTCAAAACTCCTACTCTCCTTACACCTTTTTACTTTGTATTGGACTGATGAAGCCACTGTGTGGTGAAACGTTTCCTCAATAAAGATACCCAAATGTTGCATATGTGTCTAATTTATAATCTAACTTAACCTAACCTAACCTAATCTAACTTAACCTAACCTAACCTAATCTAACTTAACCTAACCTAACCTAATCTAACTTAACCTAACCTAACCAGCATACATCAGTTTTCTTAACAAGTTTATGCCAAAAAAAGTAACTACCACTAGTTTCTTGAACATGGAATTCTATTACAGTCAGTAATAGATGCTATTTATTATATTTCTGTAAATTGCTTATAGAGTTGACGTGAAGGATTACAAGGCTGACGTGAATTGGTTGACGTGTTGGGTAACAAGGTTGACGTGAAGGGTTATAAGGTTGACATGCTGAGTTACAAGGCTGACGTGATGTGCTGCACGGCTGACGTGAAAAGTTACATGTCTGATGTGATGGGTTATAAGGCTGACGTGATGGGTTTACAATTTTGACGTGACGGGTTACAAAGTTGACATGGGGGTTGTAGCACAGACATGAGGTTCCATAAGGAAAGTTTAGACTTGAATTCTAAAATATATTGAATATTATGAACAACAATGAACAGAGAAGCCAAAATGTCTGATGAGTAGAGAACTGCTTTCTTCACGCACCGCCACTAGCAAAAAGTACGCAGTGTGAGAAAGATTATTTTACACCGCTATTAGCTTTGATATATCGTTAATGTTATATTCGTTGTCTAAATTAAATATTAAATACAATTTATTAATATTATAAGACATCTTAATGGATGTTGAAGGAGTCCAGCAGGCAGGCGCAGCTGGAGGGTAGCTTAAAGGTCTCGATGGCAAAAGGAAAAGACAAATCGTAAGGGTTGAAGACGAGAAAGCGCTGGTAGATGAACTTCTGCAGGCACATGGACTCATAACATATTGGCACCAGAGGACAGGGGTCATTATCAGTGAGACACTCTTCAATGCGAACGGTCTGAATGTAAGTCTTGTAGCTGACACCGACGTTGTTAACGATGATGAGCCACTTACCTTCCGTATTCTGGGCTCGGAGAGGGTGGATGTAGGAGGTCTTTGAGGGGCAGAGGTAAGTCTCTTTATCTATAGTATTGAGTCGCTCTATAGAGAGCTCGGTCTCAAATTCGACCAAATCGGTGTAGAGGGAATTAAAATTATCCAAGTGATTCTGAATAGCGAGCTTGATCGCATTATCTGGGTACTGTTCGTCGTGAAGGCACCAGGTGGAGTTGGTGAGGCCAGCACAGGTTGGGATGGATGGCTCGATGTAAGTATTGGAAAGTACTGGACGGTAGAACAAGGCTGGGCTGAAAGATAGAGCTGGACGGTAGGATGGGAATCGACGGTACGACAGATTAGTGTGGTAAATAGTTTGAGTACTGTTTAATGGAGCAGGTGTGTTAGACAGGGTTAACCTGGGTGCATAGGATAGGTCTAGTGTCGTTGGCTTGAGTAACGGAGTTGGTGTTGTGGGTCGGTAAGACGGGGTAGGGTGGGAAGGCCCAAGGCCGTAGCTGTACTGGATGCTGCCCACGTTACCAAGCCTGATGCTGACGTGGCTGGTTGATGTAGCACCAGCCGCAGATACCACCACCACCAGCAGTACCTGATAATGTAAGAGATAATCCTATTACTTAACATGACTAGTTGTTATCTTGGTTTTTATAATATTTATGACAAAGTGTTTCATCAAGGATCTTTGAAATATAAGATTTATATAAATGGCGAGGATCAGATAGTACAAAAAGAAAAAAACTTATATAGACAGAAGTGTACGGTTCGTGCTTCTAACGGCTATACCATAGCTGTCCACGTGATCACCATATCCTGCCCATGTGATCTTTCGTTAGCCAATCATAGGCCTCCCTTTTTGAACGCCCCAGGGCCGTGCGGGCCGGCAGTCAGTACCATCCTGATAGGCAGTGGAGACGGACATAGGCCTACGACTTCGAGGCTCCTCATACGTTTATCGCCTCCAGTATACGCTACCATACCAAGCTTGTCCTTATTATCTTACCCAATCTATGCAAAGAACCCCACAACACAGAAGTAAGGTGTGAAATTTTTGAGCAGTCAAAATTACAATAATAAACAATTGTTTAATTCTCTATTCTATTCAGTCATGTAATTCGAAATTCAATGACAAACTAAAGTACAGTATCATGTTGGAAATTATATTAACGGTTACTCTTCCCTTTACACATTCGGCTCGTAACCTAAAGGTCCTGGGTTTGATCGCCGTGAAAGTGAGACATAATCTAGTAGATTAACTATTTGAAGAAATGGTAATTCATTAAATGACGGTAATATTTATTAAAATTGTAACCGCCCGATGGGGACTGACAAAGACCCAATGGGACCTTTGTAATCCTGCTTTATTTTTTTTCTCTCCAGCTTACATGATGAGCTGCGGGTACAAAATAAACTAGTTGGTAAGGCGTAAAAGGTCTCCTTGTATATGTAGCCCCATAACACACTATAAGGTAGTGAAAGGATTTTCCGTTTCAACTGAGATTTCTTCCACCCAGATAAAACCACTTACTAGTGGCTTAAGATTCATGTTTCTTCCAGAGTTGAAGAAAGGAACTGCAAGGATCTTGGCTAAGCTCGTGGCTTATATACAGCAATACTTCTCCTGGAGTCTTGTGTAATATTGACAACCCTACGACTGTAAGAGCCAAACATTGTCTGTGCTGCCCACAACACCAGTCTTCCATAACACTTCACATCAGTTAAGATAACACTGTAACCTTCTGTCTTACCATACAACACATTAGACACAAATGATCGCACACGGCAGAAAATCTATACGCACAAGCTCCACAATAGCTGCTGCTGGGGTTGGCAAAGAAGGATCACAAACGGAAGGAACTCGCCTTCACGAGGTACTGAAGTATGCTCAGCGAGCCGGGGTAAGTGCTCAAACCTCTGCACAAATTTAGAGCAAAGATAATTTGCAGAACATTTTTGTGGGTAATTTTTACCTTTTTATGAAAATATTACCTTTTTTAATAGAAACTTATTTTTATGAAAACTACCTTTTTTTTATATAAAGATGTAACTTTAAAACGTTAATTTCTTTCGAAAAGAATTTTTTTTTTCATGAAAATTTAATTTTTATTTATCGTGACAATATTTCGATCTGTGGAGAGTTTTATGAAATCAATAACTCATAGGGCGAAACGTCGTTCTAGTAAAGTTTTTCTTGCAAATTAAATATCTGTCTTCAACTTGTCTTCAACTTGTCTTCAACTTGTCTTCAACTTGTCTTCAACTTGTCTTCAACTTGTCTTCAACGTGTCTTCAACGTGTCTTCAACTTGTCTTCAACACGCCACTTCATCCAACCAGCACCAGACTGTTTAGTTTGGTGTGTGGTACTGCTAGCTAGTTAGTTAGCTTCCTAGGTTTGAGGCCTGTCGACTGCACGCTCTCTATGGAAGTAGGGAGGGTGGGGGGAGTGTCTGAATGTTGGTGAAGAGCTCTTGATTCAAAGAATTGGCGCCTTCCTCCCCTTCCTCAGATCAGATTTAATTCCGCTCTCTAGGCGCTGTATGACCCTTAAAGGCTTAGCGCTTTCCCGATAATAATAACATTGATTGTTCGTTGCTCATTTAAATAAGCACTGTTCAAACACAAACTCACCCTCCACACACTCACCCTCCACACACTCACCCTCCACACACTCACCCTCCACACACTCACCCTCCACACACTCACCCTCCACACACTCACCCTCCACACACTCACCCTCCACACACTGACAGTGAAACACTCCCACGAAGAAAGTATATCTGAATGTATGATGTTTTGTCAAATGAAGGTGCAGAAACACAAGGGGTTCAAGATGGGATGTTATCGCATCATAAGGAATGATGAGTGGTGCGTAGAGGGGTAAGTAAGTTAGTTCAGGTACAGATATACATAAGTACAATTATATAAATTATCATACATAGTCGCATATCTGTATATTATCTAGAATAACCCAAAAAAGTCAATTACCACGTCACAAGGAGTGGTGCGTAGAGAGGCGTCACCAAGGCGAGTAGTGACAAAATTTACGGGAGTTTAGGTCTACTGGAGTCCTCCCTGTGCGACACCGTTTTCTGTGGGAACTACCGCCTTAATGTATTTGCTGTATATTTCGCTGTATTTCCTATACCTCTTTAAATACTTTCGAATGTTATTCCCGATGTAAACAGGTTATATTATAGCTGGATTGTGGAATTAATGTTATTTTTATTTCCTACCGTGTTAGCTCACCAGGGATAAAACGTGCAGAAAACATGTGCTAAAGTCGTGATATACATACATAGTACGTATTGTGTATTTGCAGTTATTCCTAACATTATCCAATAACACTAATGATTACTATTTCCAAAACTCAAAACAGATTTAATAAGTCCTATCTAAAACTGCAGTTACGCCTGTTAATTCATCATAACATCTCAGTAAGTTTTTTCAGTATAGATAAAAATAGGGGTTGTATGGGCGGCCGAGTACGATGTGTGATTGTGATGGTTGTGAGGTGGGTGCCTGGGGTGGCTGCCTGTGAGGTGGGTGCCTGGGCTGGCTGCCTGTGAGGTGGGTGCCTGGGGTGGCTGCCTGTGAGGTGGGTGCCTGGGCTGGCTGCCTGTGAGGTGGGTGCCTGTGCTGGCTGCCTGCCCACGTCATCACCACACCTGCCTGCCAATATTACAGTCGCATTACACTGCCGTTATGCGCCAACAGCACGGCATAAGAACAGTGTGTGTGTGGATGTGCTTGTGCCTGTGTATGCTTGTGTATGTGTGTTTGTATCAGTGTTGTTGGGTGTGTTTCTATGATTTCCTGGGGGACAGGTATTTTTTTGTTAAAGACACATATGTTGTTGTCGTAGGTAATCACCTTTTATCAATTACTTTGTAATTGCTGGAGTAAAGGTACGCTCATTATATTCCTTCTTCTTTAAGTAATTGATCAGACACGTACTGTAATTGTTGTAGTAGTTGTGCCACATTGCTATTATCTTGTATTCTCTTGGGAAAGTATTTTATGTTATTTAAACAACTTTAATGTGTGTGTGTGTGTGTGTGTGTGTGTGTGTGTGTGTACTCACCTAGTTGTACTAACCTAGTTGTGGTAGCAGGGGTCGATTCATAGCTCCTGGCCCTGCCTCTTCACTGGCCGCTACTGGGTCACGCTCCCTGCTCCATGAGCTTTATCATACCTCTCCTTAAAGCTATGTATGGAACCTGCCTCCACTACATCGCTTCCCAAGCTATTCCACTTCCCGACCACTCTATGACTGAAGAAATACTTCCTAACATCACTGTGATTCATTTGAGTCTTCAACTTCCAACTGTGTCCCCTTGTTGCTGTGTCCCATCTCTGGAACATTCTGTCTCTGTCCACCTTATCTATTCCTCTCAGTATCTTATATGTCGTTATCATGTCCCCCCTATCTCTCCTGTCCTCCAGTGTCGTCAGGTCGATTTCCCTTAACCTCTCCTCGTAGGACATACCCCTTAGCTCCGGGACTAGTCTTGTTGCAAACCTTTGCACTTTCTCTAGTTTCTTTACTTGCTTGGCTAGATGTGGGTTCCAAACTGGTGCTGCATACTCCAGTATGGGCCTAACGTACACAGTGTACAGGGTCCTGAACGATTCTTTATTAATATGTCGGAATGCTGTTCTTAGGTTAGCTAGGCGCCCATATGCTGCAGCAGTTATTTGGTTGATGTGCGCCTCAGGAGATGTGCCTGGTGTTATACTCACCCCAAGATCTTTTTCCTTGATTGAGGTTTGTAGTCTCTGGCCCCCTAGACTGTACTCCATCTGCGGTCTTCTTTGCCCTTCCCCAATCTTCATGACTTTGCACTTGGTGGGGTTGAACTCCAGGAGCCAATTGCTGGACCAGGCTTGCAGCCTGTCCAGATCCCTTTGTAGTTCTGCCTGGTCCTCGTCCAATTGAATTCTTCTCATCAGCTTCACATCATCTGCAAACAGGGACACTTCAGAGTCTATTCCTTCCGTCATGTCGTTCACAAATACCAGAAACAGTACCGGTCCTTGGACTGACCCCTGTGGAACCCCACTCGTCACCGGCGCCCACTCTGACACCTCGTTACGTACCATGACTCGCTGCTGTCTTCCTGACAGGTATTCCCTGATCCATTGTAGTGCCTTCCCTGTTATCCCTGCCTGGTCCTCCAGCTTCTGCACTAATCTCTTGTGTGGAACTGTGTCAAACACCTTTCTTACAGTCCAGGAATATGCAATCTACCCACCCCTTTCTCTCTTGTCTTACTGCTGTCACCCTGTCGTAGAACTCCAGTAGGTTTGTGACACAGGATTTCCTGTCCCTGAAACCGTGTTGGCCGTCGTTGATAAGCTCATTCCTTTCTAGGTGCTCCACCACTCTTCTCCTGATAATCTTCTCCATGACCTTGCATACTATACATGTCAGTGACACTGGTCTGTAGTTTAGTGCTACGTTCCTGTCTCCTTTTTTTAAAAAATTGGAACTACATTTGCTGTCTTCCATACCTCAGGTAGTTGCCCTGTTAAGAGAGACGTGTTGAAGATTGTTGTTATGGGTACACATAGCTCCTCTGCTCCCTCTCTCAGGACCCATGGAGAGATGTTATCTGGCCCCATCGTCTTCGAAGTATCCAGCTCGCTTAGTAGCCTCTTCACTTCCTCCTCAGTTGTGTGTATTGTGTCCAGCACTGGATGGTGTACCCTACCTCTCCTTCTTTCTGGAGGCCCTTCTATCTCCTCTGTGAACACCTCTTTGAATCTCATGTTGAGCTCCTCACACACTTCACGGTCATTTCTTGTGACCTTCCCTCCTTCCTTCCTCAGCCTGATCACCTGGTCCTTGACTGTTGTTCTCCTGATGTGGCTGTACAACAGCTTCGGGTCAGATTTGGCTTTCGCTGCTATGTCATTTTCATACTGTCGTTGGGCCTCCCTTCTTACCTGTGCATATTCGTTTCTGGTTCTACGACTGCTCTCCTTATTTTCCTGGGTTCTTTGCCTTCTATTGTGTGTTAGTTAGTTACCATTTTGTCCTAGGCACATGTCAATTAGACACTAGGCCTGTTGTATATATGTGTGTGTGTATGTGTATGTAAGGAAACACTTCGAAATGTTTCTGCCCCACCGGGAATTGAACCCGGCCCCTCCGTGCGTGAAGCAAGAGCTTTACCCACTAGGCCACCGGGGAAGTAATTCCACCCACCAAGACAGCCACGAACAGTAGACCAGCTAGACGAGACTAAGCTGCCACTCAACTCGGCCACCAAGGTGAGTGTGTGTGTGTGTGTGTGTGTGTGTGTGTATGTGTGTGTGTGTGTGTGTGTGTGTGGAGAGTGTGTGTGTGTGTGTGTGTGTGTGCGTGCGTGCGTGCGTGTCTACCGAGTTGTATTTAGCTAATTTTGCGGGGGTCGAGACTCGGCTCCTGCCCCCTGCTCCTAGACAACTTTGATCGGCATCACTGATTTCTGGCCTTTTGTTCCTTATCATACCTACTCTTGAAGCTAGCTTGCCTCCATCACTACCTCATCCAAGTCATTCTACTTTTTACCCACGCTAAGACTAAACCGAAATACTTCCTTACTTCCTTATAACTGATCTTGAATCTTTAGTTTCCATCAGTGTCCTCTTGATTCCGGTCCTCTCACTTCTGTCTATCTATATGCACGTTCCCTATCAATTCCCCTTAAGATATTGTATACTGAAATCATGTCTCCTATTCTTCTTTCCGCTAAAGTCAACCTCTTCTCAGTGTGTAATCCTCTCTGTTCTGGTACTAGCCTGGTTGCGAATCTTTATACCTTAATAATTTTTTTCACGTGCTTGACCAGATGTTGGCTGGTACTCAATGATTGGCCCAACGTTTGCTGCATATATATATATATATATATATATATATATATATATATATATATTTGGCGTTATATTTACCCCCAGGTTTTTATAAAGTCCCACTGAGAGTGAAATAGTGTATAATAAAATTTCACACACTCTATCTTAACGTTTTCCCTGTTCAAAGTTTCTGTAAATTATCTGTTCTTAACTTGTAAAATTTCCTTTCATCATTTACAATGCGCCACTTATTTGCAAGAAACATTAATAATTAAAACCGATTCTTGCACGTCATGTATTGGCACACAGACTCACCATCAATTTCCATTTGCCTGCCAATTACCTTCTTTTAATGAAGCTCAAAACAAAATCCAGAGGGAATAGCTTATGGCTAATTGAAAATTCAGTCACCATTATCAGGATTATTCTTTATTATAGGTATATATGATAGACATGCTAGTGAGGCATAAGCAGTATATAAACACACTGTGTATCTTTGAATGGTGCAGGAGATAACTGGAGAACTGCTGTCTTTGTACCGCCCAGGGAAGCTCTTGCTGCTCAAGATATAACACACATAGTTTACGTGAGAGAGTGAGAGATAAATATATAAATAAATAACTATATATATATATATATATATATATATATATATATATATATATATATATATATATATATATATATATATATATATATAAAGGACTATGCTAACATATAAGGAAGAGTGGCTCACTACGTGGATTGAACACGACAAGTACTATTCACAGGAGAGAGAGTATTCTTGTATCATCTACGAGATCTTTGTTAAAGAGGTAGTAAATGCTAAGCTACTGAGACCTCTACATGCAAAGTGAAATATTTCCTTCCTTTGACTTCCTTCTGGGTCGTGTTGTATCAAGTTGAGTACAATCTGGTTAAGTAATACGAGGGAACCTCAGAAAACAAAGTCCCAGCCATTTCAGCTAAATCTATGGATATTGCCCGAAGTGCCTTGCATAGTTTAGTTTGTTTTATTTTTGTGTAGCGCTAAACCCGTGCGGGGACGCAGAGCAAGGAGTGGTGGAGGCTTTATCATCAACCCACTAATCAGCCAGGCAGGCTAAATATAGGGACTTTTTCATGTAAAATCTTTATATCAAATATATCTTCTTGGAAAATATATTATTATTTTAATTATTATTATTATTATTATTATTATTATTATTATTATTATTATTATTATTATTATTATTATTATTATTATTATTATTATTATTATTATTATTATTATTATTATTATGTATTATTATTATTATTATAGCTTAACACACTCTTACAGAACCTTGTAAGAGCATCCTTATTATTTTACATACTGGAATACTTCACTGAACAACTAAATAATATTAGCTTAATGAAGACTATTGGAATGAAGTGAGATGATATATTGTTAAAATAATAAGCACCTGAAAAGCAACTTTAAGTCTTAGATAGACCAGGAACTATATCGTCTAAACTCTCGACTAGGGGCAACAAAACTGGCTGGGTTTTTTATGGAAAATCTAAAGGTGGACTCTGAGAGATTAATATAGAAGGAGGAGGAGTTAGTAATCAAGATAGTTAGCTCCCAGAAGACAGGAGCAGCTAGCAGGTAGCTTGAAAGTTTCGATACTGAAGGGAAAATATTGATCACAGGGATCGTAGACGAGGAAGCGGTGGAAGAGGGACTTCTGCAGACACTTGGACTCGTAGCAGTAAGGGACGAGGGGGCAGGTGGTGTAGCTGATGCACTCCTCCAGGCGGGCCGTCTGCGTGAAGGTCTCGTAATCCTCCTGTAAAAAATGCCTGGGTCATCTTTACGAAGGTCAGATTACAAAAATGTCTGTTTTTTTCCAGCATCGGGAAAATATGTAATAATGTATGGTGAAATTGTATGAGTGAGAGATGTTGTGAATGATGTTGCATGTTATGTGATGTGTAACAGTGGGTCAGAGAGTTGTACAATAGCAGGTACACTCTTTATAATTACTGATTAAGGAATGAGTGAGACATAAGTGATGAATGGTGACTCAGAAGTGTTGCTGAATGAGTACTAAATGAGACAAGACTGAGAAAGATCATTCAGATGTGTGAGTTTTTTTTTCCAGCAATATTCCTGAGGATTTTGACTGTTTCAAAGAACATGTCTCCATTTTTATACATGTGAATGCAAGATGACTTTCACCTAAACTCCCGGAAGTGAAGATTCATGAAAGTGATGCTGCTGTTTCAGTTTTTACAATCAGTAAATTACTCTCAATGGTGACGTATTTTAAGGGAAGACTCAGAAAGTTTATAACGGAGAATATAAATGGTAAAAAATTATATAATTTAATGACACGATAGTGTAAGTTCGAAGCAGCTGTGCAACTTAATGGCTGATAAGTGTTTTGAACTTCAGAACTAAGTTGAAAAGTAAAGAAAATACTTGTCTTATAAAAATAGTTTTGTCATGTTAGAAATGCGCTTTCAGGCTTTCGATAACTTTGTCTCTCTGAACAAGTTATAACCTAATGATTGTTGAAGACCTTTGATAGATTTTGATATCTTAAAAAGTTATGACGGAAAGGTTCTAGAGGACGTTTTCTACGGAAGTTATGACAGAAGGGTTATTGAAGACTTTTGAGATTTCTAGTTAATTAAAAACAAAAGAAAGACTCTTATTAATATTTAAAAACTCACGTGGATATTGTTGACGATAATCCTCCATTGACCGTCGGTGTTAATGGCTCTGAGAGGCCTAATGTAGCTGGTTTCAGAAGGACAGAGATAACTCTCTTCATCCAAGGGGAGAGGACGGTCAGTGGAGCTGGCGGTGCCAAGGTCGACCACATCAGCGTACAGGGGCAGAACACCAGCTTTATGGTAACGCAGAGCGTCCTTGATCTCGTACTCAGGGTATTCATGGTCGTAGAGGCACCAGGGCTTGGTCGTGTTGTGAAAACAAGCGGGGATCTTGTCGTATCCACGACACTTTAAGGCAGCGTGGTATGAAGAAGGTGGGTAGGCGTGGAAAGGAGGGGGTATGCCTCCATAGGCCGGAGTAACGGCGTGATAGGGAGGGATGGCTCCGTAGGCCGGAGTGACGAAGGATGAGGGGTGGTAGGCCGGGACGTAGCCCAAGGCATGGCGGGGCTTAGTAGTCGGGAAGAATGCAGATCCACGGTGGGAGATAATTGCAGCATCCGGTTCAGCAACTCCTGCCACCGCACCTACCAGCAACGTTGCAACCTGCAACTTCATAACGTTAATACACAGTGACCTCGTCAACACCACGTTCACAGTCACTAAGCAGACATTTAATGTGAGATAATACACAATAGTTCTTCACCTAGATAGAGGTATAGTTCTCAGCAGGCAGTTTCGGAGAGGACTATCAAGTCCTCTGTAATCTGCCTTTCCAATATACGCCATGTACATGAAACTTTACAATTTATTATAGAACATCATAAATATGTTATGCCTCTGTAGCCCTCAAACGCTCAGATAATGACATATGCTGAAGCACTATTACCGACATTATGCTATACTAATATATATTCTTACAATTATAATTTTTATTATTAACGATGTTAATGTCAACAAAATATAATTTACTCAGCCTTCTAGCGCCATCAAGATCGCGTTTCTACAATTATTCAAACATCACATGGCAAGAAGCCATTTTTTTTAATTGACAATCAATCTTTTAATATTAATACTGTCCATCAAATACCAATCTCGCTTTTTTTTGTCAATAAAGACTCAAAGAGAATTATACATTATACGGATATAATGGCACTACTGATCATCATGGACCAAGTTTTTCACCAAAATTTTATACACTCACGGTGATACGAAATGAAGAACATTACGAATCAACATGACTTCGTGTCAGGTTAGAGGTCAAGGCCTTGGCGTTGCTCAGGGGGTGGTGGGAAACTCTTTAGTAGAGATTACTCTGAGGGCCAGGACTGAGTGCCAAGTCATCGTGTGTCACTTATTTTTATTGAGGTCATTGATATGATCTGAGATCTTTAGAGAGATAAATGTATTGACCAGATAATATAGACGGTGTAACCAAGGCTCACTGAGGAGCGAGTCAATGACTAAGGTTTATGCTGTGGAGGTACTTCAGAGTCATTCCATCTTTACGTGTTAGCTAACATGGAATCAACAATAATTACGCCGACGCAGATAGCAAATCCATAGTTAATATATATAATGCCGTCATAACTGTTATTCAAATTGTATTCACACGACTCGTCGTCAATCAAGTAATAAATGATCTTAATTAGATAATGGACATTCTTCAGGACTTGAAACCCTTGTATGCCCAGATACGATTAACTTACCACATATACTAAGGCCATGATGAGCGGAGGGCACAGCGGTGTGCAGGAGAGGGAAGGATGCTGAAGATCTGGCATCAAACTTCTTCCCACTGGGGTTTATATAAGTAGGTGGCTCTGTGCGCCCTGGTGTTGGGCAGCTGCCAGGGGTCGCTGCGGTGGTAAACACTTTATCATACTTAATTTAATTCACTGGAACTAACAATACAAAACTTACGTTTCATTAGTTTGGAAAATAACATTGATTTTGCTTTAACAAAGATCTTTAATAACGTCATTTAAGACTTAAAAAAATGTGAGGAGAAATTTGGGTTAAGAGTAATATTAATATTAATATACCTCAGTGTATATACTCTAAGAGTATACTTTAATCTTTACTTAAATGACTAAAGAATTCTTTGCCTGTTGATGAACAGGTTACATGCAGCCTTCATTACTCTCGTCTAGTCGATAGGTTTCAAACCCATCTACCCAGATGACAAACATGTATCTTCATAAATCATAAATCTAGTCGTTTATTTGTTTTGTATTATCCATGTACCAAACTATTAAAAATCTAGATAAATAAATAAGTTTCCCCGATTCTTAAACATTTTCATCTCAGCGCAAAAACTTGGACATAATACGAGTCTCAGTTCGGACTTTGTATTTATTGAGGGACAGAAAAGTTGACAGAAAAGTTGACAGAAAAGTTGACAGAAAAGTTGACAGAAAAGTTGACAAAAAAGTTGACAGACTTTAGGAGAGAGTAAGATAGGAAGGAAATAAAATTTCTTGAAGAACACTGACTGGTATGTGACCTCTCTCTTTTTTGCAAATTATTGGACATAAAGGGGTAAAAAGAATTTTCAAAAGATTAAGAGAGAAAAAACAGTTAGGAAAACAAAGCGAATTTACCCTCAAGTACTTACAATATGAAGGAGAGGAAGCCTGGCTGCGAGAGTTGGGTTTCAGTCTCACGATAACTGGACGGAGTATCGAGCCTCCACTACTCTTGTGCTGGACAACTCACACGGGTTTACCTTTCCATAATATGGTCTATTTATTGACTATACGTCAGAAAGAAAAAAGTCTCAGATAACAGCAAGTGAATTACTGTAACTTTGTTTAACGAACTTACAAATTATTGCCAGAAAAACTGTAATAATGTATTACGTTAATGTAGAAGTTAGTGAACTAAATGCTAATATTCTCACTGCATGATTGTTCATTATAACGATGTTACTGAGTCATTATTTCTCTGCCCCAGTACATTATAACTTAAACTTTTTATATATACTGAAAATAACACAACACATCCTAGACACGACCTCTGTGACACATACACTGTAGACACGACCTCTGTGACACATACACTGTAGACACAACCTCTGTGACACATACACAACACATACACTATAGACACGACCTTTGTGACACATATACTGTAGACACAACCTCTGTGACACATACACAACACATACACTATAGACACGACCTGTGACACATATACTGTAGACACAACCTCTGTGACACATACACTATAAACACGACCTCTATGACACATACACAACACATACACTATAGACACGATCTCTGTGACACACATATCCTCTAGACACAATCTCTGTGACACGTACACTATAGACACGACCTGTGACACATATACTGTAGACACAACATCTGCGACACATACACTGTAGACACAACCTCTGGGACACATACACTGTAGACAACCTCTGCGACACATACACTGTAGACAACCTCTGCGACACATACACTGTAGACACAACCTCTGGGACACACACTGTAGACAACCTCTGCGACACATACACTGTAGACACAACCTCTGGGACACATACACTGTAGACAACCTCTGGGACACATACACTGTAGACAACCTCTGCGACACATACACTGTAGACACAACCTCTGCGACACATACACTGTAGACACAACCTCTGCGATACATACACTGTAGACACAACCTCTGGGATACATACACTGTAGACAACCTCTGCGATACATACACTGTAGACAATCTCTGCGACACATACACTGAAGACAACCTCTGCGACACATACACTGTAGACAACCTCTGCGACACATACACTGTAGACAACCTCTGCGACACATACACTATAGACAATGTAGACAACCTCTGCGACACATACACTGTAGACAACCTCTGCGACACATACAATGTAGACAACCTCTGCGACACATACACTGTAGACAACCTCTGCGACACATACACTGAAGACAACCTCTGCGACACATACACTGAAGACAACCTCTGCGACACATACACTGAATACAACCTCTGCGACACATACACTGAAGACAACCTCTGCGACACATACAATGTAGACAACCTCTGCGACACATACACTGAAGACAACCTCTGCGACACATACAATGTAGACAACCTCTGCGACACATACAATGTAGACAACCTCTGCGACACATACACTGAAGACAACCTCTGCGACACATACAATGTAGACAACCTCTGTGACACATACACTGAAGACAACCTCTGCGACACATACAATGTAGACAACCTCTGCGACACATACAATGTAGACAACCTCTGCGACACATACACTGAAGACAACCTCTGCGACACATACAATGTAGACAACCTCTGCGACACATATACTGAAGACAACCTCTGCGACACATACACTGAAGACAACCTCTGCGACACATACAATGTAGACAACCTCTGCGACACATACAATGTAGACAACCTCTGCGACACATACAATGTAGACAACCTCTGCGACACATACACTGAAGACAACCTCTGCGACACATACACTGAAGACAACCTCTGCGACACATACACTGAAGACAACCTCTGCGACACATACACTGAAGACAACCTCTGCGACACATACACTGAAGACAACCTCTGCGACACATACAATGTAGACAACCTCTGCGACACATACACTGAAGACAACCTCTGCGACACATACAATGTAGACAACCTCTGCGACACATACAATGTAGACAACCTCTGCGACACATACACTGAAGACAACCTCTGCGACACATACAATGTAGACAACCTCTGCGACACATACACTGAAGACAACCTCTGCGACACATACAATGTAGACAACCTCTGCGACACATACAATGTAGACAACCTCTGCGACACATACACTGAAGACAACCTCTGCGACACATACACTGAAGACAACCTCTGCGACACATACACTGAAGACAACCTCTGCGACACATACACTGAAGACAACCTCTGCGACACATACACTGAAGACAACCTCTGCGACACATACAATGTAGACAACCTCTGCGACACATACACTGAAGACAACCTCTGCGACACATACAATGTAGACAACCTCTGCGACACATACAATGTAGACAACCTCTGCGACACATACACTGAAGACAACCTCTGCGACACATACAATGTAGACAACCTCTGCGACACATACACTGAAGACAACCTCTGCGACACATACAATGTAGACAACCTCTGCGACACATACAATGTAGACAACCTCTGCGACACATACACTGAAGACAACCTCTACGACACATACAATGTAGACAACCTCTGCGACACATACACTGAAGACAACCTCTGCGACACATACACTGAAGACAACCTCTGCGACACATACAATGTAGACAACCTCTGCGACACATACAATGTAGACAACCTCTGCGACACATACAATGTAGACAACCTCTGCGACACATACACTGAAGACAACCTCTGCGACACATACACTGAAGACAACCTCTGCGACACATACACTGAAGACAACCTCTGCGACACATACAATGTAGACAACCTCTGCGACACATACACTGAAGACAACCTCTGCGACACATACACTGAAGACAACCTCTGCGACACATACACTGAAGACAACCTCTGCGACACATACAATGTAGGCAACCTCTGCGACACATACACTATAGACAATGTAGACAACCTCTGCGACACATACACTATAGACAATGTAGACAACCTCTGCGACACATACACTATAGACAATGTAGACAACCTCTGCGACACATACACTGTAGACAACCTCTGCGACACATACACTGTAGACAACCTCTGTGACACATACACAAAACACACACTACAGAAACGATCTCTACTACAGCTTGCAAACCGGACATCTTAGATTGCATGATCATTATTGCAGAATTGCCTAACCAGGTGGGAAGGATGAGTGATGGGAAGTAAGCGAGAGACATCCGCCGTGGGAAGTGTACCCGGCCTGGAAAGCATTTCTACCGTGGGAGTATGTTAAAACATATACTCTCACTTGTCACTTGTCACCCCCTAAGCTTTCATTCCCACTCCCAACTTTCTATTCCCACTCCTAAGCTTTTCTTCCCACTAATAAGCTTTTATTTCCTTTTCCTAAGCTTTAATTCCCACTCGTATGCTTTTATTCCCGCTCCTCAACATTTATTCCCACTCCTAAGTTTTTGTTCCCACTAGAATGCTTTTGTTTCCACTCCTCAGCTTTTATTCCCACTACTAAGCTAGCGTTTCTAATCTTAGACTTACTGATGCCGTTGCCGACCCACACCCACACCCCACAGTCACCCACATCCCAGTCACCCACACTCCACAGTCACCCACATCCCAATCACCCACAAACCACACAGTCACCCACACCCCACACAGTCACCCCCACCCCTACAGTCAGCAACAGAATCACCCACATCCCACACCTCCACAGTCACCCACAGTCACCAACACCCTACAAAGTCGCCGACACAGTCACCCAGAGTCATCCACGCTCCAGACAGTCATCCAAACCCCACATAGTCACCCACACAGCCATCCACACCCCAAATAGTAACCCACACAGTCATCCACACCCCACATGGTCACCCACACAGTCATCCATACCCCACATAGTCAACCACACAGTCATCCACACCTCACACAGTCACCCACACAGTCATCCATACCCCACATAGTCACCCACACAGTCATCCACACCCCACATAGTCACCCACACAGTCATCCACACCCCACATAGTCACCCACACAGTCATCTTTGCTAATAGTTGGAAATAAACACATATATGAATGTTAACTTCTTTTTCTTCCTAGGGGGTCTTGATCCAAGGAATTTAAGCTGCCCTCCCCTTCCTCGGATCAAACCTGGTTAACTCCCTCCCCCTCCCCCGTCCCCAGGCCTAGAGTGTTGCTCAAACAGGTAAGACCGGACAGAGGTCAGGCTCGCTCACTGGCTGTGTATCAAAATGAACTGTTTATTTCATGGGGAAGGGTCGCTAAACCCGTAGGGGTCAGGCAGCTCCTTGGAGAATGGGAGACAATTGAATTCGAGCCAAAGGGGAGGCCGGGCAGCTGCTGTTCCTTGTATCAAGTACCTTTCACCTGCATCAAGGACCCTCTCTTGGAGAGTCTAGTGTGTGTACTCACCTAAGTGTGGTTGCACGGGTCGATTTATAACTCTTGGCGCTGCTTCACTGGTCGCTACTAGGTCCACTCCCTGCTTCATGAGCTTTATAATACCTCTTCTTAAAGCTATGTATGGATCCTGCCTCCACTACATCGCTCTCCAGACTATTCCACTTCCCGACCACTCTGTGACTGAAGAAATACTTCCTAACATCCCTGTGACTCATCTGAGTCTTTAACTTCTAATTGTGACCCCTTGTTGCTGTGTCCCATCTGTACCCATCTAATTGTGGTTGCAGGGGTCGATTCATAGCTCCTGGCCTATGTGTGTGTGTGTGTGTGTACTCACCTAATTGTGGTTGCATGGTCGAGTCATAGATGTGTGTGTTTCAGAACCTTAGCTGTGTCAACGCTATCATAGCGCTATAATAAGCTATCACAGCTCGATAACAACATAACTAGAGGTAATAAAGAAATGAAATAAGGTCAAGTCGACGTGGGTCGACACTTTTTTAATGGAAAAAAATCTAATTGAATCAATTATGACAATACACTTACTAGAAGCAAGTACCCACGAGGCGGGTGTTGCAAGCAGAGCCCTGAGAGTCTGACTCGTCATGGGTAAGGGTTCTTGATCCAGGAAGTTGGAGTTATCCTTCCTTTCCTTGGATCGATCCTTATTTCGTCCCAATATCCAGGCGCTGCGTGTGACCCCTACGGACTTAGTGCTTCTCTGTGAGTTTCATAGCAACAATAATCATTTGAGTGTCGTTTGGTGGCTAAAGCTCTCGCTTCACGCACGGAGGGCCCAGGTTCAATTCCCGGCGGGGCGGAAATATTTCGAAGTGTTTCCTTACACACACACACACACATACAACAAGCCTAGTGTCTATTCGACATGTGCCTAGGACAAAATGGTAACACACACACACACACATACATACACACACATACACACATACACAGAAGCGATGTAGTGGAGGCAGGTTCCATACATAGCTTTAAGAAGAGGTATGATAAAGCTCATGGCGCAGGGAGAGTGACCCAGTAGCGGCCAGTGTAGAGGCGGGGCCAGGAGCTATGTCTCGACCCCTGCAACCACAACTAGGTGAGTACAACTAGGTGAGTACACACACACACACACACACACACACACACACACATACACACATACACACACACACACATACACACACACACACTAATAGTTCAGTTATGAACGTTTTTCTCGACGTTAATTAAAGCAGTTTATATAATAACTTAAACAACCACGAAAAAATAGAAAATTTGCACTTCCTCCCTCCCTGCTTCCCTCCCTCCCTGCTTCCCTCCCTCCCTGCTTCCCTCCCTCTCTACTTCCCTCCCTCCCTGCTTCCCTCCCTCTCTACATCCCTCTCTCCCTGCTTCCCTCCCTCCCTGCTTCCTTCCCTCCCTGCTTCCCTCCCTCCCTGTTTCCCTCCCTCTCTACTTCCCTCCCTGCTTCCCTCCCTCTCTACTTCCCTCCCTGTTTCCCTACCTCTCTACTTCCCTCCTTGCTTCCCTCCTTCTCTACTTCCCTCCCTCACTGCTTCCCTTCCTCTCTTTCTCTCTCTCTCTCTCTCTCTCTCTCTCTAGAGAGAGAGAGAGAGAGAGAGAGAGAGAGAGAGATCTAACCCATAACTCTCAAGGCAGCTGTCAACATACAGGTGTAAAATAAACAAGACAAACAAGAGCGTAAATATCTGTGATTGCGTCATAATTTCAACGTATTTGGGAAATTTACCCCAGGTGATGTAAATCATGTTTATTTACGAGTAAAATGTGTAAGCCACAAGTGTCAGCGATCAGCTATTTTGTGTCAGAAGATAACTACTGGGTGTAAAACTACTGGGTGTCAGAAGACAACCACTGGGTGTCAGAAGACAACCACTGGGTGTCAGAAGACAACTACTGGGTGTCAGAAGACAACTACTGGGTGTCAGAAGACAACTACTGGGTGTCAGAAGACAACTACTGGGTGTAAGAAGACAACTACTGGGTGTCAGAAGACAACTACTGGGTGTCAGAAGACAACCACTGGGTGTCAGGAGACAACTACTGGGTGTGCCAGAAGACTACTGGGTGACAGATCCCAGCTACTGGGTGTCAGATCCCAGCTACTGGGTGTCAGATCCCAGCTACTGGGTGTCAGAAGACAACCACTGGGTGTCAGAAGACAACTACTAGGTGTGCCAGAAGACTACTGGGTGTCAGATCCCAGCTACTGGGTGTCAGAAGACAACCACTGGGTGTCAGAAGACAACTACTGGGTGTGCCACAAGACTACTGGGTGTCAGATCCCAGCTACTGGGTGTCAGATCCCAGCTACTGGGTGTTAGAACCCAGCTACTAGGTGTCATCATAACTGCTGGGTGTCAGCAAACATGTACTCTCATGTGAGGGGGGAAGGGGGGGGAGAGTAAATGGCTTGCTAAAACTACAGAGTGAAACATGACTTGATGAAGCTATAGAGAGAGCGAAACGTGACTACATAAGCTCAACACAGAACGAAACGTGACTCAATAAAGCTCTACAGTGCACAGAGCGAAACATCAGTTGATAAGTATTGACCCTTTGAACCTTAAAAAAAAAAAAAAAACATATGAAGAACTAAGAAATTCATAAGTTTTAAGAAGTTGAAACTCACATCAACAAAATCCTATTTGAAAGTGAATATAGTTCTGCACGATGTCTGTTTCACTTTTAGCAAATGAATGATCGACCCTCCAGTAGGCCAAGCTCTGAATAACCCATTCGGGTTCACCACTTTACGAAAACCTAACCTAACCTTCCTAGCACCCCGTCCAGCGTCACGTGACCCTCCTGAGGAAGGAAGGATGGGGTAGATCGTATGTACCAGAATTCAGAGATGTTTCCCCCAACTCCCCAGGAAAGACTAAGCTGCTAACTACAATATATTAGTGGAAGGAAAAGAAGGCTGTTACACTGGGTCGGATGAGTTACGTTTGAAGGCAAAATGTGAACGGTGATATGCGGGGAAATTGTCCTAATGGGAACATATCAACAGTAGTGTTCTTAATTTACATATATAATTTTTTGGGGGGATGAGGCCAAATTTTTTTTTGCAAAATATGAAATTAAAATGATTTCAAAGACACAGAGAGACAGACAGACAGACAGACAGACAGACACACACACACACACACACACACACACACACACACACACACACACACACACACACACACACACACACTACATACAACAGGCCTAGTGTCAAATCGACATGTGCCTAGGACAAAATGGTAACTAACACATGATAAATACAGTGGTTGTTGAAACTCAACAACAGTAAATGTAATGAGCACAAGAGGTGTTACACAGCGGTGTCAGAATGTTTCACACATCTGACGTATAACAGAGGCAAGAAAATCAACAGGAACTTGAAGTACACATTACACCCAGTTTATCCCCCGAGGCGCACATACACAGGATAACCAGAGCAGTGTGCATCAAGCTGTCAATTATAACAATATACAGTATGTTTAAACTCACCCAAAAAAAAAAAATTAGAGCTTCTCACCAATAATAAACCTGTTTATTGAGAAGAACTGGGTAGCGTATTTGTCTTGATTTAACGAAGGGAGGATTTAGCTTCCATTGTTCCTTGCGCTGGATGACCCACACAGGATTAACACTTCTAAGTGACCTCGACCCCTTCTGTGTGATGGAATATGACAGTGAAAACGACTAGCTTTTGTTCTATGCAACTGCCATATACCAACTTGTACAAGGTTCATAGCTTGATACACACTGCTCTGGTTATCCTGTGTATGTGCGCCTCGGGGGATAAACTGGGTGTAATGTGTACCTCAAGTTCCTTTTTATTTTCTTGCCTCTGTTTGTTATAGATCAGGTATGTGAAACATTCTGACACTGCGGTTTAACACCTCTCATGCACATTACATTTACTGTTGTTGAGTTTCAACAACCACTGTATTTGCCATGCCCCGTGGCCTGGTGGCAAAAGCTTTCGCTTCACACAGTGAGGGGTCCGGGTTCGATTCCCGGCGAAAGGGTGGAAACATCGAACGTGTTTCCTTACACCGGTTGTCTATGTTCACCCATCAGTAATAATGGGTACCTGGGTGTTAGTCGACTGGTGTGGGTCGCATCCTGGAACAAAATTGACCTAATTTGCCTGAAATGCTCTGCATAACAAGGGGCTTTCTATGTAGTGGCCCGGTGGTCTGGTGGCTTGAGCTCTCGCTTCACACACGGAGGGCCCGGGTTCGATTCCCGGCGGGTGGAAACATTTCGACGTGTTTCCTTACACCTGTTGTCATGTTCACCTAGCAGCAAATAGGTACCTAGGTTGTTAGTCGACTGGTGTGGGTTGCATCCTGGGGGACAAGATTGAGGACCCCAATGGAAATAAGACAGACAGTCCTCGATGACGCACTGACTTTCTTGGGTTATCCTGGGTGGCTAACCCTCCGGGGTTAAAAATCCGAAGAAATCTTATCTTATTTGTAGTAGTATGTCATTGATGTCAGCTAGGCCTGTATACCATGTACATGTACTTGTAGAAATAAAGATATTATTATTTGACGAATTTTCGTTCGTGTATTTCTACTCTCGAAATGGTTCGGAACTCTGAATTGTTCTTATTTTTTGTTAGATTAGGTTAAGTTAGGCTTACAAAAACTAACTTACTGGCTTACATCTGGCAATGATCAATAAAAGAAATGGAGGATATTATTATGCACATACCTCAGGCAGCAGCACACTGGGATGCACACGATTAATTCTATTTTAGCAACTCCACCTGGAAAGATGCACTCACATGAAAATAAACACATGAGCTGCAAAACAAAATATAAGTGAGACTTCTCGCAGCCTAGCCACCAGGATACACGAGCATCAGTACATATACAGAACACACAAAGCAGATGAAAAGCTCCTCGTGAGGGAAAGAGAATGCTGATAAAGGTTTTCAAGCGTAGTACATGTGTCTAATTTATACTTGATGTTGTGGAAAGACGCTCAACTAGTGATTAATGAAGGAGAGGGAACACGATGCAGATGTCTGGAAGCTGTACTAATCAGAACCAGAGAGCTGTCAGCCTAGCGAAACCTTCAGTTATACTCGTGTTACACAAGCAATTTATTGGTAACTCACAGGTGCACATTAGGCTTCCTGCTGTGTTCCTTGACTGGTTGCTGACTCCGGCAGAGCCGCTTGTGGCTCATAGTCCCCTCCATGATCTAATCCCTCCCTCCATTCCGTCAAGTTAATCTCAATTTCCTAATTGTTCTGCACTGGCGTGTGGATGAGTACATGGATAAATAATTGAGGGAATAGTGAACTGAGGAGAGATTAGGTGGGTAAACGAGATGAAAAAGTAATTTAGTGAACGAGTGTGTTAGTGAATGCGTTTTGCGGGTGTCTGTGAGAGGGTTTGAGTGCGTTAGGTGTTTTTGTGAGTGTGTGTGTCTATGGGAGTGTGTTTGTGTGAGTGTCTGTGTTAGGGAGTGTGACCGGGTGAGTGAGTGAGGGAATAACTCACCTACATGAAGGTCACACAATCTTTGCTAGTTTCTAAGCTCACCTCAGTGACCATGGTATTAATAATTTGGCCTTATTCACAGAGTATTTTTTTTGTCTATCGCTTTCCAATGAATTCTATTATAATTCTTGGATTTTTTTTATATTAAAACTATGATCACTTATTATAAATAGTTGTTCATAATTATATCCTACTCACATAATCCAAAGTAATTTTACTCTGATAATTAATCTCTCTCTCTCTCTCTCTCTCTCTCTCTCTTCTCTCTCTCTCTCTCTCTCTCTCTCTATATATATATATATATATATATATATATATATATATATATATATATATATATATAGAGAGAGAGAGAGAGAGAAGAATAGATATAAGAAAGATAACTTTTATTTCGTTGGCTTTAGCATGTTTTTAAATCTGAAGACAAGCTTGATGTGTATTAAATGTAATTTGAGACAATTTCGTATGGAAGTGTTTTTTTTATTAAGTTTGAGAACTAATTTTGATATTTGTGTCACAATTATCATCATTTGAATGCTGTGTGCATGTGTGTTTGTGTGATTTCACATAAACACACACACACACACACACACACACACACACACACACACACACACACACTCACACACACACACACACACACACACACACACACGGACGACATGACGGAAGGAATAGACTCCGAAGTGTCCCTGTTTGCAGTTGATGAGAAGAATTCAATCGGACGAGGACCAGGCAGAACTACAAAGGGATCTGGACAGGCTGCAAGCCTGGTCCAGCAATTGGCTCCTAGAGTTCAACCCCACCAAGTGCAAAGTCATGAAGATTAAGGAAGGGCAAAAAAGACCGTAGACGGAGTACAGTCTAGGGGGCCAGATACTACAAACCTCACTCAAGGAAAAAGATCTGGGGGGTGAGTATAACACCAGGCACATCTCCTGAGGCGCACATCAACCAAATAACTGCTGCAGCATACGGGCGCCTAGCAAACCTAAGAACAGCATTCCGACATCTTAATAAAGAATCGTTCAGGACCCTGTACACTGTGTACGTTAGGCCCATATTGGAGTATGCAGCACCAGTTTGGAACCCACACCTGGCCAAGCACGTAAAGAAACTAGAGAAAGTGCAAAGGTTTGCAACAAGACTAGTCCCGGAGCTAAGGGGTATGTCCTACGAGGAGAGGTTAAGAGAAATCGACCTGACGACACTGGAGGACAGGAGAGATAGGGGGGACATGATAACGACATATAAAATACTGAGAGGAATTGACAAGGTGGACAGAGACAGAATGTTCCAGAGATGGGACACAGCAACAAGGGGACACAGTTGGAAGTTGAAGACTCAGCTGAATCACAGGGATGTTAGGAAGTATTTCTTCAGTAATAGAATTGTCAAGAAGTGGAACAATCTGGAGAGTGATGTAGTGAAGGCAGGATTCATACATAGCTTTAAGAAGAGGTACGATAAAGCTCATAGAGAAAGGAGAGAGTGGAACTAGTAACGACCAGTGAAGAGGCGGGACCAGGAGCTATGAATTGACCCCTGCAACCACAACTAGGTGAGTGTACAGAGACATACATACACACTCCAGCGCGTGCTCGCGCGCGAGCTCTTGACACTAAGAAATATTATCACCTAACTCGTGTCAGAGTCCAGGAAATTGGCAACTTAAACACGCTAGCAAAAGTGTACAAATCATGAGGATGGAAGGGGAAGGGAGAGAGACAGAGAGAGAAAGAGAACAGAAGTGAGTTAAGGGAAGGAGATAGAATTTTTATATTAGCAAAATTGTATACACCCATACTGTGCGGCTGTGCAATCTTGTATTACAGTTCCATTAAGAGAATAAAAGGAAGCTATATTTCTCTGTCATATTCCATCACACAGGATGGATTTAATACGAGGGAATCAAATCTGTCAGCCTGAGCTTTAAGACTTCAGCAGGGACTTCAGATTATCGTCAAGTATTCCACTAAGGATTTAGTAGCAGGGATAGTGAATTAATGGGTGGAATTTATACCAGCACAACCTTACGACTCATTTCTTGATGAAAGTCAGAGTAGGAGACATTGAAGAACTCATTCTTTTTTGATGGAGCATGACAGGAAAAAATGATTGGTTGGTTAATTGGACTTTAAGCCTCTCGACTACACGAAGGTGCATATACATAGACCCTGTTCCCATTTTGCGAGATAGGTGGGTTAAATAACCATAGTTCTTGACTTAACCTTGTAAAGTGTCATATAGATCAGGGAGCCGTACAATGCAATTGTATTTAAGTTTCGTTATATATATAAGAAAGAGCAGGACCAACTGCTGGAGGCAGTATCAAAGTGGGGCAGCCCACCACTAAGACCACACCCACATTCTTCCTCAAGACCGCAGGAGGATGGCTAAGACACTGGTGCTACGTTTAGCACTGTCAACAGGAAACAGTGAAGCAGATGATCAGCACAAATGCCTGACCAAGTCCATTGACTGAAGGTCCTTTGTGGTTGTAATTTTCTCTCTCTCTCTCTCTCTCTCCATCTGTAGTGACGTCAGAAAATATAGAAATTAGCGAAATCGAAAAAACACAATTGTAAGCAACTTTGTACCGTGGTACAGTTGATAACACACTGGCCTACTAATTTTAAGTCTGGCCTGCCATGGGATCGAGCCATTCCTGAGGTGAATTCCTGTATATGCCGATTATGTGGCTATTGTGGAGGAATAAAAACGAAGCTGACATGATGCGATCTGAACAAAGTGTACGGTTGGCCGGGCAAGTGGCTACAGGAATTCATCTTTAGAAAATGCAAGAGTGAAATTTGGAAAAGAGGAAAATTTTGGGGAAGGTGAAAAAAAAACAGAAATAGGGTACAGCCTGGCGGTGAAACGACCTTGGAGACGAGAAGAAGCGAGAGAGAAATGATCACGATAGACAAGATTCTCAGAGGCGTAGACATGATGGCTCGCTGTAACGTGAGGGGAACAGACATAGAGTACATAGATCCAAGTTACAGCTAAAGCGGATTCACAGAAATGGTATGAACTATTTCTTCAATATTAGACTTATAAAAAAAAAGTGGAATGAAATGCAGGAATACGTGGTGGAGAAAAGTTCTCTATACATATCAGAAATATATATGATAGGGACCAAGAGGTTAGAGTCCACTCAGGTCAAGTGAAGGTTTAGAGGCGGAGCCAGGGGCTATGGATCAACCCCCACACCCAGAAGTCGGTCAGTACGTGAAGTGAATGATATCTTTACGGAAATGCGCAACTCGCCAGCCTAGGAATAACTTTCAGAATTCTTAACAGTTATTCATGACTCTATATACAGGAGTATGCAGCACCAGCAAGCAGCCCATCCCTGGTGATAAAACTGGTCACGGAGTTCAGGGAAGTGAAGTAAGAGGGAAAATTAAAATATCTTAACCTAGTGACATTAGAGGATAGAAGGACTAAGAGACACATAATTACGACGTACAAGATACTCCAAGATCCTGATATGGCGGAAAAGGAAAGACCATTCGAGAGGTGAGAAACCGGCACACGAGGGCACAAGCAATAGTTAAAGATACAAACGAGCCATAGGGATGGTTGGAAGGCAAAATACCGACACGTAAGGTGATAGAGAATACTTATGGAAGAACAACCATTTGTTAAACATGTATTTCAAATGTGAACTTTTTTTCAAATAATCAAACGTGACTTGGAAAGTTAACCTTTGTATTACCCAGCCACAGGGACCTCAGCAAATTTTCAGCCTCAGGGGGGCCAAAAAAATGGAATGACCTGGATGAAGAAATAATGGAGGCAGGTTCCATACACAGTCTCAAGAGCAGGTACGATAGAGCTCATTAGACAAAGAGTGTATCTGGCAAGCAGTAACTTTAGAAGCAGGGACCAGGAGCATAGTCTCCAACCCAGCAACCACATACAGGTGAGTACATGTCAGTTCTCACGTAACCAGTAAAAAATTGGGCCCATTTTGGTGTTTAACTTCCTTTAATGGGCAATTTTTTACGAGTGTCACTGTCAGACTCTTGTGTTGGCGAGTCACGACTCTGTGGAAGAGAAACATGACATAAAGTGTAATGAAAGATTATAATATGTAAGTGAACTTATAAATTGCGCACATCTGGCAAGACAGTTATTGAATGACGGTGATTGTGGACAGTCTCCGCAACACAGCAGGACTTGTGAGCGGTCTCCGCAACACAGCAGGACTTGTGAGCGGTCTCCGCAACACAGCAGGACTTGTGAGCGGTCTCCGCAACACAGCAGGACTTGTGAGCGGTCTCCGCAACACAGCAGGACTTGTGAGCGGTCTCTACAACACAGCAAGACTCGTGAACGGTCTCCGCAACACATGAAGACTTGTGAGCGGTCTCCGCAACACAGCAAGACTCATGAGCGGTCTCCGCAACACAGTAAGACTTGTGAGCTGTCTCCGCAACACAGAAAGAAAAAGCTGCCAAAAAATCGTACCTGAAAAACGGAAAGTAACAAAGACCGAAAGAAACAGTTTATGCTGTGAGGATTCAAGGTGATTTTTCTCAAGCGTAATTAGAAATTTAGTGACTTATAATCATGCTTTTTGATGACCCTGCCCACGAACTTTCACCTTCTTGAGATCAAACTTTAGGTAGGTCTACAAGAATGAGTCTTGGAAAGCCAATTAATTTGATTCAGAATTTGTATTCCAACATCTGAAACCATTCCAAACATAAACTCTGAACAGACATCTAGAAAAAAAAATAGTTATTTTATTATTATTATTATTATTTCTATTATTATTATTATTATTATTATTATTATTATTATTATTATCATTATTATTATTATTATTATTATTATTATTATTATTATTATTATTATTATTATTATTATTTTTATTATTATTATTATTATTATTGTTATAATCATGGGTAAGCTTTTAATCCATAGAGCAAATAGAGTTTGCTATGCTTCTAGTGCCTCTCACAGTGCCACAAATAGTTTGCCATGCTTCTAGTGTCTCTCATAGTGCCACAAGTCCTGCTCTTATCTACCTGCTAATTTGCATATCCTGTATAACAATGTGCATGTTCAACTTTCACGGACGTTTCCCTCCTAGTTAGTTTCTCATGTCAGCTGGTATGTTGTAGAGGTTTTACTAACGTGGACCTAACAGACACGATCCTCTCTATTACCTAACTTTGCTTAATAACCGTAATTAATCATACTATGTGATGCAGTAATTACCTAACCTAACCTATCCTATCCTAACTTAACCTAACCTACCCTAACTTAAGCTAACCTACCCTAACTTAACCTAACCTAGCCTAACTTAACCATAAAATTAGGGCCTTTCAGTCCAAATTAAAACGATTTAAAATATGCTCATATTAGCTCTGCTGGTAGCTCAGTCAGCTCACATACTGAGGTCCGTGGTTCGATTCCCGGTACGGGTGGAAATATTGGGCGTGTTTTCTTAAGACACCTGCTGTCACTGTTCACGTAGCAGTAAAATAGGTACCTGGGTGTTAGTAGACTGGTGTGGGTCGCATCCTGGGGACAAAAATTTACCTAATTTTCCCGAAATGCTCTGCATAACAAGAGGCTTTCTATACAGTATCTCATTACTGTCAGCTATGGTCTGTATAAGTTGTATCATGCGCTTAGAAAATTAAAGATTATTATTATTATTATTATTGTGATTATGATTATTATTATTATTGTGATTATTATTATTATTGTGATTATTATTATTATTATTATTATTATTATTATTGTGATTATTATTATTATTATTATTATTATTATTATTATTATTATTATTATTATTATTATTATTATTATTATTATTATTATTATTATTATTATTATTATTATTATTATTATTATTATTATTATTATTATTATTAAAACTGCTAGAAAAATCACAAAAAAATGTGAAAATATCTTGAAATATGAAGGTTTTTTATTTCAAAAAATATTTAAGCATACAATGATATAAACTACTGGTTATACAAATAGTGATGAGTACTAACACTGTTTTTATCATGCTGGTGAGTACTAACTTGCTGATGAGTACTAACACTGCTTTTATCTTGCTGGAGTAAGGTATACCATGTGCGAGATTATGTCCACATGACTGCTGTGTTTTCTTTGTTAGTTCCTAAGTAAATCTCCGGAGGTTGTTAGTCCCAGGAACCCTGGTGATAACTGCAGCTCCTTCAAGGAAGACATCTCTTACGGTACTGGAGTATAGTTGGGGTCCGTGGGAGAGCTGAGTACACAGATAACCAACGCATGCGATAACGATACTTAGGACGACGTTTGGTGCGACTAGTTAATGGTCCAGGTCGGATCGAAACGTCGCCTATGTGCGGGGTGTTTGTGTATTGTGTATGGTGTTTGTGTATTGTGTATTTTTGTTCTTTGAGAGGTGAGTGCACTGGAGCTCTCCATCGGTGCCAAGGATGCGCACTGGTACAGTGTACCAGTGCCAAGGATGCGCACTGGTACAGTGGTACCAGTTAATGTCAGGATGCGCACTGGTACAGTGTACCAGTGTCAGGGATGCACTGGTACAGTGTACCAGTGTCAGGATGCGCACTGGTACAGTGTCGTTGATGACGGTACGTGTACGTGCCAGGATGCGCACTGGTACAGTGTACCAGTGTCACAGAGAGCGACTGACATGTGCACTGGTACAGTGTACCAGTGTCAAGGATGCGCACTGGTACAGTGTACCAGTGTCAAGGATGCGCACTGGTACAGTGTACCAGTGTCAAGGATACGCACTGGTACAGTGTACCGGCAGTGTGTAAATAAAAATATAATGCAGATTAGTGTGTTTTATTTACAGTTACCGAGGAAACACAGTTGTTGTTAGGTCTCTCAGCAGGTGTTGATGAGAGGGGTGTTGATGAGAGGGGGTTCATGAGAGGGGGTTCATGAGAGGGGGTTCATGAAAGGGGGTTCATGAGAGGGAGTTCAAAATAAAATGTTTCCTTCATCCAGTGTTTTCGTTTATACTTGAAAACCTTATAGCTTTTTAACGTGTGTATGTATGGTGTGTGTGTGTGTGTTTAATATGTATACACACATATATACACAAGTACATATATGCACACGAATACATACAAAAAAAAAAGTAGGTATATACACAAATACCCATATGCATACATATGCACACAAATATAAACACACACTTATATACTTTATAAACATATGAAAGTATACGTATCTAAAGAAATTCATACGTACAAACATACACACACATATCCATATTTATATATTATGCTGCATTGAAATATTATAACCACCCTCCACTGTACCTTCGGCTTATGGAATACGGGGATACCTTTCTCGGCATGTAGATGAATGGTTCAGAGAACCGACAAGTTATAAATTAGACACATATGCAACACTTGGATATCTTTCTACTTTGTATTGGACTGATGAAGCCACTGTGTGGCGAAACGTTTCCTCAATAAAGATATCCAAGTGTTGCATATGTGTCTAATTTATAACTTGTCGGTTCTCTGAACCATTCATCTACATCCTGTCTGACACAGCAACAGCTTGGGATCTTGATACAAACGAATTCTTCAACACTTGTCCAACCTTTGGACGAAGACCTACTTCGAATAGTGGATGGTACCACTATGACCCCGCCTCCTCCTGCTTCACCTCACCTGATTACAGCATATAAGCCACCTCTACGGCCTTGTGCTACACTTCTAACAAGATTGATGGACTGAACACATCGACTCCAGGCCGAGGGACTGATAACCTCAAACTCCTCCTCTAGTTACACCTTTCTACTTTGTATTGGACTGATGAAGCCACTGTGTGGCGAAACGTTTCCTCAATAAAGATATCCAAGTGTTGCATATGTGTCTAATTTATAACTTTCTCGGCTTGCGCAGTGACAGAAATTCATCTAGTTTCAATATTAGGGTCTACAATGTGTCCTTGTTTAAGAGGATAACGTGTGTGATCTTCAATAGTCTCAGTCTTACATGGCATTAAGGGAAAACCAGACCTTCCCTCCTCCCTCAAAACCAGTCTTCACAGACACTCTGAACACTGCCGAACTGCAACTAACAAAACTCCCCAAACAACAAACAAACAAACAAACCAATCAACAAACTAACCAACCAAACCTCCCTCAAAGATGTCCCTCTTCTCACCATAACACTTACCTCCGCCCATTACATTCCCTAAAACAGTGAAAGTAGCGCCGCGAGCCAATCATTGCTCGTATGATGCTGAGGCGTCACTACAAAGTTGTGTATATATAAGCTGGTGTCCTTGGGAGGAGG
The DNA here is from genome assembly GCA_009830355.1 of Cherax destructor. Taxonomy (NCBI): domain Eukaryota; kingdom Metazoa; phylum Arthropoda; class Malacostraca; order Decapoda; family Parastacidae; genus Cherax; species Cherax destructor. The sequence continues at coordinate 150,859 of WNWK01001057.1, read as the reverse complement.
TAATGAAGCACCATCAACAACTCTCTCTCATCTCTTTACCAACTATGGCACTCACGGTAGTGAGTAATCCTTACCCAGTTCTTATTTTACTCTCCAAAAATCACATGTTACATAAATTGTGCATATTAAATTCTTCTAAATTTACAGAAAAAATATTTTAAAACTGCCGTCTACAATCTCTTCTCACTGTATATGTTTTAAGTCATGCAATTTATGGAGATAAATGTTTATATCTCCTGACAAAATGATTAGCGCATATTCCTGATTATTAGTTTACTTTGAAAGACAACAATTGGATTTATATGTTACGGTTTTTCACAACTCCGTTGTTTTAATGGTGAAATTTGTCTTGCTGTATTACAGTCAATAATTATAGCCTGCGCGACGATGGTGCTGGGATCTGGCCACCCTCCTCCCAACAGTCATCAGACAGTCTACAAGCATTCCTACTGTGACCCAACAGCCACTCCTGCCTGCGCCGCCAACACATCCCTTACCTACTGCTTGGTAGACCCGGAGTACCCAGAGTACCTCAAGGGCGTCATTACTGCTGACCATCTCTTCGCCAAGAAGTACGCTGATGTGGCCGACCAGTCGGCTGATGCCCTAGTTGAATATGTGACCAAGAAGCAGGAAGAAGGCTTCGACTACTCCTATTACACTGGTGCCTCCACTGGTAAGTCTCCTTATGATGTCACCCACTGGGCTGGTCCCCAGGGTTACATCTGTCCTTCCCACGTGGCCTATGCCAGGCCCAGGCGTGCCCAGAACGTGGAGGGCCAGTGGCGTGTTATTGTCAACGATGTTCACTACTACACCCAGACGGCCCGCCTGGAGACCTGCCTCTACCCTAATGCTGCCTGCCGTGCCCTTGCTCCTTGCTACAAGAGCAGCTGTGTCCAGAAATATGTCTACCACCGCCTCCTCTCCTTTGATCCTTGCGATCACTACAAGGGTCTCTTCATCGACATCTACAAGCTGCCATCCGCCTGCTCCTCCACATCCCCGCCTAAGAAGCTTCACCATCACTCATATAGTATTCGCTTGACTCCACATAAGCTTCTCTTATCTTTCTTGAGTACCCTAATTTTTAGAACACAAATTAACCCAAATGTTTAGTTTGTCTCATTTTTTAACTTGATTCCCACTCTTGTAGTCCATATCTCCCCTTTCTTTCTCTTTCTCCCCATCCTCCATCACTGAACCAGCCTAGATAATTGGTCAGCTCCTTCTTACCTAGACCTCGGGGACACCCACAATTCAAGAGCGTTCCCGGGGCTCACATGAGACCCAGACCACGAGAACTACTTTCTTTACATACCACCACAACACCGTAAGTCACTGACAACTTTTGTTTCCGCCTAAAGACCACATGATAAACTGCTTTTATCTGGGGCTTTCTTCCTCTGTTGTTGTTAAATAATTTGTTGAAGTCACATGCAAGTGTGAGATACGAAGAGTTTTTTCAGTATATTTTTAAATAAATAATACATACGTGTTTATAATTGTTTATCCACCTTCCAGCTGAAATTACAATTGTTTCCTTAATTTAACATTATAGTATTATATGGTATCTCTTTTGACATTGAAAATCAGATCCATCTAAAAGATTTTTTTTAATATAATTGTCGACACAGCAAAAAAAATTATAATCTAAAAAAAAAAAGACTGATGTATTGCATATGTGAGATCATTTTCTAAGCAAGACATTTTAACGTTTGCAATCCATTGTTGAATATCAGGTCAGCAGTTGTAATACATTTATTGTACCTAGAAAAGCACCTTCGTTGCCCATATTCAAGTTTCCTATGACACTTTGAAGTTTAGCACATCTGTACTGATCTACAGTACGGCGATGAGTTGACTGGATCTCCAATCTGGAGAAATATTAACTAGGTTTTTGATGTTGGGTGGTGGTGGCTCTGGCGCTTCCCTCCCTCCTAGTGCAGCAGCAGCTATGTTCGAACCGCCTCTCTTACACTGAGTTTCTGCCCTCTGCTTACCTATTACAACATTGCATAGCTCCTGACGAGGCACTAGTTACAGACCGAAAGGCTTAGAGTTCGTGTGGTTGGTTTTGCATTTGTTTGATGGCTCATTTGCGACTGCTTAGCCTAAAAACCAAGGCCGTCCTCTGCTGAATTGGCCGAGAGAAAATTTGTTATGCCATAACTATACCAAATTCAAAGTGACCTATACTATATGTTGCTTCATCGTGCGATGAAGAGGTACAAAGTGTTCATACCACGTGCTACTGTTCCTACCTGACTGTGGTACAAAGTGTTCATACCACGTGCTACTGTTCCTACCTGACTGTGGTACAAAGTGTTCATACCACGTGCTACTGTTCCTACCTGACTGTGGTACAAAGTGTTCATACCACGTGCTACTGTTCCTACCTGACTGTGGTACAAAGTGTTCATACCACGTGCTACTGTTCCTACCTGACTGTGGTACAAAGTGTTCATACCACGTGCTACTGTTCCTACCTGACTGTGGTACAGTGTTCATACCACGTGCTACTGTTCCTACCTGACTGTGGTACAAAGTGTTCATACCACGTGCTACTGTTCCTACCTGACTGTGGTACAAAGTGTTCATACCACGTGCTACTGTTCCTACCTGACTGTGGTACAAAGTGTTCATACCACGTGCTACTGTTCCTACCTGACTGTGGTACAGTGTTCATACCACGTGCTACTGTTCCTACCTGACTGTGGTAGGTCAATACTGTTCTTAATGCAAAGTGAAGTGTACAGTGATGTAATTATCATGAGTCACACTGATTAACAGTGTGCTCCTAAGTGTGGATCCCAGTCACTCAGTCTAGCATTCATGCTACGATAAGGTTGAAACTAAACTCGGGTACTGACACCTCAACCCTCACAAACATTAGGCGAGTACACACACACACATACACAGGAGGAGAGGTGGGGTACACCATCAAGTGCTGGACACAATACACACAACTGAGGAGGAAGTGAAGAGGCTACTAAGCGAGCTAGATACCTCAAAGGCGATGGGGCCGGATAACATCTCTCCATGGGTCCTGAGAGAAGGAGCAGAGGAGCTATGTGTACCCATAACAACGATCTTCAACACATCTATCGAAACAGGGCAACTACCTGAGGTATGGAAGACAGCAAATGTAGTTCCAATCTTTAAAAAAGGAGACAGGAACGTGGCACTAAACTACAGACCAGTGTCACTGACATGTATAGCATGCAAGGTCATGGAGAAGATAGTCAGGAGAAGAGTGGTGGAGCACCTAGAAAGGAATGAGCTTATCAACGACGGCCAACACGGTTTCAGGGACGGGAAATCCTGTGTCACAAACCTACTGGAGTTCTACGACAGGGTGACAGCAGTAAGACAAGAGAGAGAGGGGTGGGTAGATTGCATATTCCTGGACTGCAAGAGGGGTTTGACACAGTTCCACACAAAAGATGGTACGTGGCGAGGTGTCAGAGTGGGCGCCGGTGACGAGTGGGTTCCACACGGGTCAGTCCTAGGACCGGTGCTATTTCTGGTATTTGTGAACGACATGACGGAAGGAATAGACTCTGAAGTGTCCCTGTTTGCAGATGATGTGAAGTTGATGAGAAGAATTCAATCGGACGAGGACCAGGCAGAACTACAAAGGGATCTGGACAGGCTGCAAGCCTGGTCCAGCAATTGGCTCCTGGAGTTCAACCCCACCAAGTACAAAGTCATGAAGATTAGGGAAGGGCAAAGAAGATCGCAGACGGAGTACAGTCTAGGGGCCAGAGACTACAAACCTCAATCAAGGAAAAAGATCTTGGGGTGAGTATAACACCAGGAACATCTCCTGAGGCGCACATCAACCAAATAACTGCTGCAGTATACGGGCGCCTAGCAAACCTAAGAACAGCATTCCGACATCTTAATAAGGAATCGTTCAGGACCCTGTACACTGTGTACGTTAGGCCCATACTGGAGTATGCAGCACCAGTTTGGAACCCACACCTAGCCAAGCACGTAAAGAAACTAGAGAAAGTGCAAAGGTTTGTAACAAGACACGTCCCGGAGCTAAGAGGTATGTCCTACGAGGAGAGGTTAAGGGAAATCGACCTGACGACACTGGTGGACAGGAGAGATAGGGAGAACATGATAACGACATATAAAATACTGAGAGGAATTGACAAGGTTGACAGAGACAGAATGTTCCAGAGATGGGACACAGCAACAAGGGGACACAGTTTGGAAGTTGAAGACTCAGATGAATCACAGGGATGTTAGGAAGTATTTCTTCAGTCAAAGAGTGGTCAGGAAGTGAAATAGTTTAGGAAGCGATGTAGTGGAGGCCGGATCCATTCATAGCTTTAAGAAGAGGTATGATAAAGCTCATGGCGCAGGGAGAGTGACTCAGTAGCGGCCAGTGAAGAGGCGGGGCCAGGAGCTATGAATCGACCCCTGCAACCACAATTAGGTGAGTACAACAAGGTGAGTACACACACATACATAGCATATGGGCGCCTGGCAAACCTGAAAATAGCGTTTCGATACCTCAGTAAGGAATCGTTCAAGATACTGTACACCGTGTACGTCAGGCCCATACTGGAGTATGCAGCACCAGTTTGGAACCCACACCTGGTCAAGCACGTCAAGAAATTAGAGAAAGTGTAAAGGTTTGCAACAAGGGTAGTTCTAGAGCTAAGGGGAATGTCCTACGAAGAAAGATTAATTAAGGGAAATCGGTCTGATGACACTGGAGGACAGGAGGGTTAGGAGAGACATGATAACGACATACAAAATACTGCGAGAATTGACAAGGTGGACAGAGACTGGATGTTCCAAAGATGGGACACAGAAACAAGGGGTCACAATTGGAAGTTAAGACTCAGATGAGTCAAAGAGATGTTAGAAAGTATTTCTTTAGTCATAAAGTTGTCAGGAAGTGGAATAGTCTGGCAAGAGATGTAGTGGAGGCAAGAACCATACATAGTTTTAAGACGAGGTATGATAAAGCTCATGGAGCAGGGAGAGAGAGGACCTAGTAGCGATCAGTGAAGAGGCGGGGCCGCCAGGAGCTATGTCTTGACCCCTGCAACCACAAATAGGTGAGTACTCACTCACACACACTGCATTGGATCAAGGAATGTGCCATCGAGTTATCAGTATTGTTTTTCTTCTGCGCCTAGGTGGTTAGGAAGTGTAATTATTTACAATAAAAAAACTGTAGAACCAACTTTAGAGAGTATACACAGACAGGTGCGAGAATGCCCAAAACGTCAGAAATCTGTAAAATCGTGAGTAAGAGGGGGATCAGGAGCTTCAGCTCGACCCCTGACATCAAAACTATGTGAATGAAAGAATTAGGTAGGGTCAATTAATAAAAACTGTCTGTTACCTGCTCACCCCCAACCAAGAATACTTGAATCCCTAAAAAAAAAATTAATGATTAGATTAAAACTCAGCGCATATACGCTGAGAGACACAGACATCTCTCAGTGTATACACAGTTCCTCACATGAGATTAGTAAAGAAGTTGGAAGAACAAGCGTGTATAACAGGAAGGGCACTGGAATGGATCAGGGAATACCTCACAGGGAGGCAACAACGGGTCATGGTGCGTGATGAGGTATCACAGTAGGCGCCTGTGACGAGCGGCGTACCGCAGGGGTCAGTCCTAGGACCAGTGTTATTCTTGGTACGTATATGTAAATGACATGACGGATGGGATAGACTCAGAAGTGTCTCTGTTCGCAGATGATGTGAAATTAATGAGGAGAATCACATCGGAAGAGGACCAAGCAGGACTTCAAACAGACCTGGACAAGCTTGACATCTGGTCTAGCAACTGGCTTCTCGAATTCAATCCCACCAAATGCAAAGTCATGAAGATCGGAGAAGGGCAAAGAAGACCGCTGACAGAGTACAGGCTAGGCGGACAAAGGCTACAAACCTCGGCAAAGGAGAAAGACCTTGGGGTGAGTATAGCGCCAAGCACGTCTCCGGAGGCACACATCAACCAGATAACTGCGGCAGCATATGGGCGACTGGCAAACCTAAGATTAGCGTTCTGTTACCTTAACAAGGAATCGTTCAAGACACTGTACACCGTGTACGTCAGGCCCATACTAGAATATGCAGCACCAGTCTGGAACCCACACCTGGTCAAGCACGTAAAGAAACTAGAGAAAGTGCAAAGGTTTGCGACAAGGTTAGTTCCACAACTCAGGGGTCTGTCCTATGAAGAAAGGTTGAGGGAAATAGGACTAACAACACTGGAGGAAAGAAGGGTCAGAGGAGACATGATAACGGCATACAAAATACTGCGGGGAATCGACAAGGTAGACAGTGACAAGATGTTCCAGAGAGGGAACACAGAAACAAGGGGACACAACTGGAAGCTGAAGACTCAGATGAGTCAAAGGGATGTTAGGAAGCATTTCTTCAGCCACAGAGTAGTCAGGAAGTGGAATAGTCTAGAGAAAGATATAGTGGAGGCAGGAACCATACATAGTTTTAAGACAAGGTATGATAAAGCTCATGGAGCAGGGAGAGCAGAGACCCAGTAGCGGACAGCGAAGAGGCGGGGCCAGGAGCTGAGTCTCGACCCCTGCAACCACAATTAGGTGAGTACAATTAGGTGAGTACACATGGGTGTGGCTACGTGGTTACCGTAGTGGGCGACAGGTGACGCGCCCTTCTTCAACGACGGTGAAAGTAAATGATGATTGTTGCTAATATTACTCTCAAATACCATTAGAAGACTAATCACTTTGCGTATCAGTGTCAAACAACGTTTATTTAAAAAATAATGAGAATATCATACATTTACGCGGGCACTTCATGACCCTTTACGGGCTTAGAGCTTCCCATGAAAATAATAACTATGATAGAAGTGCACTATCGAGTGTAAAATATTTATAATTAGCTCCCAAGTAACTAACACATTCGCATTTTTCTAATAATAATAATAATAATAATAATAATAATAATAATAATAATAATAATAATAATAATAGTGCCCTAAAAAGTTAAGGTATTTAGATTTTGAAAAAATCGATTTTTTTTCTGTTATTTTAATTACTAAAACGGGATTTTTTTAACCAGGGACGTATGGACTTTTGTATGTCCTGAAAATAATTGATATTATACTCCTAGAATACAGAGTTAGCACATGAATCATAATTCATGAAAACTCCAGTTAAGCATCTCGTGTTGTCAGGATGATGATGATTGTGGTGGTAGTGTGATGGTGGTGGTGGTAGTGGTGTTGTTGTGGTGTTGGTAGTAGTAGTGGTGGTGGTGATTTGTTCCTCAGGAAACAGGACAATGTCTCCAGACGCGGGTCTTTGATGATGACACTTGTAGCTTGTTAAATCTCCTTTGGTTGCAGATTGAACTTAATTAATACAAAGCAGTGATAAAGGAGATTGCAAAAAAAATACACATAGTAGAGCAAGATTATTTATTACAGATTTGATAAAGCCCTAAACAGGGTTTTATCAAGTCTATAATAAAGAATTATTTAGTTCGAAACATCGTTTAATTAAATGACTTATTGTGCTATAAGTACTCTATAAACCAACTATAAACAAATTATGTACTTACCACAGTATATATTTCCAACATGTCAACTACTCGTCATTTCCTAGACAACTGTTGCAAAGCACTGATGCCTTGCAACAAACCTTAAGGACCTCTCGATACAGTTAGCTAAAATATGCTTAAGCACATTAATCATATTTAATTAATACAGGGTAACTGAAATGAGAATCATTTGGTTTTAAATAAATTGTTCACAATGCGCTCATCCTATCTACAGTATTAAGCGTGTGAAAGCCAGTACATCGTGTGTGGTTGCGTCACTACACCAGAAGACGTCAGACGTCAGAGTGGCAGGTATATAAGATGATGTGTGGAGACGGAAGGCAGCAGTACGACTCTCACATCAACACTTCATCATGGCTCGTGCTCTGGTACTAACTCAGTATTCTGTGGTCGTCTTTCATGACTAAGAAAATACGCCATTCTCTGTAATTCTGCGCATGTACTTTCCTCAACACTACTGACTAATTTATATTACATTAGTTTACAAGTATGATGAAATCTTCTCATAGATATAACAATGAAAAATTTTCTTTTTCAGTCGGTTGTTCTGGCGTGCGCTGCAGTTGTTCTTTGTGAACCTCCTCCTCCACATCCATATAGCTACCCAACCCCTTCCTATGGTCACCCACCCGCCTACGGCCCCCAGCCTTCCTACAAGCCGGCCTACTGTGACCCAACAAAACCTCCATCCTGCGCTGCCGGCTCCCACTTGCCCTACTGCTTAGATGATCCAGAATATCCAGAGTATGACATAAAAAATGCCATTACTGCTGACCATCTCTTCGCCAAGAAGTACGCTGACGTGGCCGACCAGTCGGCTGATGACCTGGTTGAATATGTGACCAAGAAGCAGGAAGAAGGCTTCGACTACTCGTATTACACTGGTGCCTCTACTGGTAAGTCTCCCTATGATGTCACCCACTGGGCTGGTCCCCAGGGTTACATCTGTCCTTCCCACGTGGCCTATGCCAGGCCCAGGCGTGCCCAGAACGTGGAGGGCCAGTGGCGTGTTATTGTCAACGATGTTCACTACTACACCCAGACGGCCCGCCTGGAGACCTGCCTCTACCCTAATGCTGCCTGCCGTGCCCTTGCTCCTTGCTACAAGAGCAGCTGTGTCCAGAAATATGTCTACCACCGCCTACTCTCCTTTGATCCCTGCGATCACTACAAGGGTCTCTTCATCGACATCTACAAGCTGCCATCCGCCTGCTCCTGCCACATCCCCGCCTAAGAAGCTTCACCAATGAGATTTTACTTAGAGCCTTCATGCCACGACAGAACGACCGACTTTCCCTGAAACTTTAGCCTCTGCCGCGAAGGAGAAGCCCCGAGATGACTGGAGAACTGCTTTCTTTACGTACCATCAACAATAATGCCAGGGACTCCCGGGACGCTCTTCGTTGCTCCTCTTACTTCTTTTTCCTCTTATTGATGGCCATGTGAGTGCCAGATGCGAGAACTTACTGTATCATTTATATTTAATTAAATGCAAAACTTATTTTTGTTTTGTTTTATATAGGATCCTGCGCTCGTGTCATTATGTTTGTTATAGTTACACAGATTCACTGATGAAAGTTTGTTAGTAAAGTTACAAAAATGAGTTTACAAACATACGTACCTGCATTTGTGGTGTGTAGTTCCATCTTCGTTGGTGGAAATATTAATGCTATTTAGAACAATATAAAGATCTGTGGAAAATGTTCAGTAAAACACTATCACACTTAGTAAAAAAAAATTACACTGATGAATGGAAATTTGAGGGATAAATATTAAACTGTTGCTGCAGCTAATATTTAATAAGGTCATTGTCGACTGTTACATTATATTGTAAGAGCATGAGGGTATGAGATCGGTTTATATTTTCAACATTTATTACTTTCAAAGTAGAACAATTATAATGAAATAAATACAACAATAGTGTGGATTTTTTTCATAATTTCTTAAATGTAGAACATATAAATGAATAACATAATAACTGTAATAAAATATGATGCTGATTTGACCCTTCAGAGAAATTTCGAGTGAGGGGGTAAAACAGCTGCTGAGGGACGCCGGGGGAAGAGGCCATATTGAATTTAATGTGTGAGGACTGATCGGAATTTTGCACCAGGAATTCGGCGTTTTCCGAGGCCATAATGGGGTGTTTCGGCATGGATTTGTAATAGGAACCCATGTTAATGTCCCCTGCTGAAGAATTGGGTCAGGAAATTTGCAGGACCTCAAGAATTATGTGTGGATGGCGAAATAAGGGATGCGGACATCACTCACAGGAAAGTACACCATAGTCCTTGCATTTAAATCAAGCTGGCCAGTGTATGCTCTAGATGTTAGGCAGGTGTTGTGGTGTGATCCATCTACAGTAATTGAATGGTAAGTGATAATGTAAAGTTCTTTGTACTAATAGTTATAAATTTGTGTACCCAGCAAGTAAACCTAATATTATACAGTCCACAACGTCAATGTACCAAAGTAGCTGGTTTTAATTTTATAATTAGTAATTTAATGTAAGGTCTAGCTTTTAGTGAAAGTGGTGAAGAAGTGGGCAGTCGAAAAAGTTGCAGTTCAGTGACATACTGTGGCTTAAGTCTCACTTACCTCAACCAAATTACCTGCAGGAAATAATTCAGGTAATGTCCTGTAAATCTCCTGCAGGTGATTTGCTAATAATAATAAACATAATAATAATAATTTTTCACAAATTGATTAAACTGTTGAAATGTTAACTGGAGTCATGGTATTAAATGTAATGGTATATCGCTGGTACACACTCTCAAAATAGTTGATTAAAAACAAAAACACATACGAGACACTACAGTAAGAGTGACCTTTAATATTTCTTTAAAACACGTTGGAAAAATCCGGTAATGAACCACAAGAATCAAGGTTTACACCAAGTTCATAAGAGATAATGGTTAATCAGGTTGTAAACTTCAACTGTGGTTCATAAATGGCAGTTATCATACAGCGGCAGCACACTAGTACTCAGTGTACATATAATCACTGATTTTGCGAAGCTCCGCACAACTCCGCACAAAATGTTGTTAAACAATAGAGCTGCATGGTATGAGGTCGTTGCATCAGATTAAGTTAGGCTGACGTGTACGTCAGTTAAAGGAGGATGACCAAGGAGTGACCACAGCACTGATCACGTCGCTACACGAACACATCAATCAATTAATTTCAGCAGCGAAAGATCTTTTTTTTTTTTTTTAATTTAAAATCTGCATTTAGGAATTTCATCAGTCATGGCTAACATCAGGTACATCTTGGAGTTCACAACAACAACACGAAACCCACACCTGGTAAAGCATTTCAATATATTAGAAAAAGTGCAAATATTTGCAATTATACCAGTACTTGAGCTAAGGCGAGAGAACTGACAAGTGACTAAATGAACGGAACCTGATGACATTGGAAGATATAAGAACACTGGAAGATAGGATAACGACGTATAAAATACCCAGACGAATTGATGGGGTGAATAGGAAAAATTGCTCAGGAGGCTGAAAGGTAGCACTCGAAGGCAGAGTTAGAAGTTAAAAAACACAAATAAGCCTCAGGGAATAAGTAAGTTTATTCAGGAATACACAAATACAGTTACATAGATTATCATACATAGCAGCATATGTGTAGAGAACCTAGGATAACCCAAAAAAGTCAGACAGAGTGACTTATTTCCATTGGGCTCCTTGGTCGTGAAGGGAAATAACCTGGATGAAGAGGTGGTAGAGGCAGATTCCATATACACCTTAAATAATATGTATAATAAAGCCAACGAGGCCAGGAGAGAGTTCACCCATATACGCCCAGAAGCCGAGACAAATAGATGAGACCCAATTACGAGTCTTTTACTAACGAGAACACAATCCCGGGAGCGTTTGAATAGGGACAAACTTTTGATGTCTCTTATCGTATTATAAAAATACTGATTCTATTATGAATATTTTTCTGCAGTTTCACAAACATAATCATATTGTACAAAAATGGAGTGGTAAATGGACAGCAAAAAATTATCAATGAGCATTACATATGATGGTAATGTGTACTGTTCCATCACTTCAGTTAAGTGCAGTCCGGTAACAGAATGAGTGAACATGTGTCTATAAGCACTGACACACCATGATCAATATTATTGATATAAACGCCCACGTAATACTAATGAAACGTCCCTTTCTATGGGAGTCTTGCCGCTATCTCCTTTATTTTCCGCTGTTATAGCAACATACAATTATATTCATTAGAGTGAAAACTATAAGATGAAAATGATTTCTTATTTCCATTAGAGGATTAGACAATTATCTTATAAAAATCTAAACAATGCGTCTCATTAACAGCAAAAACTGTTTCTCCAAAAAAATTGGCTTAATTTATCTTAATATTTTTCAGTAAACAAACAAAAACCTCGTAAAATTTAAACGTCCTTTAATAGAGCAAGTGAAAGTTAAGATGTTATTCTTGGGTGGAGTTGCGTCACTGAAGGTGAGGTCGGCAGAGCAGCAGGTATATAAGACGAGGCGTAGCTCTGGTAAGCAGCAGTACGACTCACATCAACACTTTATCATGGCTCTTGCTCTGGTAAGAACAAAAAAAACTGTAGCCTACTGAATTTTTCATTCCCATTTGTGAAAATGCATCACATGCAATTTGGTAAACTCTTAATTCTTAAAGAAATATAACAATTCATCATTTTTTTTTCAGTCGGTTGTTCTGGCGTGCGCTGCAGTTGTTCTTTGTGAACCTCCTCCTCCACATCCATATAGCTACCCAACCCCTTCCTATGGCCACCCACCCGCCTACGGCCCCCAGCCTTCCTACAAGCCGGCCTACTGTGACCCAACAAAACCTCCATCCTGCGCTGCCGGCTCCCACTTGCCCTACTGCTTAGATGATCCAGAATATCCAGAGTATGACATAAAAAATGCCATTACTGCTGACCATCTCTTCGCCAAGAAGTACGCTGACGTGGCCGACCAGTCGGCTGATGACCTGGTTGAATATGTGACCAAGAAGCAGGAAGAAGGCTTCGACTACTCGTATTACACTGGTGCCTCTACTGGTAAGTCTCCCTATGATGTCACCCACTGGGCTGGTCCCCAGGGTTACATCTGTCCTTCCCACGTGGCCTATGCCAGGCCCAGGCGTGCCCAGAACGTGGAGGGCCAGTGGCGTGTTATTGTCAACGATGTTCACTACTACACCCAGACGGCCCGCCTGGAGACCTGCCTCTACCCTAATGCTGCCTGCCGTGCCCTTGCTCCTTGCTACAAGAGCAGCTGTGTCCAGAAATATGTCTACCACCGCCTACTCTCCTTTGATCCTTGCGATCACTACAAGGGTCTCTTCATCGACATCTACAAGCTGCCATCCGCCTGCTCCTGCCACATCCCCGCCTAAGAAGCTTCACCAATGAGATTTTACTTAGAGCCTTCATGCCACGACAGAACGACCGACTTTCCCAGAAACTTTAGTCTCTGCCGCGAAGGAGAAGCCCCGAGATGACTGGAGAACTGCTTTCTTTACGTACCATCAACAATAATGCCAGGGACTCCCGGGACGCTCTTCGTTGCTCCTCTTACTTCTTTTTCCTCTTATTGATGGCCATGTGAGTGCCAGATGCGAGAACTTACTGTACCATTTATATTTAATACATTACAAATAAAAATAATTCTTGTTTTACTCAGAATCCGAGCACAAAATTTTCAAAATTTTCCGGACAACCTCAGTGATTCAGCAGGAATACAAGACCCTAGCTACGCCAGTGCCATCACTGAATGGGAGATTCTTGCTGCTCCAGCACCAAAACCTAGTGCAGAACTGGCCTACAAACAGTCAAGTTCGGATGGCCTCATCACTGAAAAGATGCGTGCCAACATGCTTAGGGCTGTAACATCAGACAATGAGACGGCCCGTCTCCTAGCTGTGAGTGCACATCATTCTGGGGACTTCCTCCAAACAGTTCCCATTTCGGCAATGGGAACACGCCTCGACCCTAAGACCCTCCGTATTGGAGGGTCTTAGGAGTCTTTGGAGCCCCGATCACTAGCAGCCAACAATACCCCACAACCCAGCAAACTGCCCCGACAGGATCACCATCTATCCTTGGAAGAATGGCAGACACTTTGCATGGGACTATACCTGTGTGTCGACACTGGCTGACACCTACATCCATCACAGTGTTGGGCGACAGGAAGGAGCTGCTGACCACAGGGAGGAGTACAAGATCGGCAAGTACAGGGACATAAGCCAACAGTATCAATTTGTCCCAGTGGGATCAGAGACCTTGGGATCATGGGGAAAAAATGCCACATGTTTCCTCAAAGAACTGGGTTCCAGACTCATCGACACCACCGGGGACCCAAGGGCAGCCATTTTCATGTTCCAGCGCCTCAGCGTGGCAATCCAGAGGGAAAATGCATGCTGCATACTGGGCTCGCGTCCGGCTTCGGAGGAGCTGGAGGAGATTCATAATCTTTGATATATTGTACCAATATATTCATGTTCATGTTCGTGTTTTCTGTCAATGTATTCTGTCTATCAATAAATTACAATATAATATATATATATATATATATATATATATATATATATATATATATATATATATATAATATATATATATATATATATATATATATATATATATATATATATATATATATATATATATATATATATATATATATATATATATATATACATATATATATATATATACATATATATATATCATATATATATATATATATATATATATATATATATATATATATATATATATATACATATATATATACATATATATATAATATATATATATATATATATATATATATATATATATATATATATATATATATATATATATATATATATATATATATATATATATATATATGTGGGTAGGAGAAAAAAATATTCTAACAGCTCCGGGGAGAACCTTGAGTTTTCCCTGAGGTACGTTTATTGTCTTCTCTGAGGATGAAGGATTATGTGTACGTAAAACTTGCGATTTTGGCTTAAATAGCAACGCTCTTCTTGCCGTATAAGGCCAGTGAATATTTGTGTATGCAAAATTTCTCAAAAATCATTCTGAACCTAACGAAAAAATATATTTCATTGCGTTTGTTTATTATTAAATTATTGTAAACTTATCTAAAATATATTTAGTTGATTAGGCTAAATTAATAAGGTTAGGTAAGTTTTCTAAGATTCTTTTGGTACAAAATTATTAATTTTTACATTAACATAAATGAAAAAAATATATCTTTAAACGTATAAGAGAAAATTTTAGAAAGGACTTAATTTTAAATGAGTTCTTGCTAATTGTCCAGTTTTACCTATTCGGCACAACATATGTGTCCTTGATCACATACCTACATCATCATGAAGGTATGTGGGCAAGGACCTGTCAGACATATTCTACCCAAGCTTTAAGATTTTAACTTGTCGAATATATTTTAAATTCTTCCCAAATTTTATTAATTATGAATTAATCAAATTTGTATAATCAAAAAGCAATATTCATATTAATTTCAAAATTTTTTTTTTTTATGAAACTTGATTGTGTTATATTTCTCTCAACCATGAACCTGATTTATACAACTTTCTCAGCCTCTTGAAAATCAACTGGATAGTTAAAATCTCTCATACAGCTCTGCTGTGGGGGATCATACAGTGTTGTTGTGGGGGATCATACAGCTCTGCTGTGAGGGATCATACAGTGCTGTTGTGGGGATCATACAGTGCTGTTGTGGGGGATCATACAGTGTTGTTGTGGGGGATCATACAGTGTTGTTGTGGGGGATCATACAGTGTTGTTGTGGGGGATCATACAGTGCTGTTGTGGGGGATCATACAGTGCTGTTGTGGGGGATCATACAGCTCTGCTGTGGGGGATCATACAGTGTTGTTGTGGGGGATCATACAGTGTTGTTGTGGGGGATCATACAGTGTTGTTGTGGGGATCATACAGTGTTGTTGTGGGGGATCATACAGTGTTGTTGTGGGGATCATACAGTGTTGTTGTGGGGATCATACAGTGTTGTTGTGGGGGATCATACAGTGTTGTTGTGGGGGATCATACAGTGTTGTTGTGGGGGATCATACAGTGTTGTTGTGGGGGATCATACAGCTCTGCTGTGGGGTGTCATACAGCGCTGTTGTGGGGGATCATACAGTGCTGTTGTGGGGGATCATAGTGCTGTTGTGGGGATCATAAGTGTGTTGTGGGGATCATACAGCGCTGCTGTGTGGGGGTCATACAGCTGCTGTGGGGTCATACAGCTGCTGGGGTCAACAGCACTGTGTGGGGTCATACATCTGTGTGGGGATCATACAGCTGCTGTGTGGGTCATAAGTGTTTTGGGAGTCATACAGGCTGCTGTGGGGGATCATACAGTGTTGTTGTGAGGGATCATACAGTGTTGTTGTGGGGGATCATACAGTGTTGTTGTGAGGGATCATACAGTGTTGTTGTGAGGGATCATACAGTGTTGTTGTGGGGGATCATACAGTGCTGTTGGGGGATCATACAGCTCTGTGTGGGGATCATACAGTGTTGTTGTGGGGATCATACAGTGTTGTTGTGGGGGATCATACAGTGTTGTTGTGGGGGATCATACAGTGCTGTTGTGGGGGATCATACAGTGTTGTTGTGGGGGATCATACAGTGCTGTTGTGGGGGATCATACAGTGCTGTTGTGGGGGATCATACAGTGCTGTTGTGGGGGATCATACAGTGCTGTTGTGGGGGATCATACAGTGCTGTTGTGGGGATCATACAGCCTGTTTGGGGATCATACAGTGCTGTTGTGGGGATCATACAGTGCTGTTGTGGGGATCATACAGTGCTGTTGTGGGGATCATACAGTGCTGTGTGGGGATCATACAGTGCTGTGGGGGATCATACAGTGCTGTGTGGGGATCATACAGGCTGTTGTGGGGATATACAGTGCTGTTGTGGGGATCATACAGTGCTGTGTGGGGATCATAGGAGCTGTTGGGGATCATACAGCTGCTGTGGGGGATACAACGCTGCTGTGGGTCATACAGCCTGCTGTGGGGTCATACAGCTGTGTGGGGTCAACAGCACTGCTGTGGGGTCATACAGCGACTGCTGTGGGGTCATACAGAGCTGTGTGGGATCATACAGCTGCTGTTGGGGGTCATACAGCCTGCTGTGGGGTCATACAGCACGCTGTGGGGTCATACAGCGCTGCTGTGGGGTCATACAGCGCTGCTGTGGGGTCATACAGCGCTGCTGTGGGGTCATACAGCACTGCTGTGGGGTCATACAGCACTGCTGTGGGGTCATACAGCACTGCTGTGGGGTCATACAGCACTGCTGTGGGGTCATACAGCACTGCTGTGGGGTCATACAGCACTGCTGTGGGGTCATACAGCACTGCTGTGGGGGTCATACAGCACTGCTGTGGGGTCATACAGCACTGCTGTGGGGTCATACAGCACTGCTGTGGGGTCATACAGCGCTGCTGTGGGGTCATACAGCGCTGCTGTGGGGGTCATACAGCGCTGCTGTGGGGTCATACAGCACTGCTGTGGGGTCATACAGCACTGCTGTGGGGTCATACAGCCTGCTGTGGGGTCATACAGCACTGTGTGGGGTCATACAGCACTGCTGTGGGGTCATACAGCACTGCTGTGGGGTCATACAGCACTGCTGTGGGGTCATACAGCACTGCTGTGGGGTCATCAGCACTGCTGTGGGGTCATACAGCACTGCTGTGGGTCATACAGCACTGCTGTGGGTCATACAGCACTGCTGTGGGGTCATACAGCACTGCTGTGGTCACAGCCGCTGTGGGGTCATACAGCACTGCTGTGGGGTCATACAGCCTGCTGTGGGGTCATACGCCTGCTGTGGGGTCATACAGCACTGCTGTGGGGTCCATACAGCACTGCTGTGGGGTCATACAGCGCTGCTGTGGGGTCAACAGCCGCTGTGGGGTCATACAGCACTGCTGTGGGGTCATACAGCACTGCTGTGGGGTCATACAGCGCTGTGCCAGCCTGCTGGGGTCATACAGCGCTGCTGTGGGGTCATACAGCGCTGCTGGGGTCACAGCGCGTTGTCATACAGCGCTGCTGTGGGGTCATACAGCAGCTGCTGTGGGGTCATACAGCGCTGCTGTGGGGTCATACAGCGCTGCTGTGGGGTCATACAGCTGCTGCTGTGGGTATACAGCGCTGCTGGGTATACAGCGCTGCTGTGGGGTCATACAGCGCTGCTGTGGGGTCATACAGCGCTGCTGTGGGGTCATACAGCGCTGCTGTGGGGTCATACAGCGCTGCTGTCATACAGCCGTGGGGTCACGCGTGGTCAACAGCGCTGCTGTGGGGTCATACAGCGCTGCTGTGGGGTCATACAGCGCTGCTGTGGGGTCATACAGCGCTGCTGTGGGGTCATACAGCGCTGCTGTGGGGTCATACAGCGCTGCTGTGGTGTCATACAGCGCTGCTGTGGGGTCATACAGCGCTGCTGTGGGGTCATACAGCACTGCTGTGGGGTCATACAGCGCTGCTGTGGTGTCATACAGCGCTGCTGTGGGGTCATACAGCACCTGGTGTATAAACTCTCTATCCAAGGAAGACAGCTCAAATTTCTTGGATCTAGAGTCCTTTTCCGAGGCACCGTGGATTCTCAACGAGAGCGCTAAACCCCCAGGGGTAATAAAAGGAGAGCAGCTCGAATTCCTTGAATCAAGAGCCTTCACTATATAAGTGCTCCCCTTTCAATTACATTCATGAGGAGCACTAACCCGTAGGGACCATAGTATGGGAGATTAATATTATAATCATGGGGAGGGCTAAACCCGTAGGGATTATACAGCGTCTGCAGGGCGGGCAGGGTGGAAGGTATTCAGGCTGAATTCAAGGCACTGGAGAACTGATTCAATTCCCTAGATCAAGAGCCCCTCACCAGCGTCAAGGAACCTCCTTTGGGGGTGGGAGGTTAATAATTAAGGGGAAGCACTAAACCCATAGGGGTTATACAGAGTTTGTGGGAGGCAATTGGGTTCTCTAAAGAATGTGGACACGTCCAATTCCTTGAATCAAGAGCCCCTCAGCAGCATCAAGGAACCTCCCTAGAGAGAGCGTCTGGGGGAATTAAAGGAATTCAGATTCGATTCAAGAAATTGGACCTGTGCTCCAATTCCTTAGATCAAGAGCCCCCCTCACTAGCATCAAAGAACCCCCTTCAGGCAACTTGATTATTACATTTAAGTGCTAAAGTCATACAGCAGGTGCCTTAATATTAAAAATAAGGGGCTCTACAATTATAAACCTACATGGGTCGTCCAGCAGCACTTTCATAAACGCGTAGTTGACTTGTGGAAAGTGCACTTTATATTCTACTGCTCAAAACAAGCAATACTATATATAAAGTTCCAGCAAGCAGTTCCAGCAAGCAGTTCCAGCAAGCAGGTCCAGCAAGCAGTTCCAGCAAGCAGTTCCAGCAAGCAGTTCCAGCAAGCAGTTCCAGCAAGCAGTTCCAGCAAGCAGTTCCAGCAAACAGTTCCAGCAAGCAGTTCCAGCAAGCAGGTCCAGCAAGCAGTTCCAGCAAGCAGTTCCAGCAAGCAGTTCCAGCAAGCAGTTCCAGCAAGCAGTTCCAGCAAGCAGGTCCAGCAAGCAGGTCCAGCAAGCAGTTCCAGCAAGCAGTTCCAGCAAGCAGTTCCAGCAAGCAGGTCCAGCAAGCAGTTCCAGCAAGCAGTTCCAGCAAGCAGTTCCAGCAAGCAGTTCCAGCAAGCAGTTCCAGCAAGCAGGTCCAACAAGCAGTTCCAGCAAGCAGTTCCAGCAAGCAGTTCCAGCAAGCAGGTCCAGCAAGCAGTTCCAGCAAGCAGTTCCAGCAAACAGTTCCAGCAAGCAGTTCCAGCAAGCAGGTCCAGCAAGCAGTTCCAGCAAGCAGTTCCAGCAAGCAGGTCCAGCAAGCAGTTCCAGCAAGCAGGTCCAACAAGCAGTTCCAGCAAGCAGTTCCAGCAAGCAGGTCCAGCAAGCAGTTCCAGCAAGCAGTTCCAGCAAACAGTTCCAGCAAGCAGTTCCAGCAAGCAGGTCCAGCAAGCAGTTCCAGCAAGCAGTTCCAGCAAGCAGGTCCAGCAAGCAGTTCCAGCAAGCAGTTCCAGCAAGCAGTTCCAGCAAGCAGTTCCAGCAAGCAGTTCCAGCAAGCAGTTCCAGCAAGCAGTTCCAGCAAGCAGGTCCAGCAAGCAGTTCCAGCAAGCAGTTCCAGCAAGCAGTTCCAGCAAGCAGTTCCAGCAAGCAGTTCCAGCAAGCAGTTCCAGCAAGCAGTTCCAGCAAGCAGGTCCAGCAAGCAGGTCCAGCAAGCAGTTCCAGCAAGCAGTTCCAGCAAGCAGTTCCAGCAAGCAGTTCCAGCAAGCCAACTACACTTCTTGTCGCCTGTGAAAAAAAATGACCTCACGAGATTGATAAAGGGAGTTTAAAATCTATTACTACACAAAGGTCATTAAGGCTGGACGTTAGCTGTTCACCACCACTCAAAAATACTTTAATATCTGAATAGGGATAAGTAACATAAGCTCTAATCTCGGGAAAATAATATTTAAAATCAATACATGTAGGTATACACTTCAGTGTATATATCCCGTCTCCATTACGCTATGCCTAAAAAGTTTTAAAGATTTTTTTAATACCTGTTGAAAATCGTATGTAATATCGAAAAGTTGACGAGTAAGATAAATGTGCAACAGTTAGGTATCTTTATTATTGAAACGTTTCGCCTACGCAGTAGGCTTCTTCAGTAAATACAGAGAATGGATTGTAGGCATTCTTCACCAACAATGATGATCTGATACGAAATGTCATCATATCAAAAACAATATACTCAGATCATAACATAATAGAGGTCCAGACATGCATGCGGGGAGCCCCAGATCGACAAAATGTGATCAGTCGTGAGGGAGACTTCTCCAAATTCAACTTCAATAACAAAAACATAAGATGGGACCATGTAAACCAAGTCCTAAATGATATAAACTGGGAAGATAGCCTAAGCATCACGGATCCTAACCTATGTCTAGAACAAATTAACTCTGTGGCACTTGAGGTTTGCTCAAGGCAAATTCCCTTAAGGAAAAGGAGAGAGGTGCTCCCTATACAGGCGAAGGCAAAGAATAACAGAGCGGCTATAAGAGACCAATATATCTGAAATACGTAGGGAGACACTGGTCAGAGAAATAGCAAACATCGAATTAAAACTAAAGGAATCTTACAGGAATCAAGAAACGCGGGAAGAATTAAAAGCCATAAATGAAATTATGGGCTTTTGGCATGTACATCTCATTAATAACTATGTATCTTGTCTATCATGTATCATTGTACCATGTCTCAATAAAGTATTATTATTATTATTATTAATATTATTAATATTATTATTATTATTATTATTATTATTATTATTATTATTATTATTATTATTATTATTATTATTATTATTATTATTATTATTATTATTATTATTATTAAAGAAACCCAAAGTATTTATTTTCTTATGCAAAAACAAAGTCGAGAACAACATCCAGTATTGGGCCCCTACTAAAACGAGATGGGTCCTACACAGATGACAGCAAGTAAATGAGTGAGTTACTAAAGTCCCAGTATGACTCAGTTTTTAGCGAGCCGCTAACCAGACTGAAAGTCGAAGACCTAATTGAATTTTTTATGAGAGTGCCACAGAACTTGGTAGACGCAAGCCTATCTGACATTACCCTGACGCCAAATGACTTCGAAAAGGCAATAAATGACATGCCCATGCACTCCGCTCCAGGCCCAGACTCATGGAACTCCGTGTTCATCAAGAACTGCAAGAAGCCCCTATCACGTGCTTTTAACATCCTATGGAGAGGGAGCATGGACACTGGGTCGTCCCACAGTTCATAAAAACAACAGACAAAGCCCCACTCCACAAAGGGGGCAGTAAAGCAATAGCAAAGAACTACAGACTAATAGCGCTAACGTCCCATATCATAAAAATCTTTGAAAGGGCTCTAAGAAGCAAGATCGCTACTTATCTAGATAACCATCAATTACACAACCCAGGGCAGCATGGGTTTAGAGCAGGTCGCTCCTGTCTGTCCCAACTACTGAACCACTACGACAAGGTCCTGGATGCTCTAGAAGACAAAATGAATGCAGATGTTATATACACAGACTTTGCAAAGGTCTTTGACAACTGTGACCATGGTGTAATAGCACACAAAATGCGTGATAAAGGATTAACAGGAAAAGTTGGTAGATGGATCTATAATTTCCTAACAAGTAGAACACGAAGAGTAGTAGTCAACAGAGTAAAGTCTGAGGCGGCTACAGTGAAAAGCTCTGTTCCACAAGGCACAGTACTCGCTCCCATCCTGTTCCTCATCCTCATATCGGACATAGACAGGGATATCAGCCACAGTGCCGTGTCTTCCTTTGCAGATGACACCCGAATCTGCATGACAGTGTCCACCGTTGAAGACACTGCAAGACTCCAAGCAGACATCAACCAAATCTTTAAATGGGCTGCAGAAAACAATATGAAGTTCAATGATGAGAAATTTCAATTACTCAGATATGGAAAATGTGAGGAAATTAAAATCTCATCGGAGTACAAAACAAATTCCAACCACACAATAGAGCGAAAAACTAATGTCAAATACCTGGGAGTGATCATGTCAGAGGAACTCACCTTCAAGGACCATAACACCGTAGCAATCGCATCTACTCGAAAAATGACAGGATGGATAATGAGAACCTTCAAAACTAAGGATGCCAAGGCCATGTTGACACTTTTCAGGTCGCTTGTTCTATCTAGGCTGGAATATTGCTGCACACTAACTGCACCTTTCAAGGCAGGTGAAATTGCTGACCTAGAAAATGTGCAGAGAACCTTCACCGCACGCATAACTGCGATAAACCACCTCAATTACTGTGAATGCTTGAAGTTCCTAAACCTGTACTCCCTAAAACGCAGGCGGGAAAATTCTTGAGGGATTAGTACCAAACTTGCACACGAGAGTCACTCCCTACGAAAGCAAAAGACTCGGCAGGCGATGTAACATCCCCCCAATGAAAAGCAGGGGTGCCACTAGCACGTTGAGAGACAACACAGTAAGTGTCAGGAGCCCAAGACTGTTCAACTGCCTCCCAGCATACATCAGGAGGATTACCAACAAACCCCTGGCTGTCTTCAAGCAGGCACTGGACAGGCACCTAAAGTCGGTACCTGACCAGCCAGGCTGTGGTTCGTACGTTGGACTGCGTGCGGCCAGCAGTAACAGCCTGGTTGATCAGGCTCTGATCCAACATGAGGCCTGGTTACAGACCGGGCCGCAGGGGCGTTGACCCCTGGAACTCTCTCCAGGTATCCTCCAGGTATATTCCTGTCGACCATGGACTTACTTGATACAACTTTCTCAGCCTTTTGAAAATCAATTGGATGCTTAAAATATCTCACATGAATAATCAGACTGTGAGGTGTAGTCTTGCCTTTATATGCCTTCCTTGTTTTATTTTTATAGTTCCTTGATAATGTGAGAAGTCACGAAAGCCCTTGAAATTTCACTATTTTTTTCACAGTGGTTCTGTATATATATATATATATATATATATATATATATATATATATATCTTTCTTTCTTTCAACACGTCGGCCGTCTCCCACCGAAGCAGGGTGGCCCAAAAGAAAAACGAAAGTTTCTCCTTTTACATTTAGTAATATATACAGGAGAAGGGGTTACTAGCCCCTTGCACCCGGCATTTTAGTCGCCTCTTACGACACGCATGGCTTACGGAGGAAGAATTCTGTTCAACTTCCCCATGGAGATATATATATATATATATATATATATATATATATATATATATATATATATATATATATTTATATATATATATATATATATATATATATATATATATATATATATATATATATATATATATATAGACAAAATACAATGGGGAGTAAAACAACATAGATAACTCAGAGCTACATGTCAAATACTTCGTCCAACTCCCCGGCAGTGGGCCGCGTGCCCAGAATACTGCAGGCATTTCCCTCTGGATCGCAACACTGAGTCTCTGAAAGAGGAAACTGGTCGCACTGTGGTCCTTGGTTTCTATGATGAGTTTTCCACCCACCTTGAGAAACTTTAGAGCACACTTGCCCCATGCTCCATGGGTCTCCGACCCTATTGGGATGAAGTTATAGCAAGAGGGAAGGTCTTCATATTTGCGGGTCTTCTGGGTCTCCCTGTGGCTATATATATATATATATATATATATATATATATATATATATATATATATATATATATATATATATATATATATATATATATATATATAATCATATATATATATATATATATATATATATATATATATATATATATATATATATATATATATATATATATATATATATATATATATATATATATATATATATGCAAAACAATCTCAGACAGGCGATCTTAACAATGCAAGACAAACCACGGGGTGTGTGGAAATCTTTAGCTCAAGTACTTTCACGCTTCTCAGTGCGCCATCAGGAGCTGTGCAATGTTACAAGGGCAACAACAGGAGAAGTAGGGTAAGTTTTCAGAGTATGGTAGCGCGGTGGCAGCAGCCAGGCTCTAATCTCAGAGACTGGCTGGTGCCACCGCACATGATGCCAAGCCCATGATGGCACTCTTCAGGTCGCCTGTTCTATCTAGGCTGGAATATTGCTGCACACTAACAGTACCTTTCAAGGCAGGTGAAATTGCTGACCTAGAAAAAATGTACAGAGAACCTTCACGGCACGCATAACTGCGATAAAACACCTCAGTTACTGGGAACGCGTTCCTCAACCTGTACTCTCTAGAACGCAGGCGGGAAAGTACATGATTATATACACTTGGAAAATCCTAGAGGGATTAGCACCAAACTTGCACACGAAAATCACTCTCTATGAAAGCAAAAGACTCGGCAGACAATGCAATATCCCCCAATGAAAAGCAGGGTCGCCACTAGTACGATAAGAGACAACAAAATGTGTCAGGGGCCCAAGACTGTTCAACTGTCTCCCAGCATACATAAGGGGGATTACAAATAGACCCATGGCTGTCTTCAAGACGCTGGACAGACACCTAAAGTCAGTACCTGACCAGTCGGGCTGTGGTTCGTACGTCGGGTTGTGTGCGGCCAACAGTAACAGCCTGGTTGATCAGGCCCTGATCCACCATGAGGCCTGGCTACATATATATATATATATATAATATATATATATATATATATATATATATATATATATATATATTATGTATATCTTATTGCCCTCTGCACTCTTCTCATTGTGTGTATCGAGGTAGAGGGGGCTTGGTTATGTAACACTGGGTTACCTTGCCCGGATCGTACGCAGACCGAAATACATTTAGTTAATATAAGTTTAAAGAGCCTACGTGCATTATTACACTGGATCAGTACTTAGGGTTGAAGTTGTCTCCTTTAACACATTTATATTAATTAGTAATAAAAAATAATTATGTGTTCATTAGGATAATTGTATGCACCATGACGTCACTGGTTACTGCACGTGATTGAAGAGAGTTAATTGTGCAATAAATAATCCTCCTTGATAACTGTTATCATTATTTAATACAAGGACTACCCGTAAACAAAAAGCAGTAAGGTCAAATTGTAACTGAGAGAGATGATTTTCCTGAAGGTAACTTACACGTGTACATGTGGGAAATATTCAGTTTAAAGTTAACAAAAAGGGGTAATAGGAAATTTATTGCAATAAAGTGTGTGCATCGTCTGTTTACATGGGATAATATAAGTGACAAGACCTTGCACAGCCTCCCACTGATTCTCCTGTCTATTACCTTGGATTCCTTTTACTTATATAGAAACCGACCATATATATATATATATATATATATATTTTCCACAAAACAATACTTGTTTAACAGTATGATAAAGATACCAGTATAGTTGTTTTTATGCATTAATTGTAAAATGATACTCCTTAACAATTACAATAAATCTTGTTTTTATAATTGTAGAAGAGGATCAACTTGATGCTTGCTTCATGTTGGTGCAGGGAATACTTGCTGATAGTTACAGTGCTTATACCGAGTGTCAAGTGATTAAGGAAAGGGAAGTGATAGGGGAACATTTTATATTTGATAAATACTAGCAAAATCTAGCTGATGGGGGAATGGCTCATACTGGACGTGTTGTAGGATACGTTCCTCAGCCCAGTTATGATGGACAGGTACGTCAGGTGAATGCTTCAGGCTCATTAAATAAATGATTGTTTTGTAGTGTCTACAGTCGTCATTACATGTTTTAGATAGGTCAAAAGCATTTATCTCGAATTGAATTATTTGACCTCAGTACTCGTCTATAATAAGCTATGATTCCTTAAGATCACATTCTGTAGTAAGGATTTTAATTAAATTCGAATTTAGTCATAAGAATATATTAGCGTGTAGGAAAGTATCTTGATGACAATCTGTCATATATGTATATAAATTCCTACAATCAGTTGTCTGAATGACCCACACGGGTTTAGCTGACATATTAGGCGAACTCGGACATTTCTGTACAATATATACAACTTATGTACACCACGGAATATTTCTTGTTCAAATTTTAATTTTGAAAGATTCAAAAACAGTACATTTGTTTTGATTTCATAACAGGACTGAGTCAATCAGTGGTTGGTATTGGGTAGTGTCATGGGCCTAGTCTAATGTAAACCTAAGACGAGCCAGTACCGATGGCGCAGTAAGGTTAAGTTATGTTATGTATTCTAGGTTGGGTTAGGCGGGTTTCATTAGGTTACATTACTTTTTTTTTTTACCGTTTTCAAAAATTATTGTGCAGTTCTATTTATTGCTAGGTAAATAGATGTAGCCGGTGTGAAGAGAGCTACCATGTCATGTTTTGCTTAGGAATTCAACATTGGTCATTTCAGCTTGGAATTGAATGATGTAATTAAATAAACATTAGCCTACTCAATTTATTACAATAGTTTCACATTGTTATTGCATTGCTTATGTTTAGTAAATTAAAAATAGTCCTGTTGGGGTGGGGACATAATGTTATGTTGCATGCTGACCCAAGGAAAAACTCGTGTAATCTTAGCATATACAGTAAATCTTAATGCAAATATGTATACATACATAAAATTTCATAATGTAATTTCTTGCCACATTTTGTTTTAGTTTTTGGTATGTGAGACATATCCTATTTACATTATGGTACATTTGAATTCGCATTCAGTCT
This sequence comes from Cherax destructor, assembly GCA_009830355.1. Taxonomy (NCBI): domain Eukaryota; kingdom Metazoa; phylum Arthropoda; class Malacostraca; order Decapoda; family Parastacidae; genus Cherax; species Cherax destructor. The sequence continues at coordinate 123,985 of WNWK01001057.1, read as the reverse complement.
GATGTGACGACGAAAGTGGAGAGAGAAAATTTAACTTACGTCTATGTTACATGTATTAAGAAACCAAAAAATATGCAGTGTATATACATATTTTACTTTTAGATGGACTGTACAATACATGTATATACATTTTATTTTACTAAACTAAATACTTATCTATCTTACTGTACAAGATAGTATTATTAATGCCTGTTAACCTATATACATGTACTACGTAATTTGGGCATCAAAGTTTATCAGTGTAACAAACTTCTCTATTAATTTATATATTTTTTCTCTCTATCTTTCTTTTCTTACAGATTGAACCAACAAAATTACTACGATTGCGTGTTATAGGCGGTAGTGGTTTAGCAAAAAAAGATATTTTTGGAGCAAGGTATGTAATGATAGCATTTTTTTAGACATGAATCATGTGCAGCAATATAGGCTTATTTGTTTTGTTTAAATCTGGTTAAATCTGTTTTAAATCTTTAAATCTGGTTGTTATGAACAAGTGACATACAGTCAACTTCCTTATAAAGCTCCTCTTATAGTGTGATTTTTTAAAAAGAGATTGAAAAAGTTCATCCAAAATTTAATAACATGTGAGAGTTGATAAATCAGACACTTGAGATGAGAAGGAATTCAAGGTAATAAAACTCTCAGCCTGGAAATGATGCGTTCATTCCATCAGTCTTTATAGAAGTACAGCATATGCATGGAGAGGGGGGAGGCTTATATACTGGAAGCAGGTAAGTTAAAGCAGTTGGAGGTATCACTGGTGGAGAAAATTCACTGATGGAAGTAGGTCATGTTGCTATGTCAGACAGGTATTGTGTATACCTGGAGTATACCTGGAGAGAGTTCCAGGGGTCAACGCCCTTGCGACCCGGTCTGTGACCAGGCCTCATGTTGGATCAGAGCCTGATCAACCAGGCTGTTACTGCTGGCCGCACGCAGTTCAACGTACGAACCAGCCTGGCTGGTCAGGTACCGACTTTAGGTGCCTGTCCAGTGCCTGCTTGAAGACAGCCAGGGGTTTGTTGGTAATCCCCCTGATGTATGCTGGGAGGCAGTTGAACAGTCTTGGACCTCTAACACTTATTGTGTTGTCTCTCAACATGCTAGTGGCACTCCTGCTTTTCATTGGGGGGATGTTACATCGCCTGCCGAGTCTTTTGCTTTCGTAGGGAGTGACTCGTGTGCAAGTTTGGTACTAATCCCTCGAGAATTTTCCACGTGTATATAATAATGTATCTCTCTCGCCTGGTATATCAACTTGTCAGTTTTCTAAACCATTTATATAATAATAAGCATGTGAAAAGGCCTTCATAGTATGTGCTACTATATTTTCCAGTACTTTTTCAGTTTCATTTGCAAAAAATTGCACTATATAGAGGAGCTTCATAAGCAGGCTGACTGTGTGTATACATTACATAATTGTGGATGGTTTTAAATGGCCCTTTCATTTTTATATGGATAATACACATTATGTCACTTGAATATTTCAAACTGTCATCACATTTTTCAGCCTGGTGGTGTCGATTCTCTCTGAATTATGCACACAACACACTTGAAGTTCAGGTTAATCATAATGTGTGCCAGTAAGCAAAATTCATTAGTAATGTTTGTAAAAAACTATATTATGTTCTGCGTTGTATAGACACTGATTATTAAAAATAATTTGAATTGATTTTATTGAAAAAAATATATTCATAAATATTTCGCATGTACAGGTATACAGGAGGGCCCCACCTATACAGCACCTTCTTTTCAGGATTCCACATTTTCATTGAACCATTGTTCATTATGTTCCACCTGCCGGCGATAGTCACCGCAGGTGGAACAATGGCTCAATTGAAAGCCAACGAAAACGTAGAAGACTGAAAGTAGGTGCTGTGTATGTGGAGCCCCTCCTGTATTTTTATTTATATTTTGATTAATAAAATAAATGAAAACTGATGTCCAGTACAGGTATCCCTGTGCTTAGAGCTTAATTGATTTTGGGAGCAATATCACCAGTCCAAGAGCTTTAATTCAAGCCATTATTTCCAATACGAGCAATGTGATAAATGTTGGTTCCTCTCCTTGGAACCATTTGCATACCCTAAGAATAAAAATTTTTATGGGCTATCTCAGCATGAAAAAGGGTCATTAATATGGGGAGTGTAACTTGAGCTGTTATAAGTTGGGCATCACTAGCATATTTGTTTATTTTATTCAGCTGATTCATATTTATTTGCTATAGAACTTAATTACTCAATTGATAAAAGGCATTGTTGCTGTACTTTATGGTTTATTGAACAATTTCAACTATATTTGAATTAATAAGATTCTTCGATGCTATAGGCTACAGTATAGTACAGTACTTAGGCTGAATAAACTGTAACTATATATGTACCCAATCTTACAGTACAGGACATCTCAGAACATTGGATAATTTTATAATCCTCAGAGAGAATTCATTTCCTAGGTTCGACTGTTTTTCATAGTTTTTTTTTTTTTTAAAGAAATGAGACTCTCTGACCAGTATGCATACCTAAATAATGCATATTAGAGCTGATTTTGTCTATTCTGTTTATTACAATATACAGTACACTGCTGTATAAACATTTAAAAATATTCCAGAAATGTTATAAATGGTGCAAAGGTGACATTAAAACAATATCAAAGATGGTTGACACAAACCCACTACCATTATAGTATGCTCCTCACTTAGCGATGAATTTGTTTACAGACATGAACTTAGAAATGGAACTCCATTGTTAAGTGAGGAGAGGCTGTATACTGGTAATCTCTCCATTATAATCTAGTAAAATTCAGTTATGCTTGTTGCACAATAATTTGGGACCAGTAATGTAATATGGATAATTTTGTTGAATTTCTTAAACAGTTATAAAAGTACAGTGATTAATTATTTTGCATAATATTTTAATTATTAGTGTAAATGGTAGTACTAAAGCATATATTAATATTGATTGTACTCTTCTTAAAATTCACAACATTAACCCTTTCAGTGTCTTCCAAGTAGATCTATGTTATTGACGCCAATGTCACTAGCATAGATCCATGTTATAAGCATATGAATGGTAATTCTTGACCTAGACATGAAAAAAAATGGGTCTATGCAGTTTTTATACTGTTCACACAGTATAAAGAAATCCTGCCCCATGCAGTGCATGATGGGAAAAGCAAATCTCTCACTTGTGTTTGGTTTAAAATATCACATTTGAGGTGTTTTCTAAGGTAGTTTTTATGGGTTTATTGGCTGTTTTTTTCATATCAAATGGTAGAATAGAAGACATACTAGTGAAATAGTGATGGTGGATTTCGATGGTTTCAGCTGCTGCCCAACTGGCATGCCCTTCAAGACACTCCCATGACTGGGAGCCAAGGCTGGGTCACCATCTGGAAAAGACCCGGCCCAGCAAATATACCAGCGAATCTACAACAACAACAACCAGAAGTATTTAGCTTTAAATAGGCTTCAGAGTAGGGAAAAAATTTGAGCTCTGGTAATTCTCCTGAGGAAGGGTAGGACTTCCTATCCCCTGGTCTGTTTTATGGGTTTTTGTTAGGTCTGCTTCAGTTATTGGGATGACCTTAACCATGACCAACATTCTTGGTTATATTTTATTGATCTGAGAAATAGAGTAAATTTTTTTTTTTGTGTGATGATGAATTCAAAATGGGAGGGTAAGTGTTATATAGGAGAGGCCTGGGGACAAGGTTGATAAACAAATGAAAGGTTGCTTTAGTGGCTGGAATGTCTACAGTGTTTATTTTGGACTCTGTTTTTTAATTGGAATTTGTTGAATTTTGTGTAAAATTGGCCAAATTACAGAATTCTGTGCACTTATAGGCAGTTTTTTACATTCAATCAGTAGGTAGGAATGTACTCTAGCAAAATAGCTAGGAATTGGCTCAAATTGACCAATAGAATAGGGTGAAAACAGGACCCATAGTGGGCATAAATTGTGCCTTGGCTGCCGATTTTGCACTTGGGTGATTATACAAGTTTTCCATCAAATTTTGCATTTTTGGTGTCATTATATTTATAAAAGAATTAAGAGTAAGACGGAGAGCAGGATAGCAGATGAACAAGGGGGCTTTAGGAAAGGTAGGGGGTGTGTAGACCAAGTGTTTACAGTGAAACATATAGGTGAACAGTATTTAGATAAGGGTAAAGAGGTTTTTGTGGCATTTATGGATTTGGAAAAGGCGTATGATAGGGTGGATAGGGGGGCAATGTGGCAGATGTTGCAGGTGTATGGAATAGGAGGTAGGTTACTGAAAGCAGTGAAGAGCTTTTATGAGGATAGGGAGGCTCAGGTTAGAGTGTGTAGGAGAGAGGGAGATTACTTCCCAGTAAAAGTAGGCCTTAGACAAGGATGTGTGATATCACCGTGGTTGTTCAATATATTTATAGATGGGGTTGTAAGAGAAATGAATGCGAGGGTCTTGGCAAGAGGTGTGGGGTTAAAAGACAAAGAATCAAATACAAAGTGGGAGTTGTCACAGTTGCTTTTTGCTGATGACACTGTGCTTTTGGGAGATTCTGAAAAAAAGTTGCAGAGATTGGTGGATGAATTTGGTAGGGTAAGTAAAAAAAGAAAGTTGAAAGTGAATATAGGAAACAGTAAGGTGATGAGGATAACAAAAAGATTAGGTGATGAAAGATTGGATATCAGATTGGAGGGAGAGAGTATGGAGGAGGTGAATGTATTCAGATATTTGGGAGTGGACATGTCAGCAGATGGGTCTATGAAGGATGAGGTGAATCATAGAATTGATGAGGGAAAAGGGTGAGTGGTGCACTTGAGTCTGTGGAGACAAAGAACTTTGTCCATGGAAGTAAAGAGGGGAATGTATGAGAGTATAGTTATACCAACACTCTTATATGGGTGTGAAGCATGGGTGATGAATGTTGCAACGAGGAGAAGGCTGGAGGCAGTTGAGATGTCATGTCTGAGGTCAATGTGTGGTGTGAATATAATGCAGAGAATTCGGAGTTTGGAAATTAGGAGGAGGTGCGGGATTACCAAAACTGTTATCCAGAGGGCTGAGGAGGGATTGTTGAGGTGGTTTGGACATGTAGAGAGAATGGAATGAAACAGAATGACTTCAAGAGTGTATAAATCTGTAGTGGAGGGAAGGCGGGGTAGGGGTCGGCCTAGGAAAGGTTGGAGGGAGGGAGTAAAAGAGGTTTTGTGTGCGAGAGGCTTGGATTTCCAGCAAGCATGCGTGAGCGTATTTGATAGGAGTGAATGGAGACAAATGGTTTTTAATACTTGACGTGCTGTTGGAGTGTGAGCAAAGTAACATTTATGAAGGGATTGAGGGAAACCGGCAGGCCGGACTTGAGTCCTGGAGATGGGAAGTATACAGTATCTGCACTCTGAAGGAGGGGTGTTAATGTTGAAGTTTTATAACTGTAGTGTAAAGCACCCCTCTGACAAGACAGTGATGGAGTGAATGATGATGAAAGTTTTTCTTTTTCGGGCCACCCTACCTTGGTGGGAATCGGCCGATGTGTTAATAAAATAATAAAAAAAATTCTACCATTTCAGAATATTTTTTTTTTTAAATTGCAACTGTAGACACTTTTAGTTTCAGGGATCATGACGTTGAAAGGGTTAATAACTATTGTTTTAGTTGTAGAAATTTTTGCAGTTAACTCTTTCATTGTCCAGACCTTCAAAATTAATATTGCTCTCAGTGTCCACATTTAAAAGAAAAAATCTCTTGAAGGTAATGACACCAATAGTACAAAATTTGAGGGAAAACTTATGGAATTATGCAGGTGCAAAGTTAGCAGTCTGGGTGCAATTTATGCATTAGCGATTTTGCCCACCTTGAGTCTTATTTTAAGGCATTTCTATTGCTCCTTTTGATCAAATTCTTTGCTATTAGAGCTACCCTGTATAGAAGTTGGTAATTTGGCCAATTTCACTCAAATTAAAAAAAAATCCAATTTAACCATTTGAGGGTCCAAGTCGTAGTTCTATCCCTTGTCCACAGGGTCCAAGAATTTAAAAAAAAATTTTTTTAATTTTTTTCTTATAAAATGGTAGAGAATCTTTTTCTGAAGGTAATGAAACAAAAAGGATGAAATTTGATGGAAAATTTACGAAATTACACACGAATTTTACAGCAACAGCGATATTTATGCATTGGTGATTTTGCCCAATTTGACTCCTATTTTAGGACAGTTGCATTATTCCAGTTGACCAAATTCTTAGCTATTTTGCTAGTATCACTTGTATTTTATTGATTAAGCACAAGAAACTGCCCAATCAACTATTTCAACTACCTAATAAAGTGATCAGTAATTGGTAATTTGGCTAATTTCACACAAAGTTCAAAATATTCCTTCAAAATAGGGTCTAGAATAAACAATGCAGGCATTCCTGGCACTAAAATAACATTTCCTATGTTTATTAGTTATGTTTCCAGGCTTTACAGATGAATTCTATTTTGATTTTTTATTCACATAAAGAATTTTTATTCACACCAAAAAATAGAAGATTTACTGTTATGCAATATTGTAATAATTGTATAAATAATATCAGCACATTTGTGAACGTATATTAGATCCACCAGTTGACGTGTATTGGATGCATGACGTCATTTATTTACTCTTGAACATCTGCAAAAATTTAACATTTCCGCTAGTTTGAGCTCAATTTCACAAACTATTTTCAGTACTAAAACTAATGAAAATCATCTCTATTTCTGTAACATCTCTTCCATTCTATCAAATGAGACCAAGAAACCGTGAATACAACTGTCAAAACCATACGAAAATACACCACAAACTCGTTTTAATCCAAAAACATGGTCGCAATTTTTTTTCTCATTATGCACTTCATGCTGCAGGATTTGTTTTATATGGTGCACACTTACCACATAGATCCATTCTCTCATATCTAGGCCCAAATTTACTGCTCACAGCTTATCTGAGTGAGCTGAGTTCGTGGCGTAGAACTACAGCTTGGACCCAGGCTTCAGAGCCGTAGAACTACAGGATGGACCCTCAGAGGATTAAAAATATTTAAAAAAAGTCCAAAATAAACATTCCAGGCATTAAAGCAGCATTTCCTCATTTTATTAATTGCATCCCCGTGCCTCTCCTACGTTACACTTGCCTTCCATTTTGAATTCATAATCACAAAAAATTGAAGATTAACCCTATTTTTAGGATAAAATGTAACAGGAATGGTTGGTCATGGTTTACAGCATCCCAGTAATTGAATCAGACCTATTAAAAACCCAAAAAACAGACCAGGGGAGTAGAGAGGGCTTACCATACCACAGGAAAATGGGCAAAAATCAAATATTTCTGGTACATTGAGCCCAGTTACAAACTACTATCAATCCTGAACCAACCAAAATCATCTCTCTCAGTATTATCAAATGATACTAAAAAAGAGCCAATAAAACTACCCTTGAAAACACCTCAAAGTCTCTTATTTTAATCCAAACACAAGGTAGGAGTTTTGTTTTTCCATCGTTCACGGTGAGGGGCAGGATTTTTTTATACTGTGCTCACTCATTGCAGACCCATTCTCTCATTTCTAGGCCAAAATTTACCGCTCACAGCTTGTCTGAGGGAGCCGTGCTCAAAATGTAGATCTGTTATGTGAGGGACCCAGGCATCAATAATGTAGATCTGCATGACAGCCACTCAAGGGGTTAATGCAAGAGAAATGATGTTTTTCATGAAACATTGATTAAACAAAGTTTGAAACACTCGATCGCTAACACACTCAGCTCACACACTGAGGTCTGGAGTTCGAATCCCTGGTACACCCGTATAAGATTAGGACGTGTTTCCATAAGACACCTGCTATCCATTTTCACCCATCAGTATAAAATGGGTACCTGGGTGTTAGTCGACTGGCGTGGGTTGCATCCTGGGACAAAATTGACCTAATTTGCCCAAAATGCTCTGCATAACAAGCAGCTTTCTATATACATTGTAGTAGTATGTCATTGATGTCTGCTAGGCCTGTATACCTTGTACATGTACTTGTAGAAATAAAGATATTATTATATTATTTTTAAATAAAGTGAAGATGAAGGTATACCATGTACAGTGGACCCTCGGTTCGAATACCGGAATGGCAATTATGTAAGTATAATTTGAGTTCTTGGGAAGTGTATTTGGGGTCTGAAATAGACTAACCTACGTGAAATTTTTCTTAAGGAGTAATTCGTTCGAATGGCACTGAGGAGACTCAGGAGGGAGTTTTCGAACTCGGGGTCCACTGTATATACAGTGGACCCCGAGTTCGTAAAACTTCACTCCTGAAGTCTGATCAAGTGCCATTACCGAACGAATTTACTCCCTTAAGGAAAAATTTCACGTAGGTTAGTCTATTTCAGACCCCCAAAAATACACTTCCACAAGAACTTACAAAATTATACTTACATAATTGCACGATTTCCAGGGTATTCGTTAACCGAGGGTCCACTGTACTATACATACTTTGTGTTTTATGTTTAATTTAAACAGTACGGGTAAAGCATGTTTATTTACAGGTTGGTTCGCCGTGTATTTGATGTACTCTTGCAATGTGTACAGTACTTGTCAGAAATAAATTATTGTCCATAATTCATTATCTTAATTCTTTCAGTGATCCCTATGTCAAAATTGAGTTAGTGAATGTGACAACAAATGGAAGTGATGATGATGTTGTTGACTGCGTTCTCACCAAAACCAAGAAAAAGGTAAAACCACAGTACTAAAAATTATGATTCAGAATATGGCTATACACCATAGTTTCCCATTGGAGTAAGATAAAATTATTTATTCCTAGTTGTACATTATCAGTGTGTTTATTATATAATCATTTTATTATCCTGAATTAATAAAATGATGTTCTAACCTTAATGGATGGTGTGAAATGCTGATGTAGCACAAGTATGAAAATTATAGCTAGGATGGTAGAAATACAAAATCTAAGTAGCATGTGTGCAGTTAGGCTAGCTAGAATTGTAGGAATAATGCAATAATAATAATACATCTAAAAATGTGTACTGTGAAGGCCTGACTAATGAGATTAAGAAAGGCATCAGATGACACGATGACTTTGTGGAATGAATGCTTGAGTGATAATAATGCACATGAGTGAATTTGAGAATAGGAAAAAAAGGATCACTGAGCGCACGGGAAGTGGCAGTGAATGAGATGGAGTGGAAGTTTTTAGAAGGAAATAGACAGTTGGTGTTTTTGTTTGTTTTTATGGATTTTTTTTTTCTTTTTGCAAGTTGTCTGTGAAATGGTTGAAATGTTGCACTATATTGGGTATTTTACTAGTATGTGTAATAATAAATAATTTGGGATTTTGTTATTCTTGAGGGCCTGTTCTTTCAAGAAATTCACAAGTGCTCACACATCAATCTATAAATGCAAAAGCAGTGATAAAGACAAAATTCGTATGTTTATATTTAAGTGTGACAGTATAATGATCAAGATCTTTAGCTCTAGAAAAGAGATAAGCTTTCAGCCGAGACTTGAAAGCTTGAACAGCCTCCTGACTCTGAACACAGCTGTGTTACTTTCCCATGATGCTGCTTTGGTTAAAAGTTTGTATGAAATATGTGTCAAATGAGTATCTTAAATCTTTTACCAGTACCACACACAAGTACTTCCTCATCCTTTTCTGGCAGTTGTCTTCCTACCCAATGAAGATGGTAAAGTGGCTAGTAATGATGATGCTGAAGATAATCTTACAATTTTTAGCACATGCATATCATTATGACTTGAATATCTTATAAATTTATATCATGTTTATTAATTACACTATTTATCCTTTTATTTTTCAGACCTTAAATCCACGATGGGATGAAGAATTTGTATTTAGAGTAAGTGTGGCAGTATATTACAGTATGGTACAGTGTGATCAATTTTGATAAATTTTAATGGTTCATAGATAGTAAATTAGCTTTGTAATCAATATATACGGTACATATATTGAAATATGGAAATAGCCATAAGTCTTCTTTTTGGTTTTTATTTTCATTTTGACTCTAGGTGGTCAACAAGGTGCTTCACAGCTTTATAAAGAAAATGTTGGATAGTGTTTCATTTCATAATGGACCCTTATCAAGTCAGTGTTGACTTGATAATGGTCTAGGGCAGGCCATAACATCATCTAAAGTTTCCTTTACAAATGGTAGGTTATTTGTGATTTGTTTCAGTCATGGTATTGTGACTTTTATTCTTGAAGTTATTATAATTGCCACTGGAAACACAGTTTTTGAAGTAAATAAGTTCATTTCTTATTATTAATATATAATTATTCTATTCATACACCCAAGAGGATGTATAAATCTGGGGTGGAGGGAAGTGTAGGGGGTCATCCCAGGAAGAGTTGGAGGGAGGGGGCAAAATTGCTGGTGGCTTGAGCACCCAACACACTTGTGTGAGCATGCTATACAAGTGGTTTTTATGGATTGAGATTCTGTTGGAGTGTGAGCAAGGTTAACATTTATGAAGGTAATCATTGAAACCGGTTAGCTGAACTGCGAGTCCTTGAGGTGGGAAGTACAGTGCTTGCACTTTGGAGGAGGAGTGTTGATGTTGCAGTTCAGAGGGTCATTGGATTAGTGATGTCTTCATACTTTTTTGAAGATAGCTCTTGAATATGGGATGGTGAATGTATTTTTTTTTTTTTTTTTTTGGGTGGGGGGGTCTCTACCTGAAAATGTCTTTCTACATAAGGTGACACAATCATTTAAATTGGGCATTGAAGGAGAGAGTAATTGTGGTTGGGGATCTAAATGCTAAAGTGGGTAAAAATGTTGTGGAGGGAGTAGTAGGTAAATTTGGGGTGCCAGGGGTAAATGTAAATGGGGAACCATTAATTGAGCTATGTGTAGAAAGATGTTTGGTAATAAGTAATACATATTTTATGAAAAAGAGGATAAATAAATATACAAGGTATGATATAGCACGTAAGGAAAGTAGTTTGTTGGATTATGTGTTGGTGGATAAAAGGTTGATGGGTAGGCTTCAGGATGTACATGTTTATAGAGGGGCAACGGATATATCAGATCATTACAGTGGTCCCTCGGTTTTCGCCGAAAATTCGTTCCAGAATGCTGCTCAAGTGCCATTACGGAACGAATTTACTTCCTTAAGAAATAATGTCACATAGGTTAGTCTATTTGAGACCCCCAAAAATACACTTGCAACAGCACTTACGAAAATACACTTACATAAATGTTCGAGTTTGGAGATGCACGAAAACCGAGGGACCACTGTATTTGGTTGTAGCTACAGTTAGAGTAAAAGGTAGATGGGACAAAAAGAAAATGGCAACAGCAAGTAAGAGAGAGGTAAAAGTGTATAAACTAAGGGAGGAGGAAGTTAGGGTGAGATATACAGTGGACCCCCGAGTTTCGTAAGGTTCTTACTTCGTAAACATCGTGTTTCGTAAGCTTTTTACGATTTCGAGAATCGTAAAACCGCTCATGTTTCGTAACGTATTAGACCTGTCCGCCTGCTCCGCGCCTGCGCGGGACGCAGGACGCCGCCAGTGAAGCATTGTTTACCATTGAGAGAACATTACCTAGTGCGCTCTTTCAAACATTCACACTACATTTGGTGTTTTTTTTGGTGCTTTAGTGATTGTCACTGTGAAATAAGTCACCATGGGTCCAAAGAAGCTTCCTAGTGGCACCCCTGTGGTAGCATTCATGGAGGGAGTGTAGCATTCATGTAGGGAGTGTAGCATTCATGTAGGGAGTGTAGCATTCATGCAGGGAGTGTAGCATTCATGCAGGGAGTGTAGCAGGCATGCAGGGAGTTTAGCATTGTTGCAGGGAGTTTAGCATTGATGCAGGGAGTTTAGCATTGATGCAGGGAGTTTAGCAGGCATGCAGGGAGTTTAGCAGGCATGCAGGGAGTGTAGCTTTCATGCAGGGAGTGTAGCAGACATGCAGGGAGTGTAGCAGACATGCAGGGAGTGTAGCAGGCATGCAGGGAGTGTAGCAGGCATGCAGGGAGTGTAGCAGGCATGCAGGGAGTTTAGCATTCATGCAGGGAGTTTAGCATTCATGCAGGGAGTGTAGCAGGCATGCAGGGAGTTTAGCATTGATGCAGGGAGTTTAGCATTGATGCAGGGAGTTTAGCAGGCATGCAGGGAGTGTAGCTTTCATGCAGGGAGTGTAGCAGACATGCAGGGAGTGTAGCAGGCATGCAGGGAGTGTAGCATTCATGCAGGGAGTGTAGCAGGCATGCAAGGAGTGTAGCAGGCATGCAGGGAGTGGGGATTTCCCTTCGTAGAGGCTGAAGAATTCCTCCCCCAACAAGTGTTTAATTGTGATGAAACAGGCCTGTTTTGGAAGAAAATGCCCAAGAGGACCTTCATTACTCATTACTCTAGCTTCCAGATGCCTGCAACTCTTCAATAAAGGTAAGTAAATGTATATATATATATTGTTTTTAATTATTTTATATGTGAATATTTTTTTGTGGAACGGATTAATTGTATTTACATTATTTCTTATGGGAAATAATGGTTCGAATTTCGAAAACTTCGTGTTAAGTACTAGCTCCTGGAACGGATTATTTTACGATACTCGGGGGTCCACTGTAAGCAACTATTGGCAGAAAGGTGGGCTAGTGCAAGTATGAGTAGTGGGGGGGTAGAAGAGAGTTGGGATAGTTTTAAAAATGCAGTATATAATGTGGGGCAGAAATTTGTGGCTATAGGAGGGTGGGTGCAGGAGGAAAGAGGAGTGAGTTGTGGAATGAAGAAGTAAAGGGTGTGATAAAAGAGAAAAAGGTAGCTTATGAGAGGTTTTTACAAAACAGAAGTGTTAATAGAAGAGCAGAGTATATGGAGAGTAAAAGAAAGGTGAAGAGAGTGGTGAGAGAGTGCAAAAGAAGAGCGGATGAAAGAATGGGAGAGGCTCTGTCAAGAAATTTTGCTGAAAACAAGAAAAAATTTTGGAGTGAGATAAACAAGGTAAGAAAGCCTAGGAACGAATGGATTTGTCAGTTAAAACAGAGTAGGGAGTTAGTAGATGGGGAGCTGGAGGTATTGGGTAGATGGCGGGAATATTTTGAGGAACTTTTAAATGTCAATGAAGAAAGGGAGGTGATAATTTCATGCACTGGTCAGGGAGGTACGTATAACATCTTTTAGGAGTGAGGAAGAGCAGGATGTGAGTGTGGGGGAGGTGCGTGAGGCATTACGTAGAATGAAAGGGGGTAAAGCAGCTGGAATTGACGGAATCATGACAGAAATGTTAAAAGCAGGGGGGGATATAGTGCTGGAGGGGTTAGTATTTTTGTTTAATAAATGTATGAAAGAGGGGAAGGTACCTAGGGATTGGCAGAGAGCATGTATAGTTCCTTTATATAAAGGGAAGGGGGATAAAAGAGAGTGTAAAAATTATAGGGGAATAAGTTTACTGAGTATACCAGGTAAAGTGTATGGCAGGGTTATTATTGAAAGAATTAGAGGTAAGACAGAGAGTAGGATTGCAGATGAGCAAGGAGGCTTTAGAGTGGGTAGAGGATGTGTAGATCAAGTGTTTATAGTGAAGCATATATGTGAACAGTATTTAGATAAAGGTAGAGAAGTTTTTATTGCATTTATGGATTTAGAAAAGGCATATGATAGAGTGGATAGGGGAGCATTGTGGCAAATGTTGCAAGTGTATGGAATAGGTAGTAAGTTACTGAAGTCTGTAAAGAGTTTTTATGAGGATAGTGATTCTCAGGTTAGGGTGTGTAGGAGAGAGGGAGATTACTTCCCGGTAAAAGTAGGTCTTAGACAGGGATGTGTAATGTCACCATGGTTGTTTAATATATTTATAGATGGGGTTGTAAAAGAAGTAAATGCTAGGGTGTTGGGGAGAGGGGTGGGATTAAATTATGGAGAATTAAATGCAAAATGGGAGTTGACACAGTTACTTTTTGCTGATGATACTGTGCTTATGGGGGAGATTCTAAAGAAAAGTTGCAAAGGTTAGTGGACGAGTTTGGGAGAGTGTGTAAAGGTAGAAAGTTAAAAGTGAACATAGATAAGAGTAAGGTGATGACGGTATCAAACGATTTAAATAAAGAAAAATTTGATATCACATTGGAGAGAGGGATTATGGAAGAAGTAAATGTTTTCAGATATTTGGGAGTTGACGTGTCAGCGGATGGGTTTATGAAGGATGAGGTTAACCATAGAATTGATGAAGGAAAAAGGTGAGTGGTGCGTTGAGGTATCTGTGGAGACAAAAACGTTATCCATGGAGGCAAAGAAGGGAATGTACGAAAGTATAGTGGTACCAACACTCTTATATGGGTGTGAAGCATGGGTTGCAAATGATGCAGTGAGGAGGAGGCTGGAGGCAGTGGAGATGTCCTGTCTAAGGGCAATGTGTGGTGTAAATATTATGCAGAAAATTCGGAATGTGGAAATTAGGAGAAGGTGTGGAGTTACTAAAAGTATTTGTCAGAGGGCTGAAGAGGGGTTGTTGAGGTGGTTTGGTCATTTAGAGAGAATGGATCAAAGTAGAATGACTTGGAGAGCGTATAAATCTGTAGGGGAAGGAAGGCGGGGTAGGGGTTGTCCTAGAAAAGGTTGGAGGGAAGGGGTAAAGGAGGTATTGTGGGCGAGGGGCTTGGACTTCCAGCAAGCATGTGTGAGCGTGTTAGATAGGAGTGAATGGAGACGAATGGTTTTTGGGACATGACGATCTGTTGGAGTGTGAGCAGGGTAACATTTTGTGAAGGGATTCAGGGAAACCAGTTAATTGATTTAATTGGACTTGAGTCCTGGAAATGGGAAGTACAATGCCTGCACTTTAAAGGAGGGGTCTGGGATAGTGACAGCTGGAAGGGACAATTCTCAGCTGTCGTATCTGAGCTACTCTGCAAAGACATTGATTATGTATGAGTGTGGTGAAAGTGTTGAATGATGATGAAAGTATTTTCTTTTTGGGGATTTTCTTTCTTTTTGGGTCACCCTGCCTCGGTGGGAGACGGCCGACTTGTTGAAAAAAAAAAAAAAGAAAAAAAAAATTTTGAAGAATGTACATTGATTCCTCAATTTGTATTAGTTATTTTCTGAACAATCAAATATTTATGTGAACTTGTTAAAGGACTAGGGCTTTTCCAAGAAAAACTGAAGGGAAGAGGTAAAGAAGGTTTTGTAAGCTAGGTGCTTGAGCATCCAGCAGTCTGGTGTGAGTATATTATATTGGAGTGAGTGATGACAAGTTTTTAACGTTTGACCTGCTGTTGGACTGTGAACAAGATAATATTTATGAAGATATTTAGGGAAACTGTTTAGCTGGACTTAAGTCCTGGAGGTGGGAAATACAGTGCCTTTATGCTGGAGGAAGGGAGGGGATTTTGCAGTTCAGAGTCATTTGATTTGTGATGTCTGTGCACTTCTAGCAACACAGCTATTAAATGAATGATGGTGAATGTGTTTTTTATTTTTTTGGGGGGTGGGCCATCCTACCTTGGTGAGGTTTAAATTTTTTTTTTAAATACATACAGTGGTACCCCGGATTTCGTCAGTAATTCATTCCAGAAGGCTGTTCGAGTTCCGTTACTGAACGAATTTGTTCCCATAACGATGTAACATCCCCCCAATGAAAAGCATGGGTGCCACTAGCACGTTGAGAGACAACACAATAAGTATCAGGGGCCCTAGACTGTTCAACTGCCTCCCAGCATACATAAGGGGGATTACCAATAGACCCCTGGCTGTCTTCAAGCAGGCACTGGACAGGCACCTAAAGTCAGTGCCTGACCAGCCAGGCTGTGGTTTGTACGTTGGACTGCGTGCGGCCAGCAGTAACAGCCTGGTTGATCAGGCTCTGATCCAACATGAGGCGTGGTCACAGCCCGGGCCGCAGGGGCGTTGACCCCTGGAACTCTCTCCAGGTAAACTCCAGGAAATAAGGACGAATGTAAATTAGATTAGTCTGTTTCAGACCCCCCAAAAATACACTTACAAAAGGACTTACAAAAATACACTTACATAATTGTTCGAATAGGGAGCTGTATGAAATCTGGGGTACCACTGTATTGTATTTTCCCATCGCATGGATTTTTCTACTCTTTTTCAAGTTCTTGTTCTAGCAGATACCCAAAAATAGGCTAATAGGAAGCTGCCATTTCATATACATGAAGTTTAGAGAGAGTATTTTAATCCTTTCAGGGTTTCGGCCGTACTAGTATGGCTTACGCACCAGGGTTTTCGTCGTACTAGTACGCCTAAATTCTAGCTCCCTCAAATCAAGTGGAAACAGGCTGGTAGGCCTAGATGTGGGAGAATGGGTCTGTGCGGTCAGTGTGCGCAGTATAAAAAAAATCCTGCACCACACAGTGCATAATGAGGAAAAAAAACTGACTGTGTTTTTGGTTTAAAACAGCGACTTTGCAGTCTATTTTTGTATAGTATTTATGCTTGTATTCTCGTTTTCTTAGTCTCATTTGATAGAATGGATGATATATTACAGAAATAGAGATAATTTTGACTGGTTTCATAATGACAAGTACCTTGAAACTGAGCGCAAAGTAGCAAGAATGTTTGATTTTTGCCGATGTTGAAGAGTAAACAAATCACACCATGCGTCCAATACACATCAACTGGGTAGTCTAATATTCTTGCACAAGTGCGCTGATATTGTTTATACCATTTTTACAATGATGCAGTTGTATACATAACAGTAAATCTTCTATTTTTTGTGACAATAAAAATTCAAAATGGAAAGCAAAAGTAATGTAAGAGGGGCCTGGAGACGTGACTAATGAACAGATAAAATGTTATTTGAGTGCCAGGAATGTCTGTCTTGTTTATTCTGGACCCTATTTTGAAATTGGCATCTTTTGAAATTTGTGTGAAATTGGCCAAATTGTCAATTTCTGACCACCTTATTGGGTAGTTGAAATCGGTAAATTGGCAGTTTCTTATACTCAATTGATAGAACAAATGAAATTCTAGCGAAATAGCTATAATTTTAGTAGCCTGAAACATTGGAATTTGAAGAAAATAGGGCTCAAAGTGGGCGAAATCGCCGATGCATAAATGTCATGGATACCGCTAACTTTGCGAGAGCATAATTCCGTTAGTTTTCCATCAAATTTCATAATTTTGGTGGCATTATGATTGGAAAAGGATTCTGTATCATTTCATAAGAAAAATAATTTTGTTTTTTTCCGAAAAATTTGCGACCCTGAGAACGAGTTTGGGAGAGGGCCTTGCGACCCTGAAAGGGTTAATTATATGTTTCTAATGTTGATATGAATTATATCCCATTAAGTTTTATTGTACTGAAAAAAAAAAAGAGTATGTATTTTCTAAAGTGTATATTTCTGATATACCTGCAGGTGAAGCCAGCAGAACACAAGCTCTTGTTAGAAGTATTTGATGAAAATCGTTTAACCCGCGATGATTTCTTGGGTTTGGTTGAGTTGCCATTAATAAACCTACCACGTGAGGCAGAGAGTAGACAAATTCCACATCGACACTACAGACTTCAACCCAGAAGGTAATTTTTCAGGTCTGTCTAGATTATTCTGAGGTAGCTTTAATTGAGGCTCTATTTTGAATTTAAAATTTACTCTTACTTCATTTAAGCTAAAAAAAAATTTAACTTACTGCAGATTAGCTTAAAAATTTTCAGGAGAAAGTTAAAGCATTTGTAAAACATTTTTTATTATGCTTAATTTAAGTGTAGGCTTCAAATTCTGTTAACCATTTCCTAACATTTTGTTCATTTAGTTGTTCTCTTTTCTTGTATTCCGTTCACTTTGCAGAGTTTAACTGGACTACTAATGTCATTGTAATATCCCATTATTATGGGAAAATGGTGTCTTGAGACTAATGCCCCTAGAGATAGTTTGAACCTTGTCTAGGTTAACTGACATGATTCTGGATGAAGTCCTAAAGAGATTTTGCAGAAGTAAGGAATTGGAAAGCATACTTTCTGTACCAGATTTGTTGCACATACAGTAATATGTTTGTGTGAGAAATAAAGGCTAAAAATTTGACTTGTTTTAACATATGTAATTATCCTGTAATGCATTTTGCAGTACTCGATCACGAGTGAAGGGTCACCTACAGTTGTATGTAGCTTATATTGTTGATGATGGAGCTAGCAGCAGTGGAGCTTCTGGAGAACAAACTCCAGAGGAAGCAGCATGGGAGGTGGTGAGCATTGACAACAGTAGTGGTCACGAAGAATCTCCAGCTCAGGTGAGAACCCCCAATGTCACTCCCTATTTTAGATGTAACAGCATATAGATGCCTTTAAGTAGAATGGATTACTTTACATAAAATTAGATAGACAAGCCATGATTTCTCATATTTTAAATTGTGTCGCTGTTGTATTCAATCGTTGCTATATTATCGAGTAGAAATTCCTCTTAACCCTTTCAGGGTTTCGGCCGTACTAGTACGGCTTATGCGCCAGGGTTTTTGCCATACTAGTACGCCTAAATTCTAGTGCCCTCAAATCAAGCTGAAACAGGCTGGTAGGCCTAGATGTGAGAGAATGGGTCTGTGCGGTCAGTGTGCGCAGTATATAAAAAATCCTGCATCACACACTGCATAATGAGGGAAAAAACTGACCGTGTTTTTGGTTTAAAACAGCGACTTTGCAGTCTATTTTCGTATGGTATTTATGCTTGTATTCTCGTTTTCTTAGTCTCATTTGATAGAATTGATGATATATTACAGAAATAGAGATAATTTTGACTGGTTTCACGATGACAAGTACAGTGGACCCCCGAGTATCTTAATTAATCCGTTCCAGGAGCTAGTACTTAACACGAAGTTTACGAAATTCGAACCATTATTTCCCATAAGAAATAATGTAAATACAATTAATCCGTTCCACAAAAAAATATTCACATAAAATAATTAAAAACAATATATATATATACATTTACTTACCTTTATTGAAGAGTTGCAGGCATTTTCTTCCAAAACAGGCCTGTTTCATCACAATTAAACACTTGTTGGGGGAGGAATTCTTCAGCCTCTACGAAGGGAAATCCCCACTCCCTGCATGCCTGCTACACTCCCTGCATGCCTGCTACACTCCTTGCATGAATGCTACACTCCCTGCATGCCTGCTACACTCCCTGCATGAATGCTACACTCCCTGCATGAATGCTACACTCCCTGCATGAATGCTACACTCCCTGCATGCCTGCTACACTCCCTGCATGCCTGCTACACTCCTTGCATGCCTGCTACACTCCCTGCATGTCTGCTACACTCCCTGCATGCCTGCTAAACTCCCTGCATCAATGCTAAACTCCCTGCATCAATGCTAAACTCCCTGCATGCCTGCTAAACTCCCTGCATGCCTGCTAAACTCCCTGCATGAATGCTAAACTCCCTGCATGAATGCTAAACTCCCTGCATGAATGCTACACTTCCTGCATGCCTGCTAAACTCCCTGCATCAATGCTAAACTCCCTGCATGCCTGCTAAACTCCCTGCATGAATGCTAAACTCCCTGCATGAATGCTAAACTCCCTGCATGAATGCTACACTCCCTGCATGAATGCTACACTCCCTGCATGAATGCTACACTCCCTGCATGAATGCTACACTCCCTGCATGAATGCTACACTCCCTCCATGAATGCTACCACAGGGGTGCCACTAGGAAGCTTCTTTGGACCCATGGTGACTTATTTCACAGTGACAATCACTAAAGCACCAAAAAAACCACCAAATGTGTTGTGAATGTTTGAAAGAGCGCGCTAGGTAATGTTCTCTCAATGGTAAACAATGCTTCACTGGCGGCGTCCTGCGTCCCGCGCAGGCGCGGAGCAGGCGGACAGATCTAATACGTTACGAAACACGATCGGTTTTACGATTCTCGAAATCGTAAAAAGCTTACGAAACACGATGTTTACGAAGTAAGAACCTTACGAAACTCGGGGGTCCACTGTACCTTGAAACTGAACACAAAGTAGCGAAAATGTTCGATTTTTGCTGATGTTCAAGAGTAAACAAATCACGCCATGCATCCAATACACATCAACTGGGTAGTCTAATATTCTTGCACTAGTGCACTGATAATATTTATACCATTTTTACAATGATGCAGTTGTATACATAACAGTAAATCTTCTATTTTTTGTGAGAATAAAAATTCAAAATGGAAAGCAAAAGTAATGTAAGAGGGGCCTGGAGACGTGACTGATGAACAGATAAAATGTTATTTGAGTGCCAGGAATGTCTGTCTCGTTTATTCTGGACCCTATTTTGAAATTGGCATCTTGAAATTTGGATGAAATTGGCTAAATTGCCAATTTCTGACCACCTTATTGGGTAATTGAAATCAGTAAATTGTTTCTATAATGGTTTGTAACATCTTGGAAAAATTTTGTGACGAGTGTATTACTTAAATGTTATTGGCCGCAGTAGCCAGGTTGATCAGTCACGAGGAAAGACTGGCTTCCAGCTAGGCTGTGAGAGTGCTGGTAGACTCCTGAAACTGGGGACAAATATGTATCTTATCAGTTTATATGCAGTATAGTGCAGTACTATAAGACGGACTAATAAGGGGGATTGTATGAGTGTCTGTTAAATCAGAATAATGTTAAAAAGTACTCTAGTGTATACAGGTGGTCCTCCACATTCGCGAGGGTTAGGGGGATTAAGAACCTCGCGAATGTTGAAAATTCGCGAATGTTTCGTGCGCAAATATATTGTAGGGAAATATAATAATAGCATTTACTTAGCCTAACAATACTGCTTCCTTAGCCTATTGAACTATGAACAATCATAAAACACATGAAAACATCGTAAAATATTGTATATACAGTGGACCCCCGAGTTTCTGTCACCTTGGAAATCGAACAATTATGTAAGTTTAATATTGTAAGTGCTTTTGTATGTGTATTTTTGGGGGTCTTAAAGGACTAATCTAATTTACATTTTTCCTTAAGGGAACAAATTCGTTTGGGAATGTTACTTGAACAGCCTTCTGGAATGAATTATGACCGAAACTCGGGGGTCCACTGTACATGTTATGGTTTAATAACAAATAATGAACAAACAAAACTCACCACTCGTAAAGTTAGGCAGACAAACTCTGATGACTTGTGATGATGATGACAATGACGATGATGATGGTGATGATAGTTAGCCATGCAGATACTGATGACAGTTGAATGGAGGTGATTATATGGAGTGTAACACTAGACTCATCGTGCATGGTATGATGAGTCTAGTGTGTGGAATCTAACTTTACTGCCAGCGTCACTGCTGATAATAGGCAGCTGGGCATTCGCAAATGTTCGAAGCTCGCGAAAGTGGAACTCGCGAATGTGGAGGGGCACCTGTACTTAATATAGTATTTTACACACACTTTATAAATATACTTTATTGTTCCAGTCACAGTATTGTGCCTTTTTATTTTTTTATACTGCAATAAACAGTGATAATAAAGGAGCTACAAGTACAATTTACCCACTGGATTTTGCCCATTGTTTTAAAAGTCTGTTATATCGAAGGATTGCTGTAAGTGTAGTGTGAGACAGGTAATGTGTGTCTGTGATTTAGAGGAATGCAAAAACTAAAACTATAGCTGAACAAAAGTGTGCTCTTATTTCAGTGTCATGACATTTTGTATTGGCCACGATGCTCTAACCTGTCAAATATTATGTATTAAGTGTGAACAGATCATCTGAATCACATGAATCTTCTGAACTTGTTTAATAGGCTTTCTCCTGCTGTGCAGGGGCTATCCCATGCTATGCAAGGGATATCCCATGCTATGCAAGGGATATCCCATGCTATTCAAGGTATATCTCATGAAATATCTCTGCATTTTTTATTTGTATTTCTGCATTCCTACTATGATGTCAAAATTCTGTCATGCTTGCAAGAAACCCAAAATATTTCTACTCCTATGCAAAATCCAAGCTAAGAACTACCTGTAGAATTGGACCATTATTGAGAGGAGATTCGTATACGGACGATGAACAGGAAATGAGTGAAATCCTAAAAGAACAGTATGAGTCAGTGTTCAGCAACCCACTAAAGCTGAGTATGTGTATGTAAAATTTTTGATACACATATTAGGTTATTTTGGCTTCTTGGTTGCCTGACTGTTTATTCAGTTTGTATTAATGATAACTTTTAGTAACTTTCACTACATAAGTTTAAAGAATAGTGTTAAGTAACTATTATTTTGTATTTCTGATGGATATTTATTTTTTGGAATCTTCTTTTATAGCTTAATTACTAATACTGTGAACTACAGTAGTATGTTCTGATCCCCCATTTTATGCTAAATGTCATTTTACAGTTCACTGCATTTCGGAAAAAGTGCAGCGTTCAGGTTGGTCCACTTTGGTTATCTTCAGGATAGTTTGCTCCAATAATAGATTTTAAGGTTTATAATTTAATTGTTAACTTGATTTGCTAATCAGTGATTTTGTGATGTTTTATTGATAAATATTTTTGGTAGTGATGTACCTTGGTCATCTCATTACACTGTTCCTTGTGGATTTTTCTGAATAAGGAGTACA
Organism: Cherax destructor; assembly: GCA_009830355.1. Classification (NCBI taxonomy): domain Eukaryota; kingdom Metazoa; phylum Arthropoda; class Malacostraca; order Decapoda; family Parastacidae; genus Cherax; species Cherax destructor. The sequence goes on along the minus strand of WNWK01001057.1, from coordinate 101,482 downwards.
GTACAGGGGGTCACCAAACCAACAAACGAGTTGCTTTCCTGGTGTTCCAACTTATGAACCAGTTCTTTGTAACTCGGAACCTATTTTCTCATAGAAAACAATAGTACAAAAGATGTTTTGTTTTTGTCCACACATGTTTTCAACTTTGGTTTGGTATAACTTTGATGAGTCCATGAGTTGTTCTACTCCCAGAGCCCGACCTTGGGCCAGGCTCGTGTTTGTAAAGCTTTTTTACATTTTTTTGCTCATGAATCTCGTTTGTGAGGGGGTTCGTAACTTAGGGACCCCCTGTATATCATCTGTGAGTAAGGTTTAATGGTTACCAAGATACACATTTTCCTCCAGGGTGATGTTAGTGATGATTGAATTCTCATTAATGTACTGGTTATTTTTACTTGAAAATCATAAAAAATTAATTATCATGTGTGTTACTTTTAAAGAAAAATTTTTGTTTAATGAAATGTAAACTGCATTTATTATAAACATATACTGATACGTATAAAGTAAATATTATTGAAATTAAATTCTTTAGTTTTACAGATTAAATACTCTTGTATATGATGAGTTACAAGTATAGTACAGTATTGCTGCATCACCCAAGAGTGAATTAGCTGTCTTTTTCAATTAGTCTTAGGCTTTTTGAGCATTGTTAGTACTGAAAAACTTACAAAAATTTTGAGTTCCTTACTAAGTTTGAGATTCACAGTTCAGTAGTTTTCTTTTTGTATAATTAGGATGATGTTTGGCATGTGAAAACATAAACAATCTCTGTTTCTCTTATATTTGACTACCTCCCTTATGCTTTTAAGCATGGTAGTTTTAAAACGTTTGTGCATCTGCTCTAAGGCTCACTTTTTACAGCAGGCAGATGTAAGAGATACCTACAACAGTTCATAAGTTTGTATAGCTGGTCACTTTTTTTTTTTAGTTGCTATTCATATTTATCTGTTGGTGATAATAAAATCTACACTTTTAGACAAAATGTATTGAAAAACTTCAATTTACTATCCAGAATCCTTCTTGTAACTATATTCTATTTTACTTAAACTAAAGAGGTACCATACAGGTGGGGCACTGAAACAGTTTTGAAGTACATTTCCAGCAATCTCCATGGACAAAGTGGAGAAAAATCTTTCTTCCAAAAGCCATGCATGTTGTAGGAGATGTCTAAAATGCCAGGAGCAAGGGGCTAGTAACCCCTTCTCCTGTATAAATTACTAAATGTAAAAAGGAGGAGGGGTGGGGATATCTGCAGTTTTGAACTGTAGTATCAATGCCCTTCTGGCAAGACAGTGATGGAGTGAGTGATGGTGAAAGTGTTCCTTCACTTTCGAGTTACTCTACCTCAGTGGGAGATGGCCAGTTTGTTAAAAAAAAAAAATCAGTGTGAGTTTCAGTGACATGTGTTGACATTCACATTGTTGTAATGTTCATCCAATGTTTATGTGATGCCAGATTTCAGCATAAGGAGTTGTCTGCTGTTGACGTTAATTTGTTGCTGTCATTAGTAATTTTTTTTTTTAATTCGTCGGCCATCTCCCACCAAGGCAGGGTGACCCAAAAAGAAAGAAAATCCTTAAAAGAAAATACTTTCATCATCATTCAACACTTTCACCTCACTCACACATAATCATTGTCTTTGCAGAGGCGCTAAGATACGACAGTTCAGAAAATCCCTCCAAACCGCCAATATCTCAATCCCCACCTTTAAAGTGCAGGTATTATACTTCCCATTTCCAAAACTCAAGTCCAACTAAATCAATTAACTGGTTTCCCTGAATCCCTTCACAAAATATTACCCTGCTCACACTCCAACAGCTCGTTAAGTACCAAAAACCATTTGTCTCCATTCACTCCTATCTAACACGCTCACACATGCTTGCTGGAAGTCCAAGCCCCTCGCCCACAAAACCTCCTTTACCCCCTCCCTCCATCCTTTTCGAGGACGACCCCTTCCCCGCCTTCCTTCCCCTACAGATTTATACGCTCTCCAAGTCATTCTACTTTGATCCATTCTCTCTAAATGACCAAACCACCTCAACAACCCCTCTTCAGCCCTCTGACAAATACTTTTAGTAATCCACACCTCCTCCTAATTTCCACACTATGAATTTTCTGCATAATATTTGCACCACACATTGCCCTTAGACAGGACATCTCCACTGCCTCCAGCCGCCTCCTCGCTGCAGCATTTGCAACCCATGTTTCACACCCATATAAGAGTGTTGGTACCACTATACTTTCGTACATTCCCTTCTTTGCCTCCATGAATAACGTTTTTTGTCTCCACAGATACCTCAACGCACCACTCACCTTTTTCCCTTCATTAATTCTATGGTTTACCTCATCCTTCATAAACCCATCTGCTGACAAGTCAACTCCCAAATATCTGAAAACATTCACTTCTTCCATAATCCCTCTCTCCAATGTGATATCCAATTTTTCTTTATTTAAATTGTTTGATACCCTTATCACCTTACTCTTATCTATGTTCACTTTCAACTTTCTGCCTTTACACACCCTCCCAAACTCGTCCACTAACCTTTGCAACTTTTCTTTAGAATCTCCCATAAGCACAGTATCATCAGCAAAAAGTAACTGTGTCAATCTCATTTTGCATTTGATTCCCCATAATTTAATCCCATCCCTCTTCCCAACACCCTAGCATTTACTTCTTTTACAACCCCATCTATAAATATAATTAAACAACTCATGGGACATGTACATCCCTGTCTAAGATCCTACCTTTTACCGGGAAGTAATCTCCCTCTCTCCTACACACCCGAACTTGAGCCTCACTATCCTCATAAAAACTCTTTACAGCATTAAGTAACTTACTGCCCAAAATTTTTTAAAATAGACTTGTGAAAAGATGAGCTGTTCATCCTCTTCTACATTCTTCAGTTCTGTTTGTTGTATAAGATATTCTAAGTTCCATCAGAGGTTGAAGAAGTTGAGAGAATTGGATCATCACACGCTTTCTTTTTAAATAAGGATGTCAGTATCATCTGCTTCATACCTGTACCTTTAATACACACATAACCCGCACATATAAAAAGAGAGGAGCTTACGATGACGTTTCGGTCCGACTTGGACCATTTACAAAGTCACACTAACACGAAGGACAGGTGGAAGGGGTATTTATAGGCAGGCAGACAGGGGAGGGCACAAGAAAGTGGTGGAGGGTTAATGGAGGTTGTAGTGATAGTGGTAATGGTAATAGTAGTAGTGTAGTCAGTCATAATCTAGGAAAGGAGCACTGCAATGAAGCAGGCGGCCCGCATAGGGTAAGAACAAGAACACAGTGGGGGAAAAAATGAAAATAAAATAAAGGACATATACAAGGCAAAAGAAAAGAAAGAAAACCCAGAGGAGAAAGAGAGAAAGAGGAGAAGGGAAGAGATAGAAGGGAAGGAATCAGGTTAAGTCACGGGTGTTCTGAAGTTTGGAGCATTTAACAATGTAATGGGAGAGGAAAGCATCTACAGAGACAAAGCCAGGGCTAAGATTCATACAGGGAAAATTGTGTATAAGGGAGGATTCAACCAAACGGCTTTCCTCTCCCATTACATTGTTAAATGCTCCAAACTTCAGAACACCCGTGACTTAACCTGATTCCTTCCCCTTCTATCTCTTCCCCCTTCTCCTCTTTCTCCTTTCTCCTCTGGGTTTTCTTTCTTTTCTTTTGCCTTGTATTTGTCCTTTATTTTATTTTAATTTTTTCCCCCACTGTGTTCTTGTTCTTACCCTATGCGGGCTGCCTGCTGCTGCATTGCAGTGCTCCTTTCCTAGATTATGACTGACTCCACTACTACTACTACCACTACCACTATCACTACTACCTCCATTACCCCTCCACCACTTTTTTGTGCCCTCCCCTGTCTGCCTGCCTATAAATACCCCTTCCACCTGTCCTTCGTGTTAGTGTGACTTTGTAAATGGTCCATTTCGGACTGAAATGTCGTCGTAAGCTCCTCTCTTTTTTATATGTGCGGGTTGTGTGTGTATTGTTCCAGTCACGGTATTGTGCCTTTTTTGTTAGTTATACCTGTACCTTTAAGTTTCTTTCTGATTATTTTTTTGGTGTATCCTTTGCAGCTGTATAAATTCTTGGTAATGCATGACTTTTTTTCAAGTTGGTTATAAGTGTGCCTAAATTTAATATACTGTTTTTCTTTTCACGCTTAGATCATCTGGTTCCTCATCATTTTTAGCACTCTTGTAACTTTCTGTAGTTAAGGGCTTTAAGAATATCAATAATGTCTTTGAGTTGGTGAGAATATAGCAAACAGGATTATTTTTGTTACATTCAATCCCTTCCTCAATGTCTTGATCACAAGCATCAGGAATCATGTCATGTATCCCTTTGAAGTATTTCATCACTTCAGCAAGTTCTGTCTTCCCCAAAGGTACATGAAATCCTCAAAAATCAGGAAGGCTACCTGTATATTCATTGACAAATGAATATACAGCAATCTTGCCAGGACTGCAGAGTTTGGCTGTATTTCTAATAGTGAATTATTCTTTATTTTTTTATGTCCTTCAGTTTTGCAGACTCTAAGAGACCCTTTATTACTGTGTTGTGATACTTAGCTTCCAAATGTCTAAATATTGGTTAATCCATGCCATGGGCAGGAACAGGGATGTGCAGTTATTTTTTTTATTTATTTTTTATTAAGACATCGGCCGATTCCCACCAAGGCAGGGTGGCCCGAACAAGAAAAACTTTCATCATTCACTCCATCACTGTCTTGCCAGAGGGGTGCTTTACACTTCAGTTATAAAACTGCAACATTAACACCTCTCCTTCAGAGTGCAGACACTGTACTTCCCATCTCCAGGACTCAAGTCCGGCCTGCCGGTTTCCCTGAATCCCTTCATAAATGTTACTTTGCTCACACTCCAACAGCAAGTCAAGTATTAAAAACCATTTGTCTCCATTCACTCCTATCAAATACACTCACACATACTTGCTGGAAGTCCAAGCCCCTCGCACACAAAACCTCCTTTACCCCCTCCCTCCCACTTTCCCAGGCCAACCCCTACCCCGCCTTCCCTCCACTACAGATTTATACACTCTCGAAGTCATTCTGTCTCGTTCCATTCTCTCTACATGTCCGAACCACCTCAACAACCCCTCCTCAGCTCTCTGGATAATAGTTTTGGTAATCCCGCACCTCCTCCTAATTTCCAAACTCCGAATTCTCTGCATTATATTCACACCACACATTGACCTCAGACATGACATCTCCACTGCCTCCAGCCTTCTCCTCGTTGCAACATTCATCACCCATGCTTCACACCCATATAAGAGTGTTGGTATAACTATACTCTCATACATTACCCTCTTTACTTCCCTGGACAAAGTTCTTTGTCTCCACAGACTCCGAAGTGCTCCACTCACCCTTTTCTTGCTGACAGCTAAACTTTTATCATAGTGGTTAACAGACCAGTTATCAAGCTGCAGTGTGGTCCTGTAATCTTTGGGGAGTTTGATTTTTGTTTTTACAGTGAGTCTTAGTCTCAGATACAAAATGTTTCTCAGATTGGTCACAGGTTTGATTTGTGTACCCCAGGCTCACTTATTAGGCCAGTAAGTAATGCACTAACTGGTTTCTTCATTGTTGAATACCTTCCAGTATGCGTGGCCAAGCACTGTTTTCAGTAACAAGTAATGTTCATCCTTGCATGCTGGCAGCATTGGCACATGTCAACTCAGCCTCTTCTTGGCCTCTTTCACTCCAATAATAGTTTTTCAATCTCATCTATATTTGATCAGGAGTTAAGTTATGCGAGACTAACAGCATGATCTGGAGAGAGCTTTAAAGTTGGTTATTCTGTACTAGCCACATTATTATGCAAGACCAACATCATCATCTGAGGGCTTTAGAGTTGATTATTCTGTGCGGGCCACTCGCAGAAATCTTTAATAAACAAATAGATTGGGAGAGCTGCTAGTCAGTTGATGCTATTAGTAATATTAGTATTGAAAAGGGAGACAGGATGCCCTGAACTATGAATCAGTGGCCCTAATAAGTATAACAAACTTCTGGAAAGAATTTTAAGAAAAAGAAGAGGATCTAGAAAGGGCTAAATTCCTAACAAAACACCAACATTGAAGCCTTACAAATTTTATAGCAACATACAGAGGACCCTCGGTTAACGAAATTAATCCGGTCCAGGAGCTATTACTTAATCTGAATCTTTCGTTATCTGAAACCTTATTTCCCATAAGAAATAATGTAAATACAATTAATTGTTCCACAAAAAATAATCACTCAAAAAAAAAAAAAAATATTTACTTACCTTTATTGAAGAGTTGCAAGCATCTGGAAGGTAGAGTTGCTGACAGGGGCAGGGTGTTAATGGTTGGAATGAAATCCCCTCCAAAAGGACTTCAGGTAACAAGTCCCTCTCTGGGGTTACTTCCTTCTTTTCTTTTAATGCATGAATGCTACACTCCCTGCATGCCTGCTACACTCCCTGCATGCCTGCTACACTCCCTGCATGCCTGCTACACTCCCTGCATGCCTGCTACACTCCCTGCATGCCTGCTACACTCCTGCATGCCTGCTCACTCCCTGCATGCCTGCTACACTCCCTGCATGCCTGCTACACTCCCTGCATGCCTGCTACACTCCCTGCATGCCTGCTACACCCCCTGCATGCCTGCTACACTCCTGCATGATGCTACACTCCCTGCATGAATGCTACACTCCTGCATGAATGCTACACTCCCTGCATGAATGCTACACTCCCTGCATGAATGCTACACTCCTGCATGAATGCTACACTCCCTGCATGAATGCTACACTCCCTGCATGAATGCTACACCCCCTGCATGAATGCTCACTCTCTGCATGAATGCTACACTCCTGCATGATGCTCACCTGCATGATGCTACACTCCTGCATGAATGCTACACTCCTGCATGAATGCTACACTCTCTGCATGAATGCTACACCCCTGCATGAATGCTACACTCCCTGCATGAATGCTACACTCCCTGCATGAATGCTACACTCCCTGCATGCCTGCTACACTCCCTGCATGCCTGCTACACTCCCTGCATGAATGCTACACTCCCTGCATGAATGCTACACTCCCTGCATGAATGCTACACTCCCTGCATGAATGCTACACTAACTGCATGAATGCTACACTCCCTGCATGAATGCTACACTCTCTGCATGAATGCTACACTCCCTGCATGAATGCTACACTCCCTGCATGAATGCTACACTCTCTGCATGAATGCTACACACTCTGCATGAATGCTACACTCCCTGCATGAATGCTACACTCCCTCCATGAATGCTACACTCCCTCCATGAATGCTACCACTGGGGTGCCACTAGGAAGCTTCTTTGGACCCATGGTGACTTATTTCACAGTGACAATCACTAAACCATCAAAAAAGACACCAAATATATTGTGAATCTTTGAAAGAGCGCGCTAGGTAATGTTCTCTCAATGGTAAACAACGCTTCACTGGTGTCCTGCGCTTGCGCGGAGCAGGCGGACACATCTAATACCTTTCGGTAACCGAGGAATTTTTCGCTAACCGATTCCGAAAAAAGCTTACGTTTTCTGAAACTTTCGTTAACGGGACCTTTCGTTAACCGAGGGTCCACTGTACAATAGGTTCTGAGGTCTTTTTTTGCTACTGCAGTTTCTTCTTTTGCTCCTCCTTTATCTTCTTTAGCTCCTTTTTATTTTTTGTTTTCATTTCCCCCCCCCCATCCTTTTTTTTTTTTTTAACTTTTTTTCTTTACATCATTTTTGCTTTGTATTTTCTTAGGTACAGTGGACCCTCGGTTTTTGTTATTTTTTCGTTCCAGAATGCTGTTCAAGTGCCATTACCAAACAAATTTATTCCCATAAGAAATAATGTAAAGTAGACTAGTCCTTTTAGACCCCCAAAAATACACTTAAAAAAGCATTTAAAAAAATACACTTACATAAAAGGGCGAGTTTGGAGCAGGACGAACACTGGGGGTCCACTGTATATATTTTCTGTTGCTTCCTCCTACTCATGCTTGCCATGATCACAAAGTCAGCTTATGTTCTTGTGTTATTATGTTGGAAGGACATTGATGTCTTGTGTACACACTTTTTTATTAAACCTTGTCTTTTCCTTCATAAAATTAGATAAGTTTTGTCTTGTAATGTTTCCTATGATTTGTAGCTTTTCTAAGGGCACACATTTTCAAGTGCTTGAGTGTATCTTGGTAAGCAACTGTGTGTGCTAAGTCATAATGTGCAAATTTGTTGCGTTAAGTGTCCTATGCTCAAGAGTACAAGTTTTGTTAAAGCTAAAAAAAAAATATATACACTTTCTGCTAAAGCTAAAAGTGTCCAACTGTTAAATTTATAAACATACCCCTGTTAAAAGATAAAAAAAAAAAAAAAAAAGGTACACGTTCTGTTAAAAAGAGCCTTACAGCTAGGTAAAAGTGGTGTTGATAGCTTATTCTGAGGTCATTGTGGTTATGATGTAACAGCTTTTACTTTACATGGAAGCTTTGTTTATTCAAATGTTCCTGTATAAAACGTTCTTTATGTTTGGATGGAGTTAATGATTTCATACTATTAATAGGGCTCTGTAGAATTTAGTCTTACTATGATGTGGCTGTGCCTGAGAAATAGGATTATTTATGAATTTTCTTTTGGTTCTTATGTACAGTACTTAATATTTTTATTACTTGAATATGCTCTTTTGTAAGAACACATTATAGTCTTTGAGATTTATTGTTTGAGTGGCTTAAGGTTTGTAAATAGAGTTTTTTTTTTTATGTGGTATATTTTGTTATTATTATAAAATTTATCAAGTTAAGACCTTATTGATTCGGTTTTACAAGTCAAATTATGTAAATGAAAAGACATCAATGAAGATTAATACTCTATCTAAGCTGTCATTTTTAATTGCTATTATTTTTTGTACACAATGATCTCTGAGTTGAATGTGTGCATTATTCTAGTTCTGAATTTGCACACAGTACTGTACACGCCCTTTCCATCTCATTTAACTGGTGATGGAATACGGAAAACATAGATATTGCGACACTTTTTATAATACTCATTCAAGGTGTGTAAGCTGTATAGCTATGACTAGGTGGTTCCTAAAGACTGTAGAGGCTCCTCCACAAACCTGGCAGCTCCACTTCTCACAGTCTTTCACTAATATATTTGTCTTCCCCAAGTCTTCCTACAACATACACGTATCATTAGGTCCTCATGCTTCATAATGTTTTGATTGCAACCATTAGATTCGACGTTTAAAAATTACTATTGTGTGGTTTTGTGCAAACCTAAAAGATAGAGATACTGTGTATCGAGGAAAGTGATGTGATATCAGTAAGCCACAGGAAGTTGAAAGCATTTTATTAACTCTGGGAGTGAGTGAATATGGTTAGAGTAACAGCAAGAATATTTTGAGCAGGATGATCAAAGTGCACAGCTGGAATACAGATAGTATGTATATCTAATAGAGGGATACTGATTTATATAGAGAAAAAAGTGAAGGCTTATTCTGAAGATTCTGCTTAGTTCACCTCATTATGGAGTAGGAGGTAGCATATCAATTAGAGAAAGGCAAAAAGGCATATACAGTGGACCCCCGGTGTTCGTCCTGCTCAAAACACTCCCTTTTATGTAAGTGTATTTTTTTAAATGCTTTTATAAGTGTAGTTTTGGGGGTCTAAAAGGACTAGTCTACTTTACATTATTTCTTAAGGGAATAAATTCGGTTGGTAATGGCACTTGAGCAGCATTCTGTTACGAAAAATGGACGAACACCGGGGGTCCACTGTACTGCATTCAGTATGCTTGTGACTGCATTTGAACAATGAGGTTGTTGAAGAGACACCCAGAGCAAAATACAACTTATTTGGCATTTCTGCTAAGTTAGGAAGTTGTTTGAAACAAGGTGGAAACCCCATTTGCAGACCAGCATTTTATTGAGATGATGTTTTGCTCAGGGTAAACATATACTACATACTATTGTTCAACCCAAGACAACATGGTTTAGCAGGTCGCTTCTGCCTCTTGCAGTTGTTGGACTATTATGACAAAAGGCAATTGACAGTTGTGATCGCAGTGTAATAACGCATATAGTGAGTGGTAAAGGTAAAAAAATAGGCAGTTGAATTTTAACTTCTTAGCAAATGGAACCCAAAGAGTATAAAGAATAAAGTAAAGCCAGTGGCTACCATAGTAAAAAGCTCTGTTCCCAAGAAACAGTACTTTCCCCAATTCTCTCTCATTTTAATAGCACCCCATCATCTTTTGCTTATGATACCAGAATTTGCATGAGTGGCATCCATTGAGGACACAGCTGATGTAAACCAAGCCTTTCAGTGGGCTATAGAAAACAATACAGTATGATGTTCAGTGAGAACAGATTTCATTTACTCTATGGAAAATTTGAGGAAATGGAAACTGATAATATGTACCTGAAAATCTCACATTCAAGGATAACAAGTGTTGTTATCACAACTGAAAGGAAAATGATAGGCTGGATAATTAGAGCCATCAAAACAGAGATTCCAAGCCAGTGATGATATTCTTTAAATCACTTTATCTCTTTAGACTGGAATATTGCTGTATACTAACAGCCCCCTTTTAAGGCAGGCAAAATTTCAGATATGGAGAATATATAGAGGACCTTCACTGCCTATATAAATTCAGTCAAGCACTTGAATTACTGAATTACTGTGAATGCTTGAAGTCCCTTAAACTGGAATGTAGGCAAGAAAGATGCATCACAAATTTCACTTAAAAAAATTCTAGAGGGAGAATTTCAAAATCTGCACACAGCAATCATTCCCTTTGAAAGCAAGAGGCCCAGCAAACAGTGCAAAATACCCCAGTGAAGAGCAAGGGTGCAATACCTGGAGAGGGTTTCAGGGGTCAATGCCCCTGCAGCCTGGTCTGTGACCAGGCCTCATGGTGGATCAGGGCCTGATCAACCAGGCTGTTACTGTTGTCCACACATAAACTGACATTCAAACCACAGCCCAGCTGGTCAGGTATTGACTTTAGGTGCCTGTCCACTTAGGAGAGAACTCAGGAAGTACAAAGCTATTGCATGAGAGGAATTACCAGCAGACCCCTTGCTGTCTTCAAGAGGGAGATTGATCAGTTCCTTATCAGCTAGGCTATGGTGCATATTGGACTGCATTCATCTAGCTCCATCAGCCTGGTTGATCAGGCCATCAAACAGGGGTCCTGGTCTGGGACCAGGCTGTGTTGAGCTCAATACAATAACCTTCATGTCAAAGAGGAGCTTGATAAAGCTTTATCCTGAGTGAACTGTTTTGTAGATAAAAGCTTGTTCTACATATTGTCTTCATGCCTATACCTGTGAGCATTATGTTTACACATGCAAGGGTAGAAATAAAACTATTAGTCTAATAATGTATATTTTTTGTTTGAATAATAAAAGTCAGCCTCCTTAATAAATCATACTTTACATTTTCATTGTGAACACTTTTTTTTTTTTGGTACTGCATTTAGGAATTATGATTTAAGTCTTTGTAAATTTTTAAATTGCAAGGTGTTTAAAATTAGTCATTCACATTATTTTGGCAGGGAGAAACGTGCATTTTTTAAACTTTTTTGCTCTTAATTAAAAATAAATGTGTCCATGCAGCCAGTTCTGGTGCCCAACGATGGCCAGAGTCCATTACCAGATGGATGGGAGGAGCGCCAGGATGCCAATGGCCGCACTTACTATGTAAACCACAATGCCCGAACAACACAATGGGACAGACCAACCAGGTACAGTTATGGTTTTTGTTTTATGACCATGTTACATAAAAAATGTTGGTGCTAAAATAACATTTAGTATCTTAAAAGTGCAAGTCAGTATTAAGATACTGATATGACAGTCTAACACCAATATTCATTAATTTTTTCATTCTGAATAGCTGGTTGTTGACCAATTTTCATTAGTATAAAAGGAAGAGAAATTTATTTCCTATGATCACAATTAGAATAAAAGTACAAAGTACCAACATGACAGACATAAAGGAGACAGAAGTAGTATGAAGCCTTTATTAATCACAAATGTTTTGCTTTTGCAGAAGCTTTATCAAGTTAATAGAAGAGCATAGAACAAGAAGTATATACAATATATATAAAAAACAGTGAGTTGAAGGTGAAGATGATAATAGGAAGGGCCAGTGCTGTTATGTCTGGTCTGCTGTTCATTTTCTGGTAGAGTAAGTAGTGTGTCAAAAGGTCAAGTATTTGAAGGCTTCTCTAGTTTTGGAAAACTGTCAGAGGTGGAAATCAGGACAGATCCTACACTATTCCTCCTGCATTTATCCCCTTAATGAAATGGTCTGATGCTGAATTGATCTGGTGCTGAACTGGTCATCAAGAAACGGGATAAACACAGAAGAGTACAGTGGACCCCCGGTGTTCATGATTTATTCGTTCCAGAATGCTGTTCAAGTGACGTTACCAAATGAATTTGTTCCCATAAGGAATAATGTAAATTAGACTAGTCCTTTTAGACCCCCAAATATACACTTACAAAAGCACTTACAAAAATACACTTACATAATTGTTTGAGTTTGGAGCAGTACGAAAACCGGGGGTCCACTGTATCTGGAAACAGTCCTGATAACTCCCTCTGACACTATTTCCTAAGGCTGTATTAGCTTTCAATTAACTAAAATTCCAGTACATTACTTATTCCTCCAGAACTGGAATTGTTAGCTAAGACTTGACATAATGGCCTTGCCCCTTCCTTTGTTCTACTCATCTACATTTCACTGCCTTTCATATATACTGTATATGCTTTATGTATCTGTATTCTTTATTAACTTGATAAAGTTTTTGAGTGAGCAAAACATTGGTAAATAATAATCAATATTTCCTGTCTCTTATATGTCCATCCTGTGATTGTGTAGGAGAGGTGCATTCTAACCATCTAGTTATCTGACACTCTATTTTTATGAAAATGACTAATGTATTAATGGAAAAATATGTATACTGATTACCTCTGGTCTGCTACTATGTATGGAAATGTTTCATGAGCTTCTTTCTCATTAAGTGTTGTCTTGATGAAATGTCTTAAAATTATATAGAGATCATGTGTTGGGGGTGTAAATGAGTCGGCTGAGTACAGGCATACCTCATTAATACAGTGGGTTAGGTTCCAGACCGCCACCATAAGGCAAATACAGCCTCTCCTCACTTAACGACGGAGTTCCGTTCCCAAGACCACGTCGATAAACGAATTCGTCGCTAAGTGAGAAGCATACTATAATGGTAGTGGGTTTGTGTCATCCATCTTTGATATTGTTTTAATGTTACCTTTGCACCATTTATAACATTTCTGGGATATTTTTAAATGTTTATACAGCACTGTACTGTATATTGTAATAAAAAGAATTGAGGAAATTAGCTCTAATATACATTATTTAGGTATTCATACTGGTCAGAGAGCCCATTGTAAGTCCGAGTTGTTGGTAAATGAGTAAGTCGCTAAGTGAGGAGAGGCTGTATTGTCTTAAAGTGAATCACAGCCTTTTTTTTCACTTGCCAGTGTATATAAAAGCCTTGAAACATGTTTATACTTTCATTTCTTAAGTGCCTAATAGCATTAGGCCTAAAAAAATGCAAAAGTAAAATTAATAAATAAACAAAATTTGCAAATTGCCAAAAACCATCTTAAGAGCAAGGCAAGTACCGAAAACAATAAACATAAATACAGCCTCTCCTCACTTAGCGACGTACTCGTTTACCGACAACTCAGACTTATGATGGGCTCTCTGACCAGTATGTATACAAACATTAGCAGAAATGTTATAAATGGTGCAAAGGTGACATTAAAACAATATCAAAGATGGTTAACACAAACCCACTACCATTATAGTATGCTCCTCACTTAGCGACGAATTTGTTTGCTGATGTGGTCTTAGGAATGGAACTCCATCATTAAGCGAGAAGAGGCTTTATAATTGAAAAGCGCTGTATTAGGAAAGTGCTCTAAAGCGAGAGCTGTATTAATGAGGTATGCCTGTATTGAATTGTGGAATTTGACATGTTGATTATACATGCAGGATTGGCAGCTAAAGTTAAAAGGAGATTAAATGAGGCAGCCCTTGTGTGAGAGAGTTGTCTTGGCACAGGAATTTTCTGTCTTATATGTGGATATGGAATTAGGGAACAAGCATTCTTTCTACCATATCTGTTAAAAGAAGGCCTGTTGTATATTACAGTAAATCCCTCTTGTAATGTAGGAAACATTCTTCCGAATCAGAATGTTATATGCAAATATGTTACATTAATTGAAGAACGTGAGGGGGAAGAATTGGGTTACGTTCCAGGTATCTGTGTTAGCAGTTTTACAATCCACATTTCTTGACTAAATTGTGTAAAGCATATAGACCTATACCAAACATAAACTCATTAATAATAAAGAAAAGTAATAATATAAATATGAGGTAGGCTGTGTCCAGGAGGTTGGTCAGGAATACTATATCATGTTTGGTGTTCACACAATCATAATTTTAAACTGAAGATTTCTTGACCAAATTGTACCAAACAAATGAGTCCACCTTAATTACTCCAAATTCAAATTCAAATTCAAAATTCAAATCCTTTATTTCATGTAATACAAGGTGGGGGGTACTTATAGTTATACATTAAAGTTGATATTACAAGATGGCCAATAATATGCCTAGGTATGCCTAGGCTTTTCAGGCAGTCTTATGATAGGTCTTACTCAATAGCTATACAATGGATATGCAGATTGTAAGGTTAGGTTTACAAAATTTAGGTACTGGAATTTAAACATTGAGAATTTAACAATTAGTATAAAAAGTTAGCAATTAGTTTATATATTAATGATAAAGGTGATATATTGGCATAATATAGATTCCAAACAAACATACAGTATACCAGAGATCAATGTGTTGGATGAAGTAAAAGCTATTACAGTGTACATGAATAGATCCCTTTGTATTTTGTGTTTATTTTTATAATCTTGTAAAGCATGTAAACTAAGCAGCTTTTTAACAGCTCTCAAGCAAACAATGAACAAGAACGGTTTCAACGTATGGAATCAGCACAGAATGAATTTAGAAATGAATTTCGGAGGAGGTTCCACATTTCAGTGGATGACAATGAAGTGTCCAGAGCAGGAGATAATTCTGCTATCTTACAACGGGTATGTTTTATTTTGTGCAGTATTTTATTATTAAAATTTAATTGTGTAGTATACTATCTTATTTGCTGCTGTACCTGTAAACTTTACTGGTAAACCCTGGAACCAGTTTTTTTCCACTGTTGAAATTGCAGGCTTTAGTAATGGGAAGTTTTTATTACATTCCTTAGTAATTTATAAAAAAAAAATATAACATAAGCATATCATGCACTGAAATTAATAGTAAAATATAGTCTCACATGCATCCAAAGGTAAAAATCAGAATAATTAAGGAAATATTAAAAGAAATTTAAATCTGAAATATTAAATTTTAGTTAGTTATTCTTGTCATGTTAAGGTAGCTTTTAACATTATACGTACAGTGGTATCTCAGGTTACGAGCTTAATTCGTTCCAGAAGGCTGTTCGAGTGCCGATACCGAGCGAATTTGTTCCCGTAAGGAATAATGTAAATTAGATTAATCCGTTTCAGACCCCAAAAATACACTTACAAAAGCACTTACACAAATACACTTACATAATTGTTCGAGTTGGTAGCTGCTCGTATGTCGAGGTACCACTGTACTATTTGGGATATCAACACCTAGGATGACAGGTAAATCTTGCAACTAACATCAAGTATACATTAAATGCATTTGAATGTGTATGTGCATATACTGTAAGTGTAACACACTCGTCTGACTTCTGAATTTCCTTTCTAGTTATTGCCCTTGTAGTGTTTCCTTTCAATTCCATAGGAAAGTGGGTTAGAATTCTTCCTCCATAAGCAGTGTGTGTCATAGAAGGCGACTAAAATGCTCGAAGGAAGGGGCATGAGTGTATTCCAGAGGAAGCATGATTGTTAATGTTAAGAAAGAAAGGTAGCTAGAGATTGTAGTAATAGGGAAACAGAGTTAAAAGGAGAGGGCAAATTTCAGTGGAGAGGAGTAAATGGGGTTAAATTAGGCATATTTGGGACTGGTATAAGTGTTTAAATTCAAGAATTAATTTGATTAGAGACGAATGGTTTTTGGGACATGACGATCTGTTGGAGTGTGAGCAGGGTAACATTTTGTGAAGGGATTCAGGGAAACCAGTTAATTGATTTAGTTGGACTTGAGTCCTGGAAATGGGAAGTACAATGCCTGCACTTTAAAGGAGGGGTCTGGGATAGTGACAGCTGGGAGGGACTATTCTCAGCTGTCGTATCTGAGCGCCTCTGCAAAGACATTGATTATGTATGAGTGTGGTGAAAATGTTGAATGATGATGAAAGTATTTTCTTTTTGGGGATTTTCTTTCTTTTTGGGTCACCCTGCCTCGGTGGGAGACGGCCGACTTGTTGGAAAAAAAAAAAAGTAAGATGTGATAGGTGAGTTAAAAATATGTGTTTATACACCTGGGTGTAAGAGAAGTGAATGTTTAAGGAGTTTTGAACAAATAAAACAAATTGTGGGTGACCTAAATGCAAAAGTAGGAGAGATTGTTTTAGAGGAGCGAATGGAGACGAATGGTTTTTGGGACCTGATGAGCTGCTGGAGTGTGAGCAGGGTAATATTTTGTGAGGGGATTCAGGGAAACCAGTTAGCCGGACTTGAGTCCCGGAAGTGGGAAGTACAGTGCCTGCACTTTAAAGGAAAGGTTTGGGATATTGGATATTTGGAGTGACATCTGAGCTGTCATATCCGAGTGCCTTTGCAAAGACAGTGATTATGTATGAATGATTGTGAAAGTTTTTTCTTTCTTTTGGGGTTTTTCTTTCTTTTTGGGTCACCCTGTCTCAGTGGGAAACGGCCCACGTGTTAAAAAAAAATAGATAATTTAGGAGTTCCAAGAGTTCGAAGTGTTATTTAAGACCATGTTTTGCATGGGGAACAAACTTTTTCAAATCCACAGAGAGTAATGGGAAATACCTGAGTATATGTAGACACGATGAGGATATAGTGAGAGGTGTAGGTGTATATTCATTATTCTGGGTCACAGTGTTTGCTGATAAACATGTGAGCTGGAAGAAAAGCTGACCTGATTCAATGAAGAGGGATGGTGTTAGTCGTGTGAATGAGGGCAGATTCTAGGCATATTCTCCTGTTTCTCTTCAGAATTAACTGGCTTGACTTGATCAATCCATGTGGAATTGTGAATTTCACTGGTTAATGCAAACATTAATGGTGTTGGTGTGACAGATGCATCTTTGTTCACTGATTTGGGCCACCAGGTCCTTGGCTATTTTGCCTACATTTATTTTGTTGTAATTGCTGCAGAGAATAATGTAAACTTCTGCATTTCTTTTCTCTTTGTTAGATGTTATCCCTGGTAGAGGTAATGGTGGTGGTAGTCATTCTTGTTTAGTATTTTGAAGCATTTTTGAGATCACTGGAGGTAGGAAAGATGATTAATCTGCTGTTGTTTCTCTCTAAGAGTGGTAATTACTTTGATGGCACATCGTGTACGTATAGTTAAATATGAACATAGTGAAAAGTTAGTCTGGAAAGGAAGTATGTAATTTTATGGCATTTTTCCTCAAAGAAGTTCAGGCTGCAAATTCTGTATGTTATATGGTGTGACAAACCAGAATGGTCTTATCCACTTTTATTCACACCATTCCAATAGGATCCAGAGAGATGTTTTGATAGAATTATATCCGGGAAGATGTTATGGGTGGTTGCTGTCTACCAACCTACTACCTTGGTAAAAGTCACAAGTTGATATTCATGACTTAATAAAGCACAATACTGAACAAAATGTTATCAGAATAATGACTTGCTGTCCATGCTCTCTCCTTACTAATGCCCCTTGAGTGAGGCAAAGGTTATTCAAGGGGAAATAGAGGGCGGTATCTTTAGACACATTGAGTCTTAAAAGAATCCTTTTTCTTTGTCAAAGGTGAGTATTTGTGATCCAAGCTGAGGATAGCAATGTCATTTTACCAGACTGACATGTGTGCATAATTTTTCTTATTTACATGTGTATATGTATTGTGTATACTGTGTGAATTGCTACAGTTTATACATGAAGTAGCATATATGTTTGAATATACTGTTTTGTATAGTAATGTATACTGGCATGCATGACAAGTCACTCCTGCACCCTTTTCAGCACTCTAGATTATGTGACCGAATAATTTTTTTGTTCCTGAACACGCTTTTTAACCCCACTGCCAAGGACCATTTTTTTATATTTAAACACTTCCTTCTAAGTGTGATGTTCAGCTCTTATTTTCTGGAAATGTGAACATGGTGTCATTGTTATTCATCAGACAATGTTGAAGACATGGAAAAGATCACTGCAAAGCAAGGACATGCATTTAGAGTAAAGTACTTTATGCATCTATATATTTTTTCAGGATTACTGTATTGTTAGATGTAGTTATCTTTCCATACATTAATATGTATATCCATAGTTATAATTGGGTTGTATAATTTGTTTGTTTCATGCCAAAATGTATAATGTTTATGACCACAGCATTTTGAAAGATTAACCTAAAATAAATAAAAATATAAATGTTGAGCCTCTCAAGTCAGATTGGAAAAAAAAAATGTTCAGTCAGTGTTCCTTTATAACATGCTATAACTTACAAAAATGTCAACAAAAAATCAGTAATGTATCCTTGAGCTAATAACATGTTCATGTGAGAAAGAGCAAAGCCCTATTATTATGGGGGGGGGGGGATCTCAACAGTCTCTCCTCCAGAGACTCTGGTCTTTTAAATTGCAGGCAAATCATTTGTAATCCTTATCCTATTATTCCATTGAAAATTATAGTAAAAGGGATAGTTATTTGTCACACTTGTTTGTAACTGCAGATTTGCATTCATTTAACAGTTATTTTCTCAATTTCATATTTGTTAGACTTAGTTTATAAGTGTGATTCATAATGCTGTACTTCAGAGTATATAAGAGAGAAGGAATTAGGTTTCACAATTGAAAAAAAGGTGCACATTGTGTGTGTGTATATGTGCATATGCATATGTGCAGTGTGTGCACACAAGTGGGAGGGAGAAAGAGGAAAATCTACCTCTTGAACTTATAAAACAGTTGAGGAGGGCTTTTGTCATAGAGGGGCTGAACTTAGTAAACAGTTGATGAGGGGGATTGTTGCTGAGTGGTTAGACAAGTTAGAGAGAGGCTGCTGCTGTTCATAAAATATGTGATAGTCTTGTAAATCTATTATCTAATTAGTTTAGAAATTATTATCTCTAGAATGTTACTCATGACTGACAGCAGAGATATTGGTTTGTAGTTGTTCATCACTCAGGTTCTTTTTTTGTGACTTGGGACTACATTTATCTTCTTCCTTAACCCTTTCAAGGTCCAAGGCCATTTTTGGGAGGGGTGCGCCAGTGTCCAAGAATTTAAAAAAAAAAAAATCTTATTTTTTCTTATGAAATGGTAGAGAATCTTTTTATGAAGGTAATAAAACAAAAAGTACGAAATTTGATTGAAAATTGGCGAAATTATGCTCTCGCGAATTTTGATGTGTCAGTGATATTTACGCATCGGCGATTTTGCCGACTTTGACTCCCATTTTAGGCCAATTACAGTGGTCCCTCGGTTTTCGCCGAAAATTCGTTCCAGAATGCTGCTCAAGTGCCATTACCGAACGAATTTTCTTCCTTAAGAAATAATGTCACGTAGGTTAGTCTATTTCAAACCCCCAAAAATACACTTGCAACAGCACTTACGAAAATACACTTGCATAAATGTTCGAGTTTGGAGATGCATGAAAGCCGAGGGACCACTGTACATTATTCCAGTCGACCAAATTCTTAGCTATTTCACTAGTACAGTGGTACCTCGAGTTACGATATTTTTACGTTCGAGAATGCTGTTCAAGTGCCATTACCAAACGAATTTATCCCCATAAGGAATAATGTAAAATAGACTAGTCCTTTTACACCCCCAAAAATATACTTACAAAAGCATTTAAAAAAATAAACTTACATAAAAGGGCGATTTTGAGGACCATCGTAACTCGAGGTACCACTGTATTACTTCTATTCTATCGATTGAACACAAGAAATTGCCCAGTCAACTGTTTCAACTACAAAATAAAGTGATTGGAAATTGGTAATTTAGCCAATTTAACTCAGTTCAAAATATTCCAATTTCAAAATAGGGTGCATAATAAACAACGCAGGCATTCCTGGCACTAAACTAACATTTCCTCTGTTCATTAGTTACCTTTTCAGTCTTTACAAATGAATTCCATTTTGATTTTTTATTCACATAATGAATTTTTATTCAAACCAAAAAATGGAAGATTTAATGTTATGCAATATTGTAATAATTGTACAAATAATATCACCACATTTGTGAACGTATATTAGACCCACCAGCTGGCGCGCATTAGACGTGTGAGGTCATGTGTTTACTCTTGAACATAGGCAAGCCATTTGCAGTACTAAAACCAATCAAAATCATCTCTATATCTGTAATATATCTTCCAGTCTATCAAATGAGACCAAGAAATCGCAAATACAACTATACAAAGTATACGAAAAAACACTGCAAAGTCGCTGTTTTAATTGAAAATTGCGGTTTCAGTTTTTTTCTCTCATTATGCACTGTGTGCTGCAGGATTTGTTTTATGTGGTGCACACTTATCACATAGATGTATTCTCTCATATCTAGGCCCAAATTTGCCGCTCAAAGCTTATCTGAGTGAGCTGAGCTCATGACGTAGAACTACGGCACGGACCCTGAAAGGGTTAAAGAAGATAATCTACATTATGTTGGCCTGATATCTCTTTCAAAGTCCAGGGATAAAAAGGGGGCCTTCAACTTGTTTTTTTGCTTGAACAAATTTACTGTGTAGTATTAGCATTGTTTGGTTATCTTAAATATAAAATGTCTTTCCAGTCTAAATGATAGTTTGTATTTTTTTATTTTCAAAATTTTCTTTTTGACATTACAGTACCACTGTAAACTTCAGTATGAAACTAACTCTCTACTCATACAGCTCATTCTCAGTTGTAGGCATGGAGAAAGAAATATTTGTCATTACATATTTTGTTGTATTATTTTTTAGCACACTGGCTGTCTATCACCGCGGTAGGGTGACCTGACGAAGAAGATAACACTTTCACTGTCACTCATTCAATCACTGTCTTGCCAGAAGGGCACTTACATCATGGTTCAGATGACCCTTCAAGTTGCAACATCCTCACTGTATATACATGTATATCACTGAATATTCTCATACCCGTATTTTCAAAATTTATTGTGTAACTTTCTCCTTGTAGTTCTATACAGAAATAAATAACCGATAAAAGGCACTGTAGTAAACAAAAACTGGTCAATAAATTATCAAATTAGACCCAAATAGAGTGTTCCAAAATTGCAATGTATTTGAGGCTTCACAGTTTTTTATGGATTTTTCTCAAATACCAATAAATCCAAGCACTAATTTGCCATCCACTTACTGAAAGTTTTTGTCACATTGCAGCCCTATTTGTTTATCAAATGTAAAATTTCTTTCCTTAATTGCAATAGTTTAGACATTCTGGAATTACATTCTGTAATATATTTTGTTTTTTAAAAAAAAACAGTTTATTTTCATTATTTTTTTTATTATTAACACATCGGCCGATTCCCACCAAGGCAGGGTGGCCCGAAAAAGAAAAACTTTCATCATCATTCACTCCATCACTGTCTTGCCAGAGGGGTGCTTTACACTACAGTTATAAAACTGCAACAAGTGTATGCAGTAGGTGGCAGGTGTTGCAAGTGTATGCAGTAGGTGGCAGGTGTTGCAAGTGTATGCAATAGGTGGCAGGTGTTGCAAGTGTATGCAATAGGTGGCAGGTGTTGCAAGTGTAATTTAACATGCACAACTCATTAACCTTAATCCAAAATAGGCTTGGGTTTAGATACTTGCAATACAGAATAGATAGCAATATCCTAGAAACACCTATACAAAATAATTTCATAATTCAATTTTCACATTTAGTGTGAATTTCCAAACTTATTTCTATTCTATTTTCTTTCTTTTTTGGGTCACCCTCCCTCGGTGGGAGACAGCCTATGTGTTTAAAAAAAAAAAAAATTCTATTCTGAATTAATTGATCTCTTCGATGTTCATTAACGAAGGAAAACTGTTCAATAATCAAAATAAACCCAAAAGAGTTTAGAATTTAAAATCTATGGCTAAAGATTTATTCATTTATGGAAATTGATGTCCAGTAATTTGTGGTATTCTCAAAGCCCTGATGAAAATGTTGACACACCAAAATCACGTTTTTTGTTTTTTCGGGGGGGGGGGGGGTGACAAGGAGGGAATTGACCTGAATGACTTTTTTTTTTTTTTTTTTTTTTTAAATACAATAGTTACACCATCCTCCATTTTCCCTTCTCCCTCCTGCCTCTCTTTTCCCTCTCCTCCCATCTCTTTCCCCTTCTCACCTCTCCGGTTCTGCCACTCCTCACTGCCCCTCCTCTCTTCGCCTTCCCCTCCCTCCCTTTTTTTTTCTCTAATAAATTTATGACATCTTTAAAACTGATCATATCACTAGCAAGACTTTTGTTGATTTTGTCCCTTATAGAGTGTTTCTGATTTTCTTAATGTTCTCACATGTTAATATTTTGGTAGTTTCACCATTTTGTGTTTTGTTTGATGTCTTTTGTACTGTTATTGTATTTTGTTAAAGTAGAGGTGTTAGTATGTGACTTTAATTTTGAGTAGTTGTTGGTGCCTGTAATGACTAACAGATTTACCTCTTCTCCACTGGGTCTGTGCATGTGTTTGTTGCATGTTTACATGACTGCTCTGTTGGGGATCACTGTAGGAATCACTCAGTGACCGCGAACAGGAACATGGGGAGGAGGATATGGATGATGATGATGAGGAGGAGGAGGACCAGGAGGAAGAGGGGGAGGAAGATGAGGAGAATGGGGAAGAGGGACATGGCCAGGAGGAAGAGGCACAGCCTCGCTTTGATGAAGTGGTCTCCGAAGAGGTGAGACTTGTGCACCAAGCAGCAGACAGTATAGAGTAGCTTCTTAACTTATGTAATTCCTAGATATATACGTAGTGTGATTTAGAGCTTTAAGAATTGATGATTAATGTTTTGAACAGAGCTATGGTAAATAAATGAGCTTCGTAACATCTGTATCTATTAGGCCAAAGTTGTGAGCTTAGTGCTTAGATTTTAGTGCTGGTATTTACAGTGTTATGTAGCTAAATGTAGTCAAATGTAAATAGTAATCATTGATTTTTAAATGTATCTAGATGTTTTGTTCTTTTGAATAGATGAATTATTACTCTGGCTGTATCTACCACATTTACTTATGGGACCATTCTCTCAAACTCATTAGGATCAGGAATTTTCTGTTCATTAACATATCTCATTAATGATAGCAACTGCTGTTAAAGAGCACATTAATATTTACTAACTAGAAGGTAATCTGTATATCCTCTTCCAGCACTTTGTGCTAACAATTAAAATGTATATACTAAGTGATTTAAGAAGTTAGAATAATAAGTAAAAATGGGATCAGAATATGTGTATTCTCTCCTCTGTGTGCTTTTAATTCTGATTTTGGTCAGTGTTTGGTCATCGTCAAAGCCATGAAATGTCTCAGCCTTAAAAATTCACTAGTGCCCATTTTTTCCTGCCATATTAGGCATGTTGCACCAAGATAGGGTGACCCAAAGAAGGAAACACATTTACCATCATTCATTCAATAGCTCTCTTGCTAGAAGTGGATGAACATCATAATTCAAATGATCTTTGGACTGCATCATTCCCATCAATCTTTAACAGTGAATGTACTGATTTTCCACCCCAAAACTCTAGTCTGGTCAATGGCCACTAAAAATCCATCCTGATAAATTGGTTAGTTTATAAAAAAAAAAAAGACTATGTAATGCTTGTGGATATATTTAATTCATACTGCAGATTGATTTGTACATTGAATAGTGTGAGAAGGGAAAGTCAACAGGAGCTGTATCATATAACTGATTGCTTTTTGGTGGAAAATGAAGAATGTGGAACTCAAAATATGTTGGGTTTAACATACACAGTATGAGTAACAAAAAGAGGCCAATGAAATTAAATCTAATGACATTAGAGGACAGACAAACCTGGAGAGACATAATGACAACATACAAAATACTTATAGAAATTGATAGGGTAGACAAGGATAGGTCGTTTAAGAGACAGGAAACAGGTTTTCAGTGGTACGGCTGGAAGTTAATAACACAGGTGACCTCAGGGATATCAGGAAGTATTTCTTCAGTCTCAGTGTGGTCAGGAAGTGGAATGAGTTTGATGAAGTCATTCCACTTCCATACTCCATATACAGTTTAAAGAGCAGGTATAATAGGGTCCTCGAGGCTATAAAGGAGTGAATATAACAAGTTGAGAGGTAGGGCCAGGAGCTAAGACTTGATCCCTGCAACCACAAGTAGGTGGATACAAATAGGCGAGTATTGTCTCCTAGTTTCTACTCTTAATCTTTCATGGATCCATTTGTTGACATGTAAATTCTCAAATATTTGAATAGTACAGTCATTTCCTCCATAATTCCTCCTTCCAAACTGAATCTAATTTTTCATTGCCTGATCTTTTATTTACTTTAATCACTTTGCTCTTTTCTGTGTTTATTTTCAATTTCCTTCTTTTACGTACTTTCACAAACTCGACCACTAACCTTTGCAGCTTCTCTTTAAAATCTCCCAAAAGAACTGTGTCATTGGCAGAAAGTATCTGCAACAACTCCCACTTTGTATCAGATTCATTATCTTTTACTCCCACACCTCTTCCCTACACCCTAGCATTTACTTTTTATTCAACCTCATCTGTAAATACATTAAACTTCACACATCCCTGTCTAAGGCTTATTTTTATTGTAAAATGGTCCCCTGTTGTCTCATATACCCTAACTTGACCTTTACTCTCCTCATAAAAACTCCTTACTGCTTTTAATGATGGTATAAATTTGCTTATGTAGATGTTTATCCTTCGGTGCCACAATACTGTTTGGGTTCAGTCTTATGTAATTTAACCAGTGCCTCTTTTTATTTTAACCAGTGCCTCTTATGTAATTTAACCAGTGCCTCTTTTTAATAAAAGCACCAATTACTCTAATTTTTACTTTATTCTTGACTATGGGTATGTAAATTGTAAAATAATTTTAACTATGTGCAAAAATATAATTAAAAATTTATAATTCTTTGGGGGAAACAAAAATTTAATTTTTGAATGATTTTTCATTTGAATGTGCCTCTTCTAATAAAACTGTAATTAATAGTGTTAGTCATTTTAATAAACATAATTTTTTTATACAAAATGTAATTTGTTGATTAAAATTTATTTTAAGTAAATTGAAAAATAAATGTGCGAGTAATGGAAATCTTTT
Source organism: Cherax destructor (assembly GCA_009830355.1). NCBI lineage: Eukaryota > Metazoa > Arthropoda > Malacostraca > Decapoda > Parastacidae > Cherax > Cherax destructor. The sequence continues at coordinate 75,966 of WNWK01001057.1, read as the reverse complement.
TGAAATCATTAATGTTATTACATTCACTTCGTAGTACTTCTTAACAGTTTTGGACTCTTAATTTCCTTTTTTACTTTCCCATGCTTTTCATATTTTGTATCCTAGTGTATAAATTTGAGCATTATCATTTTTGCCTACCTCCTCATCTCCTTTCTTCCTTCATTGTGTGTGATTACTCAACAGCTTTCATTCTTCTAAATCCTCTGCAGGCAACTAGCAATTATTTTTAAGTGATAGCAAAGGCCAAATCTAGAATTCTTCACAAATATTTTAAGTGACCTGCAGTTGTAGGAAATTCATGTATGAAAGTAATAAGTAGATGAAATGTTCAGAGAAGATTCTTCAGGTGGTAACCTCTAAAGGAAAGGAAGTTCAGGTGGGAAGAAGTCATTACAGATTTTGATAGGTTGGTAAGTTAGACCAATATTTTAATGTCTGTGCATTGCTTACATTGTTTAAATTATACTTTCAAATTACTGTACTGTACTACTTTTCCATATCCAGTGATTTACCTATAAATTTCCTAACTAGTGCCTGAGCTATCTATCACCTGCACCAGAACTATAATTAGTCCAGAATTTTAGATATAAAAATATGGTAATCTCTTTCCTGTACTAAACTCACTTTTAGCATCTTTACCACACTCCTTTGCATTATGATCATCTGATAGATGAGCTGAGATGGTGTTGCGCCTATGCTTGACCACAGCTTATCTTAACAGATTCAGGAGTCACAAAACACGGGGGTGCAACAATCATCCTCTACAGCAACTTCCCCTGCAACCCCTACCACAATCATCAACAACTCTAGTGTCACCAATAATGCACCCAAGGTATGCACTTTTGCACACTGCTTCTTATCACTTGCTGTGCTTCAGGTTTTATGCATGGTAACTTGAAAATTTTATATGCACAGTATACCTGTAGTACTAATGCTGTCAAGCTCACAGGTACATTGGAACCTCTGGTCACGACAATAATTTGTTCCAAAACTCTGGTCGCAACCCAATTACGAACTGTATGTAAATCTTTTTTTCAACACGTTGGCCGTTTCCCACCGAGGCAGGGTGGCCCAAAAGGAAAAACGAAATTTTCTCCTTTTACATTTAGTAATATATACAGGAGAAGGGGTTACTAGCCCCTTGCTCCTGGCATTTTAGTCGCCTCTTACGACACGCATGGCTTACGGAGGAAGAATTCTGTTCCACTTTCCCATGGAGATAAGAGGAAATAAGACCAAGAACTAGTAAGAAAATAGAAGAAAACCCAGAGGGTTGTGTATATATATGCTTGTACATGAATGTGTAGTGTGACCTAAGTGTAAGTAGAAGTAACAAGACGTACTTGAAATCTTGCATGTTTATGAGACAGAAAAAAGACACCAGCAATCCTACCATCATGTAAAACAATTACAGGCTTTCGTTTTACACTCACTTGGCAGGACGGTAGTACCTCTGTATGTAAATATTGTTTTTTAAGATTTTTAAGCACAATAATAGTTAATTATACCATAGAATGCACAGTGTAATAGTAAACTAAATGTAAAAACCTTGAACAACACTGAGAAAACCTACAAACTGTTCACTGTAAACATTTTTTTTTAATAGTGAGAAGTAAACTCTGTTATTTATCATCTGATTTCTTTCATTTTTGGTGTACATTAAGAAGCATCTTTCTATCATACATTCCCCAAGTTTCAATAAGATAGTCCAACAAACAATTGAGAAAAAAAATATTTACCAAAAATCATATATGGCAAGCCCTAGCTGGATACTGGCACTGCGAGAAGCTGTTTGTGAACTACCTGTTGATAAAACATTGCTAATCTGAATTTATCACGGTCATAATTACCGTAATTTATGAATAACTTATGAGATAATTGATGAAAATGAGTGCCCACCGAAAAAAAAAAATGAGAAAATAAGTCACTTTGTCTGACTTTTTTGGGTTATCCTAGATTCTCTACACATATGCTGCTATGTATGATAATCTATGTAACTGTATTTGTGTATACCTGAATAAACTTAACTTAGTTTTATGGTGCATTACGAGTGTATATCACAGTTAGCACTGTACTATGCTATGTTTTCTCTTAATATAAGTACCCAGGAGGGGATAAGGGGATGGTACATACTTCATTCCCTATCCTCGAGTTCACAGCAAATGAACGCATGTCTGACTGAGACCGACAACAAGGCGAGGGTCTTTGTTAGGTGTACACAAACAACAGGAAGTGGGGAAAATTGACGCGTGCAAAAAAAATGGCGTGGAATGTGAAAATTGGCACTCCTGTGTTTGTTCGGCACCCGATTAAGCAAAAATTTGTTGAATTTTTTTGTCGTGAACTGATTTGTTCGTGTCCAAAGGTTCCACTGTATGAATTTATTAATTTTAACAATAATACTGTCTTTGGTCTCAATGTATTTAGTTGATGCTTTATGCTCTGGTTCAGCTTCAGCTGGATCAGTGTTAAAAGGGAACTAGAATAATTTGTTACGGAGTTTTCTCACTGAAGAAACAAGGAATCACTTTGCAGGTTATTTTGTTAACTGATGATAAGACCCAACACTAAGCTGTTGTTTTCAAGAATTCTGTAAATAAAGCAACCTAAGTAGTGGTTACTGCTCTTTTTTTTATTGTTGAGCTATGTAAAGTATGGTTTATTCTTATTATACAACTAGCCCTCCACTTTCGCGAGTTCCACTTTCGCGAGCATCGAACATTCGCGAATACCCAGTCGCCCAATCATAACATGTATATACAATATTTTACGATGTTTTCGTGTGTTTTATGATTGTTCGTGGTTCAATAGGTTAAGGAAGCAGTATTGTTAGGTTAAGTAAATGCTATAATTATATTTTCCTACAATATATTTGCGCATCAAAACATTCGCGAACGCTACAGTACAGTTTTATTATATTTCCCTACATCATAATTGCGCACCAAACATTCGTGAGGTTCTTGATCCCCTAACGCTCGCGAATGTGGAGGGCCTCCTGTATAGTGTTTTTCCAAATGATAGCAAATATCACATACACACACACAAAGAAAATTTTGTAGACCAATGGTCTTGGAAATGGCTAATCTTAAGCAACGGATCAGAACACTTTCTGTTTGTAGTATTCTTAGTAACTGAAGTCACTTGACTCCCTTAACATTAACCTTATTTCCAAGATTACAAGTATTTTTTCCAGTTATTTAGGAGAATGTTAAGAGTCATACATTCCTTATCTGATGTTACATTAACCCTTTCGGGGGTTTTGGTCGTACTAGTACGGCTTATGCCCTGGGGTTATTGACGTACTAGTACGCCTAAATTCTAGCGCCCTCAAATGAAGCAGAAACAGGCTGTTAGGCCTAGATGTGATAGAATGGGTCTGTGCGGTCAGTGTGCGCAGTATAAAAAAATTCTTGCACACCACAGTGCATAATGAGGAAAAAAAACTGACCGTGTTTTTGGTTTAAAACAGCGACTTTGCAGTCTATTTTCGTATGGTATTTATGCTTGTATTCTCGTTTTCTTAGTCTCATTTTATAGAATAGATGATATAGTACAGAAATAGAGATAATTTTGACTGGTTTCACGATGACAAGTACCTTGAAACTGAGCGCAAAGTAGCGAAAATGTTCAATTTTGGCCGATGTTCAAGAGTAAACAAATCACACCATGTGTCCAATACACATCAACTAGAGAGTCTAATATTCTTGCACAAGTGCGCTGATATTATTTATACCATTTTTACAATGATGCAGTTGTATACATAACAGTAAAGCTTCTATTTTTTGTGAGAATAAAAATTCAAAATGGAAAGCAAAAGTAATGTAAGAGGGACCTGGAGACGTGACTAATGAACAGAGAAGATGTTATTTTAGTGCCAGGAATGTCTGCCTCTTTTATTATGGACCCTATTTTGAAATTGGCATCGTTTGAAATTTGTGTGAAATTAGTCAAATTGCCATTTTCTGACCACTATTTTGGGTAGTTGAAATTGGTAAATAGGCAGTTTTTTGTACTCAGTCGATAGAAGAAATGGAGTTCTAGCGAAATAGCTATAATTTTAGTAGACTGAAACATTGGAATTTGCCGAAAATAGGGCTCAAAGTGGGCGAAATCACCGATGCGTAAATGTCATGGATATCGCTAACTTCGCGAAAGCATAATTCCGTTAGTTTTTGATCAAATTTCATAATTTTTTGTGGCGTTATGATCGGAAAAAGGTTCTCTATCATTTCATAAGAATTTTTTTTTTTTTTTGAAATTCGTGGACCCTGAGAACAAGTTTCAGAGAGACCCCTTGGACCCCCAAAGGGTTAAGTGATAAAGTTAGCTTTCCCATTTATTATGATTTTATTAATTACAACTGAATGAACAATTAGAATTTAAATAGAGTTATGAAAATCTCCAGGCTCAATATTAATGTTTTAAGCATGTCTTGCACTGTGTGAAAATGAATACATAGTATAGAGAAGGCCTGCTGTCTGCCAGCTTAGTTCATGTTTCGCTCCATGCTAGTGCTGCCACCTATAGGCCTATACCTCACTTCAGTCAGCCCAACTATGTTCCTTTCTCACTCACGTAGCGGCTGTCACTCAGACAACAGGCCTCACTCTTCTGTCTCTCGCGGGCATGGCCCCTTGGGGCCATGGACCACAAACACACTGCCTGTGTACCCCACACTTTATTACTAATAAAGTAAGAAGCCTCCGAAGCCTTATCATTGCTACCTCGCTCTGCAGAACAAAACACAACATTTGAAAACATTGGAGGCAGCGGTGGGATGGCGCAAAACATGAACTCAGACAGCAGAGGCTGTCTACATCGCTCGGCCACCCACCCATGGTTGACCCTGACCATGACTGGCAGTAAAAAAACTCTCTCTCTCTCTCTCTCGCAAGAACAGGGCACAGAACACGAAATAAAACATACAGTGGACCCCCGAGTTTCGGCCATTACCGAACGAATTTGTTCCCATAAGGAATAATGTAAAGTACATAGGTTAGTCCATTTCAGACCCCCAAAAATACACTTACAAAAGCACTTACAATATTACACTTACATAATTGTTCTAGTTTTGAGGTGGTCGAAACTCGGGGGTCCACTGTATATACATAAACATATGGACATGGAAAAAAAAACGTCACAGCTCAGCCGCAATGATGTCTCCTGTGTTGCAGTATCTGTCCAGACGCAGGAAGGCGTGCAGTGCTGCATCGACGCTCACTGCCTTAGACCACGAAGCACACTCTTTTTTTTCTTCCCTCTCTGGAGGAAGTTTTTTTCCATGTCCATATGTTTTTTTTTTTTTTTTTTTTTCAACAAGTCGGCCGTCTCCCACCGAGGCAGGGTGACCCAAAAAGAAAGAAAATCCCCAAAAAGAAAATACTTTCATCATCATTCAACACTTTCACCACACTCATACATAATCACTGTCTTTGCAGAGGAGCTCAGATACGACAGCTGAGAAAAGTCCCTCCCAGCTGTCACTATCTCAGACCCCTCCTTTAAAGTGCAGGCATTGTACTTCCCATTTCCAGAACTCAAGTCCAACTAAATCAATTAACTGGTTTCCCTGAATCCCTTCACAAAATGTTACCCTGCTCACACTCCAACAGATCGTCATGTCCCAAAACCATTCGTCTCCATTCACTCCTATCTAACACGCTCACATATGCTTGCTGGAAGTCCAAGCCCTCGCCCACAAAACCTCCTTTACCCCTTCCCTCCAACCTTTCTAGGACGACCCCTACCCCGCCTTCCTTCCCCTACAGATTTATACGCTCTCCAAGTCATTCTACTTTGATCCATTCTCTCTAAATGACCAAACCACCTCAACAACCCCTCTTCAGCCCTCTGACAAATACTTTTAGTAACTCCACACCTTCTCCTAATTTCCACATTCGAATTTTCTGCATAATATTTACACCACACATTGCCCTTAGACAGGACATCTCCACTGCCTCCAGCCTCCTCCTCGCTGCAGCATTTGCAACCCATGCTTCACACCCATATAAGAGTGTTGGTACCACTATACTTTCGTACATTCCCTTCTTTGCCTCCATGGATAACGTTTTTGTCTCCACAGATACCTCAATGCACCACTCACCTTCTTTCCTTCATCAATTCTATGGTTAACCTCATCCTTCATAAACCCATCCGCTGACACGTCAACTCCCAAATATCTGAAAACATTTACTTCTTCCATAATCCCTCTCTCCAATGTGATATCCAATTTTTCTTTATTTAAATCGTTTGATACCCTCATCACCTTACTCTTATCTATGTTCACTTTTAACTTTCTACCTTTACACACTCTCCCAAACTCGTCCACTAACCTTTGCAACTTTTCTTTAGAATCTCCCATAAGCACAGTATCATCAGCAAAAAGTAACTGTGTCAACTCCCATTTTGCATTTAATTCTCCATAATTTAATCCCACCCCTCTCCCAACACCCTAGCATTTACTTCTTTTACAACCCCATCTATAAATATATTAAACAACCATGGTGACATTACACATCCCTGTCTAAGACCTACTTTTACCGGAAGTAATCTCCTCTCTCCTACACACCCTAACCTGAGCCTCACTATCCTCATAAAAACTCTTTACAGCCTTCAGTAACTTACTACCTATTCCATACACTTGCAACATTTGCCACATTGCTCCCCTATCCACTCTATCATATGCCTTTTCTAAATCCATAAATGCAATAAAAACTTCTCTACCTTTATCTAAATACTGTTCACATATATGCTTCACTGTAAACACTTGATCTACACATCCCTACCCACTCTAAAGCCTCCTTGCTCATCTGCAATCCTACTCTCTGTCTTACCTCTAATTCTTTCAATAATAACCCTGCCATACACTTTACCTGGTATACTCAGTAAACTTATTCCCTATAATTTTTACACTCTCTTTTATCCCCTTCCCTTTATATAAAGGAACTATACATGCTCTCTGCCAATCCCTAGGTACCTTCCCTCTTTCATACATTTATTAAACAAAAATACCAACCACTCCAGCACTATATCCCCCTGCTTTTAACATTTCTGTCATGATTCCGTCAATTTCAGCTGCTTTACCCCTTTCATTCTACGTAATGCCTCACGCACCTCCCCACACTCACATCCTGCTCTTCTTCACTCCTAAACGATGTTGTACCTCCCTGGCCAGTACATGAAATTACCGCCTCCTTTTTCATCGACATTTAAAAGTTCCTCAAAATATTCCCGCCATCTATCCAATACCTCCAGCTCCCCATCTACTAACTCCCCTACTCTGTTTTTAACTGACAAATCCATTCGTTCCCTAGGCTTTCTTACCTTTTTTATCTCACTCCAAAATTTTTTCTTGTTTTCAGCAAAATTTCTTGACAGAGCCTCTCCCATTCTTTCATCCGCTCTTCTTTTGCACTCTCTCACCACTCTCTTCACCTTTCTTTTACTCTCCATATACTCCGCTCTTCTATTAACACTTCTGTTTTGCAAAAACCTCTCATAAGCTACCTTTTTCTCTTTTATCACACCCTTTACTTCTTCATTCCACATCTCACTCCTCTTTCCTCCTGCACCCACCCTCCTATAGCCACAAACTTCTGCCCCACATTCTAATACTGCATTATTATGTTTATGTATATACTATGTTTTATTTCATGTTCTGTGCCCTGTTCTTGCGAGAGAGAGAGAGACCGAGTTTTTTTACTGCCAGTCATAGTCAGGGTCGACCATAGGTGTGTGGCCGAGCGATGTAGACAGCCTCTGCTGTCTGCCAGCTGAGCTCATGTTTCGTGCCATGCTAGTGCTGCCACCTATAGGCCTATACCTCACTTCAGTCAGCCCCACCATGTTCCTTTCTCACTCACGTAGCGGCCATCACTCAGACAACAGGCCTCACTTTCTTCTCTCTCTCGCGGGCATGGCCCCTTGTGGCCATGGGTCACAAACACACTGCCTGTGTACCCCACACTTTATTACTAATAAAGTAAGAAGCCTCCGAAGCCTTATCATTGCTACTCCGCTCTGCAGAACGACAATGATTGTTTTCCATTGAACAACTATCCTGATATGTAGTAATATTACTGGTAGATAAATAGACCACATTACAATAATACAATATTATTAGGAAAGCAGATACTCTCTCACATGACAAAAATACTTTCAATTTTTTCTTTATCTACAATTATAATACAGTGGACCCCCGGTTTACGTACTGCTCCAAACTCGAACAATTATGTAAGTGTATTTTTGTAAGTGCTTGTGTAAGTATACTTTTTGGGGTCTAAAAGGACTAATCTAATTTACATTATTTTTTTTTTTTTCAACAAGTCGGCCGTCTCCCACCGAGGCAGGGTGACCCAAAAAGAAAGAAAATCCCCAAAAAGAAAATACTTTCATCATCTATACTTTCATACATTCCCTTCTTTGCCTCTATAGATAACATTTTTTGTCTCCACAGATACCTCAACGCACCACTCACCTTTTTTCCTTCATCAATTCTATGGTTAACCTCATCCTTCATAAACCGATCCTTATTCCCTTTCCTTATTCTCACTTCTCTCTTCCTCCTTTCTCTCTACCCTCTTCCTTCCACTCTTCTTCTCTTCCTTCCACTCTTCTTTTCTTCCTCCTCCCTTCTCTCCTCCTTCCTCTCCTCCTTCCCTCCTCCTTCCTCTCCTCCTTCCCTCCTCCTTCCTCTCCTCCTTCCTCTCCTCCTCCCTCCTCTCCTCATTCCCTCCTCTCCTCATTCCCTCCTCTCCTCATTCCCTCCTCCCTCCTCTCCTCCTCCCTCCTCTCCTCCTGTCTCCTCTAATCCTCTCTCCCTCCCTCCTCTCCTAATGTCACATGGCAAATGAGGAAGTGTATGAATGATGCATGGTCCAGACATGAGGTTACACACGTGAGCAGTTACTTGGCTTCCTACCATGCTGACGTCACTCCTCACACCAGCCGCAGTTCTTCATGGGCTTGTCATGAGAACATAACAGGAACCTCCACCATCCAAATTATTGACACGTTCTCATTGTATATGATATTCATTGGCATTGCAACCAATGTACTCAACTTTTAAGTGCAGTGAGAACGTTGACTCTTGAAAATATGAGACTTATATTTTAGCAATTTATTAAAAGTGTGCATTTTTTAGTTCTTTAGTTCACTTGTGCCATTGACATGTGTTCCATTTATCTTAACTTGTTCACATTATTCTGACCTTACCAATAACTAGCACAGTTGTGGAAAGTTTCTTTAGTCAGCTCAAATAATTTCTTCATTGTTCTGAGCTTTAATAATTTTATGAAAAAAGTGAAAGACCAAGAAAGACAAGATGCAGAATATGGAAATAGTTATTGTAAACTTTTCTTCGGAAAAACCAATGTTTACTGAAGCTGTTTTTCCTGATCCTGAAGTTAGAAGTATATTTGCTGATCGTGAGGAGGCGGCAAGAAATCAAAGACGTGAAGCTAGAAGGAGACTGCGTCGTAATCAGCGTCGAGCCGCCAGGTCTGCCATCAGTAACTCAGATAATAGAGAACATTGGCAGGAAAGCTCAGGTCCTAATAGTCTCATTCAGTATCATACCACAAGCAACATAAACACCAGTGAAATCAGGCATGTGCATATCAGTGGTAGTGAAGATGAATGGTTTGTGCTTTCATTAGGTGGAGAGAGCACAGATGAGGATGCAGAGTCTGTTGGCCTACAGCAGGATGTGGCATCAACACACCGGTACCTTTTGATCCCATCAACCATTAGACACCAACATTCTACCCAGTCTGGGAGTCAACATCATGCTCTTCCTCTAGCCAGCCAGCACCGTCATCACCCTGATGAAGAAGAGGAGGAGGAGGAGGAGCAAGAATGGAGGTTGAGTCCAGAGCCATTGACAATCAACTCTATTAAGCCAAATCCAATTAACTCAACATATCAACAAATGGGTAAAAACTGGAAGAAATCAGTGGCTTGGTCAAGTGGTTGCAAGACATGCAAGGGGGATCTAGCGATTCTTTCCCATCACCGTCCTCGCTTAAGACAAGCTTTATTTTCCCAGGTGTCTTAATTCTTTTATATGTGCTTAGTTGTATACATGTATATGTTCCTTCTCTGTTTTATCATCAGTCTTCTCAGCAAATACATTTTCATTAGTAGTAGTAGTAGCTGTATTAGTATTATTGTTGTTTATTTTGTTGATGGGTATTATTATTGTTATAATGATGAATATAACATAAATGCAGCACTGTATTTTGGTATGGTGAACCACAACATGAATTAATAATGTATTTTATTTATCATTGCTAGTTCTCTAGTAATTATCAACCAGATGCACCCTCAGTGTGGGAAAGGGTGCCTTGATGCTGAAGGGTTCTTGATCCAAAGAATTAGAGCTACCCTCTCCTTTCTCAGATCAATTCAGATTACTTCTCATTCCCCAGGTGTTGTACGATCCCTTCAGATTTTATGCTTTCCCCATGAATATAGTAATAACCAAAAGTAATGTTTTTAATAATGCTTCAGCCTCAAACCCCGACTCCCACTGGAGTAGATGAGACTCTGCCTCGTGGCTGGACTAGTCAAGTGGCTCCAAATGGTCGCGTCTTCTTTATTGGTGAGTTATGCTAAGTTTAAGTGGAATTAGGAATACAGTATTAGGTGACTTGATAGTTTTAATATGTTCATGATGCAAAGGTATAAATCTAAATGTTATTCTTGCTCTTTAATGCATGTGACAGTTTGTCAATAATGCTTTTTACTCAAGAGTGACATTAACATCAGTGACCTGTGTTAAATTAGTGTACTATTATTATTCTTAGCAGGTTGGGGACAATGCTTACCAAGCCTAATTTCTTCATTTCTTTGCTTTTCCCCTAGCTCTCCTTTACCTCTAACTTTCTCTCTTTTTCCACTGTCTATTTTCCTAATGTTTCTTTCCAGCTAAAAAAACCCTTTGCATCAATATTTTACCTTTTATCACCACACCTTGTCTTTACCATTAATCAATTCTCTTCTGTCCTTTGATCACCAACAACTTGACTGATCAAGATTTCCAGCCATGATTTGAGGACAGAGGATTGATCCTCTACTATTCCTTGCTCTGAATGATCCACATGGGTTTAATGCCTCTTGTGATACAATCATCTTTCCTGCAGCTACCTTCCTTGTTTTTTTTTTTTTAACAAGTCGGCCGTCTCCCACCGAGGCAGGGTGACCCAAAAAGAAAGAAAATCCCCAAAAAGAAAATACTTTCATCATCATTCAACATTTTCACCACACTCATACATAATCACTGTCTTTGCAGAGGCACTCAGATACTACAGCTGAGAATAGTCCCTCCCAGCTGTCACTATCCCAGACCCCTCCTTTAAAGTGCAGGCATTGTACTTCCTATTTCCAGGACTCAAGTCCAACTAAATCAATTAACTGGTTTCCCTGAATCCCTTCACAAAATGTTACCCTGCTCACACTCCAACAGCTCGTCAGGCCCCAAAAACCATTCGTCTCCATTCACTCCTATCTAACACGCTCACACATGCTCACACATCTCCACTGCCTCCAGCCTCCTCCTCGCTGCAGCATTTGCAACCCATGCTTCACACCCATATAAGAGTGTTGGTACCACTATACTTTCATACATTCCCTTCTTTGCCTCCATGGATAACGTTTTTTTGTCTCCACAGATACCTCAACGCACCACTCACCTTTTTTCCTTCATCAATTCTATGGTTAACCTCATCCTTCATAAACCCATCCGCTGACACGTCAACTCCCAAATATCTGAAAACATTTACTTCTTCCATAATCCCTCTCTCCAATGTGATATCCAATTTTTCTTTATTTAAATTGTTTGATACCCTCATCACCTTACTCTTATCTATGTTCACTTTCAACTTTCTACCTTTACACACCCTCCCAAACTCGTCCACTAACCTTTGCAACTTTTCTTTAGAATCTCCCATAAGCACAGTATCATCAGCAAAAAGTAACTGTGTCAACTCCCATTTTGCATTTAATTCCCCATAATTTAATCCCACCCCTCTCCCCAACACCCTAGCATTTACTTCTTTTACAACCCCATCTATAAATATATTAAACAACCATGGTGACATTGCACATCCCTGTCTAAGACCTACTTTTACCGGGAAGTAATCTCCCTCTCTCCTACACACCCTAACCTGAGCCTCACTATCCTCATAAAAACTCTTTACAGCCTTCAGTAACTTACTACCTATTCCATACACTTGCAACATTTGCCACATTGCTCCCCTATCCACTCTATCATATGCCTTTTCTAAATCCATAAATGCAATGAAAACTTCTCTACCTTTATTTAAATACTGTTCTTGTACAGTACCTTAAATCTCTGCTGTGGATTCTGACAGGTGTTCCTCAATTCACTCAATATCTATTCCACATCCTTCACATTGCTTTGTTACAAATTGACAATACAGTGGTACCTTGACTTACGAGCAGCTCCCAACTCAAACAATTATGTAAGTGCTTTTGTTAGTGTAATTTTGGGGGTCTGAAACAGATTAATCTAATTTACATTATTTCTTATGGGAACAAATTTGCTTGGTGTCGGCACTCAAACAGCCTTCTGAAACGAATTAAGCTCGTAACTCGAGGTACAACTGTATTTGGTTTCATATTCCTTTCAGCTACTGGCACTTTTCACTTTGCTGTGCATTATCATAAATTGTGTTCCTATTTATTTTTTTCTTCAATACACTTTTTATTACCTATTATCAAAATTTCTACATTAAAGTTTCATAAAATGTTGATTCTTTCACTTGTCTCAAAAATTTCTTAAACATTCACTATACATATCCAAGGGTCTCCCTTATACTTTTCACATACAGCTGTATACTAAACATTTTTCCTTTCCCACAGCTTACTTTTGTTTTCATCTACATACATTTCTCTAATTAAAACAAACACATACTTTTAAATTTGTTTCTATAGTTGTTTATTCAGCATCACCACACTTGTAACTCTTACCGTCTCAGATACATAAGAGGAAGCATCTAATATGATAGTTAACATAACTTCTGATTTATCTGAAAATTTACACCGTGCCCTTGCATATAATTTTTTATGATTAAAGCAACAGTTTTGTAGTTTTAATTTATAGTTTTATTATGATTGGAACAATAGTTCTTCTCTAAATAAATAGAAATCATAACCGATGAATATTTAACTACACAACTAACAAACTACTACAGCCCTACCGTTAATATTATTGTCAAATAATATTCCCTATATAGCTACTATTATTAGTACATTATCGACTAAGAAAATCTTAATACTGTATAAGCTTTTGAGGTAGGAAATACAGTGCCAGCTCTCTGAAGGATAGGTTGGATGTTGTAGTTTGGAGGGCCATTGAAATGGTGATGTTTATTCTCTATTTGCAAGATAGCTATTGAGTGAGTAACTGTGAATGTGTTTGTCTTTGGATTGCTCTACCTTGGTGGGCAATGGCCAGTATTGTAAAAAAAAATTAAAGAACTTTAGTTTCTCTCAGGTTGGTTACCATTGAGAGTACTGTTACTTTATATAATCATCCTGATTATTTCAGTTGATATCTCTGTCTCACAGATCACATCAACAAACAAACAACATGGATAGATCCCCGTTCAGGCATGCCAAGTTCTCCTCCTAACCAACGTCACACAAACAACTGGAGACATGAAGATGAGCTGGGACCACTACCTGAAGGTTGGGAACAAAGAGTACACACTGATGGCCGTATATTCTTCATTGATCATAGTAAGTGCAAAGTATTTTCAGCTTCTTATTGTTTCTTATTAGATACAGTACTCTACATTTATCTTTCTATCTGTGCGTATGTGCATGGGGTAAATGTGTACTGGGTAAGGTCATGTCTGTCTCACCATGAGCAGATGCAGGATTGAACCTCCACCACTATGTACTTGCATTGAATGGGTGTAGCACTCTATATAAAGGAATTAGAAATTAACTTATGTATGTGCATGTTTATTTTCTTTGTGAAGATACTCTATAATTAAATAAAAGGAAGCAAAAGTGTTATATTTTATGTAAAAATACTTTTTTGAATGTATATGACAGTAAGTGAAGCCATAGTACTCTCGAAAATTACCATAATGTGCACAATGAGTAGATATAAAGCATTTAATGATACGAAAGAATCTTTAAACTTCAAAGTACAGTGGACCTCCGGTTTACGTACTGCTCCAAACTCAAACAATTATGTAAGTGTCTTTTTGTAAGGGCTTTTGTAAGTGTATTTTTGGGGGTCTAAAAGGACTAATCTAATTTACATTATTCCTTATGGGAACAAATTCGTTTTGGTAACAGCATTCTGGAACGAATTAATTACGTAAACTGGGGGTCCACTGTATATGCTAGTTAAAAAAGTGCTTTAGTAAAACACGAAACAAAATGCATTCAGTATACCCCATTTATGATAAGAGATAAATATTTAACCTGACTATAAGTGTTGCACAGCAGTGAATTCAGAATTTTCTTTTGTTTGCTAAGTGAAGATACTTTGTTGTTAAATTTACATACAAAGAGTAGCCTTTCTTGATATTTATATTATTATATGATACTGTAGTACAATATATGAAATCTACAATTTGATTCTTTTTCATATGTAGAAAACCGCACAACAACATGGGAAGATCCACGATTGCTCAATCCAGCCATTGCAGGCAAAGCCATACCTTATTCTAGAGATTACAAGCAGAAATATGAATTCTTCAAAAATAGACTACCAAAGCCAGTAAGTGCATTTTTACTGTTATCATTATGTATCAAAGTACATACTGACTGTCATTTTCTTTAATTCCTTGGCTGTTTCCCCACCTAGGCAGGGTGTCATCAAGAATAAAACATTCACCATTATTCATACACTGGCTGTCTCAGTTTCCAGTTTCTATACGACTACTTGTGCACCTCATATGGCATACCTGGAGAGGGCTATATAGGTCCACATTTCTTTATCCGAAATTCTGAAATTCGAAAAGTTTCAAAAACTGAAGTTTTTTCATGGAATGTGGAGCTTCAGTCACTGACAGCCAGAGTGGCAGGCGTCAGTTGTGTCTCAGCGCTTGTAATGTTCACATGTGCGTCTGTTGTTCGTTGATACGTATTTTGTGACTGTTTAATTTCACTGTGAAAATGTCAAAAAGAGCTGCAGATACCCCTATGGGTAACAGTAAGAAAAAAAAAAAAAGCATCTGACGTTATCAGTAACGCAGAAAGTAGAGTTACTGCAGAAGCTTGATCGTGGTGTGTCAGTGCAGCGTCTTAGTGAAGAATATGGTGTTTGAAATACCACTATTTATGATTTAAAGAAATGGTGTTAAATACAAATAAGCATCAGAATAGTAGTGATGATGATGATGACATTGTGAACACAGGTGAAAAAGTCCCCATAGACGATATGGTGAAAATGTGTGATTAGTTAAGTCTTTAAAAATACCGTCTGTCACAGTGCTGCTTCATCACTTGAGAATCATGTTTCGGGTCTATAATTATCCCATTATTTCATTTATCAATATATTAATCTATAAATAAACCGTAGTAGTATTTGTAGTCTTTATTTATCCCACTTAAGTGTGAGTATTCATACGTTTTTGCTGCAGTGTTAATGTTTGATTATGGGGTGCTGCCCTAGACCCCACCTTCATTCTGAAATTCGAAACACTACTAGCCCCAAGGGTTTTGGATAAAGGAATGTGTACCTGTATTAAACCCAGTAACAAAGTATGTGGAAGCTTAATATGACAAAAACAGTAAAAAGTTAAACCAGGCACACCAAAATTTTGTTTTATCACCAGAATTGTCATTTTAAATGCCTGCTTCCATATGCAGGTTTTCTTAATCAAAATATCCATACTTTATCTTAATTGAGTCACCATCAGAAACATAAGGGTATGTAAATGACTTGTAGGGGGGTGAGAGAGTGAGCTTTAGGAATGTGGGAGTGATTTTAAGTGTGTGGGAGTGAATTGGAAGGTGAAGGATTAACCCTTTTACTCGGTGCCATAATATTACGGCTTACAAGCCAGTGTAGGTGCCGTAATATTACGCCAAAATTCTAACGGCTTCCAATCTTGCAGGAGAAAAACTGGTAGGCCTACATATGAGAGAATTGGTCTGAGTAGTCAGTGTGCGCAGAATAAAAAAAATCCTGCTGCACGTGGTGCATAATGAGAAAAAAAACTCCGACCATGTTTTTGGTTTAAAACACTGACTTTGCGGTGTATTTTCGTATGGTATGTATGGTTGTATTCTCATTTTCTTGGTCTCTTTTGATAGAATGGAAGATATATTACAGAAATAGAGGTGATTTTGAATGGTTTACGGGCTAAAAATATCTTGAAATTGAGCTCAAAGTAGCAGAAATGTTTGATTTTTGCTAATGTTCAAAAATAAACAAATGACGTCATACGTCCATACACGTTAACTGGTGGGCCTAATATGCTTTCACAAATGCGCTGATATTATTTATACCATTTTTACAATAATGCAGTAGTCTGCATGAATAAAAATTCAAAATGGAAAGCAAGCATAATATAAGAGGGGCCTGGAGATGTGACTAATGAACAGAGAAAATGCTATTTTAGTGCTTGGAATGTTTATATTGTTAATTCTTGACCCTATTTTTGAAATTGGCCTTACTTGAATTGTGTATGAAATTGGCCAAATTGCCAATTTCTGATCACTTTATTGGGTAGTTGAAATAAGTAAATGGGCAGTTTCTTGTACTCAATAGATAGAACAAATGGAGTTCTAGCAAAATAGCTATGAGTTTGGTCAACTGGAACAATGGAATTGGCCGAAAATAGGGCTCAAAGTGGCAAAATCGCCGATGCGTAAATATCGCTGAGACCTCTAAGTTCACGAGAGCGTAATTCTGCAAGTTTTCCATCAAATTTCATATTTTTGGTGTCGTTACCAACGGGAAAAGATTCTCTATCATTTCATAATTTTTTTTTTTAATTCTTCAACACTGAGAGCAAGTTTGTGAGCAGGGGCCTCAACAGTGAAAGGGTTAAGTTTTATGAGTGTGAGAGTTGTCTGGTATGGAAGCAAGTTGTACTTTTCAGACCCATGGCAAATGGTAAACTTTAATGAGCTATAACCAAATTTGGCCATAGGATGCAAGAAATCACAATCAAATCAAAATCCCCTCTTTTTCCATTTCTTCATGGAGGAGGTGCTCTCCCTTCTCTTGTCACTAGCACTAATAACAACAAAGGTAGCTACATCTGATGAGAGGAAATATCAAGAAATTTATTATTTCAAGGGATTTACAGATAAAGATTTTTTCATATCCATTATCCAACAAAGTAAGGTAACCCAAAAAAGGAAACACATCTGATATCTTTCATTCAATAGCTATCTTGCTAGAACTGCAAGGACAAAACATTCAGATGACTCTCCAAACTGCAGTATCTTCCATCATCCTTCGAAGAACTCTGAACTTTCAGCATTATACTTACTACCTCCAGACTTCAAATCCAGCTACCACTTTCCTGAATCTTTGTGAATGTTACCTTGCTCATACTCCAACATCACAGCAAATCTCTAAAAAACTACATAATGAAAAGTTGCAAAATAGCGTAGTCTTCATTTTTTGTTGCTCTTTAACTAAAGTTATATGTTTTTTTTAATTGCAATAGCCCTGTATCTAACATACTAATTAACATAATTATTAGTTTAAGACTCGCATGTAACATTGCAGGTAATATGGCCTTTACAAGAATGCTAAACAAAGTATCAGAATTATGTATAATTCTACATAATTGTAAAGTATTTTTTAAATCTAATTCTTATTTTATTTAGATATTAAGGATTTTAGATGTCACTCCAAACAGCCAGTATCCCAAACTGTTGTATCTGAGCACCTCTGCAAAGACAAGTGATTATGTGTGAATGATGGTGAAAGTGTTTCTTTCTTTTTTGGATCACCCTGCCTCGGTGGGAGAGGGCCAAGTTGTTTAAAAAAAAATTAAGGATTTTTAATTCCTTTCTGTAATACAGTAATACAAATGCAGGAAGTGCTTAGCTCTCATGTACATATCACCTGCCTTTGAGTAATAATTTTCTTTTTTTTTTCTTTTCAGGCAAATGTTCCCAACAAGTTTGATATCAAGGTGAAGCGAAACAATATCCTGGAGGATTCCTTTGCCATTATTAGCCAGGTGTCTCGTGTGGATCTGCTGAGAACCAAGCTGTGGATCGAGTTTGAGGGAGAGGTAGGACTCAGTTAATTATGTTTTACTAAAATTATGATGATTAAGCAGGACTAGTGCAAGGCTGTTAATCTCCCTATTTTTTTTTTTTTTTTTTTTTTTTTCAACAAGTCGGCCGTCTCCCACCGAGGCAGGGTGACCCAAAAAGAAAGAAAATCCCCAAAAAGAAAAAACTTTCATCATCATTCAACACTTTCACCACACTCATACATAATCACTGTCTTTGCAGAGGAGCTCAGATACTACAGCTGAGAAAAGTCCCTCCCAGCTGTCACTATCTCAGACCCCTCCTTTAAAGTGCAGGCATTGTACTTCCCATTTCCAGGACTCAAGTCCAACTAAATCAATTAACTGGTTTCCCTGAATCCCTTCACACAATGTTACCCTGCTCAGACTCCAACAGATCGTCATGTCCCAAAAACCATTCGTCTCCATTCACTCCTATCTAACACGCTCACACATGCTTGCTGGAAGTCCAAGCCCCTCGCCCACAAAACCTCCTTTACCCCTTCCCTCCAACCTTTTCTAGGACGACCCCTACCCCGCCTTCCTTCCCCTACAGATTTATACGCTCTCCAAGTCATTCTACTTTGATCCATTCTCTCTAAATGACCAAACCACCTCAACAACCCCTCTTCAGCCCTCTGACAAATACTTTTAGTAACTCCACACCTTCTCCGAATTTCCACATTCCGAATTTTCTGCATAATATTTACACCACACATTGCCCTTAGACAGGACATCTCCACTGCCTCCAGCCTCCTCCTCGCTGCAGCATTTGCAACCCATGCTTCACACCCATATAAGAGTGTTGGTACCTATGTGAACATATATTTCACTAGTATAAATACAGCTGCATTTGTAATTAGATTTATTTTATGTGAAAATAAGTATTGGCATAAATTGTATTGTAAGGATCTAGTAACTGTATATGATAATACAAAACTAGATTTAAAGATTTTTTTTTTTTCCCAACAAGTCGGCCGTCTCCCACCGAGGCAGGGGTGACCCAAAAAGAAAGAAAATCCCCAAAAAGAAAATACTTTCATCATTCAACACTTTCACCTCACTCATACATAATCACTGTCTTTGCAGAGGCACTCAGATACGATAGCTGAGAATAAGTCCCTTCCAACTGTCACTATATAGTATAGTATAGTGCTTAAATCAAATTTGCTCTTAAGTTTGGAATAGCATTCTTACCTCTTAATATTATTATCTATGGATCTACACAATTCTGACTATATCATGTAAGGTAACCTGTTAATAGTAGGTAGTTCTAAAGGGAAGTACAATGCCTGCACTTTAAAGGAGGGGTTTGGGATATTGGCAGTTTGGAGGGACTTCTAAACTGTCATATCTGAGCTCCTCTGCAAAGACAGTGATTATGTATGAGTGAGGCGAAAGAGTTGAATGATAATGAAAGTATTTTCTTTTTGGGGATTTTCTTTCTTTTTGGGTCACCCTGCCTCGATGGGAGATGGCTGACTTGTTGAAAAAAAAAAAAAAGTTCTAAAGGGGTGCCTTGATCCTAATAATAATAATTTAGTTTTAGATTTATACTACTGTTATTCTCTCTCTATAAAAATCCATATAAAAATAATCTCTGACTAATTGTATTTACTAGGTTTAAGCAATTTTATTATAGATCAACTTAATCTGCACTACAGTAAGATGGTTCTTTCCTGTCAGCACCTGTTGATAAGGCTTAGCTTGCAACTGATTTCAAGAAGACTTCTTTCTTTCAACAAATTGGCCGTCTCCCACCAAGGTGGGGGGGGGAAAGAGAAAAACAAAAGTTTCTCTTTTTAACTTTAGTAATGTATACAGGAGAAGGGGTTTTCAAGAAAACATGTCAGTTTATTATTATTATTGTGTTCGAGGGGCTTGGACTTCCAGCAATCATGCATAAGCGTATTTGATAGGAGTGAATTGAGACAAATGGTTTTTAATACTTGACGTGCTGTTGGAGTGGAAGGAAAATAACATTTATGAAGGGATTCAGGGAAACCGGCAGGCCGGACTTGAGTCCTGGAGATGGGAAGTACAGTGCCTGCACTCTGAAGGAGGGATGTTAAATGTTGCAGTTTTATAACTGTAGTGTAAGCATGCCTCTGGCAAGACAGTGATGGAGTGAATGATGATGAAAGTTTTTCTTTTTCGGGTCACCCCGCCTTGGTGGGAAACGGCCGATGTGTTAATAAAAATAAGAAATATTATTATTATGTGGTGCTGCTTTTTCAGTCTAGTTGTGCTGTATTGCATACTGACCTGCTTTGTATATCTGTGTACGTATAGGTGTTTATGGAAGATGGAGCATATATGCACTGTAATACATACATCATGGTAAGTCATCAGTTACCGTGCAGTTAGAGCTGAATATTCCCAAAGTAGCATATTCTCCCCACTTCACCTAGCAGATACTACCAAAAGCTAAACTGACAGCCGTACAGCCACTGGCATAATAATCGTGTATATCTGAAACTTCTTTCCAACTTCTGAAATGTGTTTATTTACTTGCCTAATTTCAGCAATGATGTGTGTAGTTTATTCATTTGGTAGACAGTAGTGTAAATCGACAAGTGGTAATTTCTAAGGCACTTTTAGCAATGATACTCAGCACTTGAGAAAGCCCCACTCAGATGAAATGTTATTTAATAAAGGCTTTTTCTACTAAAAGCATCTTTGAAATCACTACAGTTCATTCAGTTTTTTGCTGCTCTCCACCCCCCTCTTTCCCCTTCTTAAAAATGTCTGTGCAGCTGACTGGTTTGCCTGATTGTGGCAATTGCTCTCTGGTTGGATAGGAGTTTAAAATTAAGCATATGTTGCATTGTTTGTGACATACTGCATAATTTTTACCTTTTCACTTAGGTTGGCTTGGATTACGGAGGTGTTGCTCGAGAATTCTTCTTCCTCTTATCAAAGGAGATGTTCAACCCCTACTATGGCCTCTTTGAATACTCTGCTACGTAAGTTTTCTAAACAAAGTTTCAATCGCTGCATTTTATTGTAATCTAGTTTTTAAATAATTTCTATTGTACATTCTCAGTTGCTACTAATAATCCATGAATGTATCTCTCTTTAAATCTTACTTATAAAATAAATAATATTAGTTATAGTAAAACAAATGTATCTTTCTTAGAGACAACTACACACTGCAGATCAACCCATATTCTGGAATGTGTAATGAAGAACATTTACGATATTTCAAATTTATTGGTCGTGTGGCTGGTATGGCTGTTTACCATGGAAAGTTGCTTGATGGTAAGTCGAAACATTGTACAGTGTAATTCTTTTTTTGGGGAAAGCAAAAGATATCTTTGTTTTGTTATGAATGATGAAACTTTATAAACATTTGAACTAAATTTATTAATGTTTATCTTTTTCATTTTCTGTAGCCTTCTTCATCCGGCCATTTTATAAGATGATGTTATCCAAATCCATTGAACTTAAGGATATGGAAAGCGTTGACTCTGAATATTACAATTCTCTCCTCTGGATTCAGGTGAGTTCTGATAGGATATATTTTTTTTAACACGTCGGCTGTTTCCCACCGAGGCAGGGTGACCCGACACTTTCACCATCATTCATACATAATCACTGTCTTTGCTCTTCTATTAATACTTCTGTTTTGTAAAAACCTCTCATAAGCTACCTTTTTCTCTTTTATCACACTCTTTACTTCTTCATTCCACCACTCCTCTTTCCTCCTGCACCCACCCTCCTATAGCCACAAACTTCTGCCCCACATTCTAATACAGTGGACCCCCGGCTAACAAACACCCCGGAAATCGTACAATTATGTAAGTATAATATTGTAAGTGCTTGTGGAAGTGTATTTTTTGGGGTCTGAAATAGACTAACCTACGTGACATTATTTCTTAAGGAAGTAAATTCGTTCGTAATGGCACTTGAGCAGGCTTCTGTAATGAATTTTGTTCGTTAGCCGGGGGTCCACTGTACTGCATTTTTAAAACTATCCCAACTCTTCAACCCCCCCACTACTCATGTTTGCACTAGCCCACCTTTCTGCCAATAGTTGCTTATATCTCACCCTAACTTCCTCCTCCCTTACTTGCTGTTGCTGTGGAGGTTTGAGCTCTTTCCTACGATATAATAGACTGTTAAACTTAGCTTATTGATGAATCCAAGAAGTCGCAGCCATCCCTGACTCCTGCAGAGGAACATCTATTGCTTCACACTCCACAGGGCTGTAAGATAAACATCAATCTGTGAGTTATTGCCCCAAAGGAGCATATGTCCATATTTCAGTCTTAGATGGACTGAAAGGCGTTTTACTCACGTGGTTGGACTTAAAAGTCCACGCATAACCGCCGTCAATAGGTAAATTTTGATGATCTTGACTACAAGAACTACGCAGTCCCCTGTTTGAAAAGAACATAAAATTCATACCTTGCTCGTGTAACTTTGAGCGATGGTGTTGGCTCTACCATATACGGCGGAAATGCTGTCTTGATTGTAGAATGCCGCTGAAGTCACCGTCTTGTTTCGATGGAATTCACTTGCGATTGTCTCTACGTTTGTCTTTTTGCAGTAAGAAGCTGCGCACACTTCTGAATATACCGCGATGTTGATGTTATTCACTAAACGCGCTGGAACAGAGTTCTTATCTTATTTCCCGACGTTAGTGGAGATTAAATTAGAATAACGGACGCGTACGACTAATGTCTTTGTTGAGTTACGTCGCCTCGCGTCGTATGACCCCTCCTTCCGGTGGTCGAATTCAATCTGACCCCTCGTGCTGCCTTGTGCAGCCACGAGGTGCCTCTTGGTGCTGTCGTCAGCACAATTTGTGACACACTGTAGTCAGTACATCTGGCTTGAATTAAATTGTTTTTCTCAGCCAGACGCGCCTCCTCTGGCCCTTTCCTAAGGGAGGAAAGGGTGAGGGCCCTTAACAAGGGTAGTAAGGGCGCATACCCCCCTCCTTTGGAGAATTTTCTCCCCTGAATCCCTTCATAAATGTTACTTTGCTTCCACTCCAACAGCACGTCAGGTATTAAAAACCATTTGTCTCCATTCACTCCTGTCAAATACGCTCACGCATGCTTGCTGGAAGTCCAAGCCCCTCGCACAGAAAACCTCCTTTACCCCCTCCCTCCAACCTTTCCTAGGCCAACCCCTACCCCGCTGGCTTACCGGTCCACCCCTTTAAAAATTATGGTCAGTTCACTAAAGACAAGTTCCTCTTGGTAATGAGAGCAGTTGGGATAACAACCCATAGAAGCTCAAAGCTCACAGTTTCATGCTGTTTACAAAATATTCCGTCTGGCAGCCAGCAAAGATAGACATAGGCCTTCCCCAATGAACCGTGGATAAAGTCTCTGCGGTAGTCCCATTTGTGAGACTTTTTCTGTTTTTTACTCTATGTAGGTGGCTTGCAGTTAGGAGTGGGCCAAAAGCCCACACTAAGGTAATTAACAACCAGGGTTGCTGAATAATCATCCCTTGAATATTAGGCCAGAAGCAAGTAATCTTTCTGTGTACATAAATGTTAGTTAAGGAAACTCCAGTGAATACATGGACCCCTGAAGTGTGCACTGGGATTACTAAATTTTTATTTACTACTTACAGTAACCATTCCCTCTGTGCACGTGGCATCTAGTAAAGAGAGAGAAATCATTAGAAATTCATAACCTGGTAGATTCAGGAGATTTCTAGCTAGGGTAGACTCACTCCACAACAAATAAGTCTGTTCTAGTCTGTGCATGGAATTTCCTGTCAGGCAGTTAACTCTCTAAAGGAGTGTTTCCATAGGGTTACTTGTGAGAAAAGAACAAAGGAGTCTTGTGTTATCTGTGTCATCAGTGATTGCCAGAGTGGGTATCTCACAAGTTCCTACAGGTTCCTTGAGGCAAACTGTTCCCACAGTGACTAGTGTGGAAGAGAAATTTTTGTTGGTTCGCACACCAATGACTCAGGCCTACTTTATCCCATGTAGGCCTAACATTCCCAATTGCAGCTATTTTGAGGGAGTTAGGATTTAAACATTGATCTACGTATGTGGCAGTATATGCACACCCGTTGATCAATGTGTGGCAGTTTAAGGGTTAAACTAAACATTTTTCACCTTATTGTATTAATTTTGTTTTTCCACAGGAAAATGACCCAGCAGACTTGGATTTAACATTCAGTGTTGATGAAGAATCTTTTGGAAGAACGTCTTCACACAATCTTAAAGAAAATGGGGGAGACATTCCAGTCACAAATGAAAACAAGAATGAATATATTGAGTGAGTGTTATTTTTTTTTATAAAAGTATACTCTTCTGATACAGCT
This sequence comes from Cherax destructor, assembly GCA_009830355.1. Taxonomy (NCBI): domain Eukaryota; kingdom Metazoa; phylum Arthropoda; class Malacostraca; order Decapoda; family Parastacidae; genus Cherax; species Cherax destructor. The sequence goes on along the minus strand of WNWK01001057.1, from coordinate 51,424 downwards.
GCATCTATGGAATACAAAAAAAAATCTGCCTATACTTGCATACAAAACTGGGAGCACAGCTGTAGTATTATGTCAGCACTAACAAAACTTTAGATATTATTATTATTACATTATTGGGGGAATGGAACGAGACAGAAAACTTCGAGAGTGTATAAATCTGTAGTGGAGGGAAGGCGGGGTAGGGGTCGGCCTAGGAAAGGTTGGAGGGAGGGGGTAAAGGAAGTTTTGTGTGCGAGGGGCTTGGACTTCCAGCAAGCATGTGTGAGCGTATTTGATAGGAGTGAATGGAGACAAATGGTTTTTAATACTTGACGTGCTGTTGGAGTGTGAGCAAAGTAACATTTATGAATTGATTCAGGGAAACCGGCAGGCCGGACTTGAGTTCTGGAGATGGGAAGTACAGTGTCTGCACTCTGAAGGAGGGGTGTTAGTGTTGCAGTCTTATAACTGTAGTGTAAAGCACCCCTCTGGCAAGACAGTGATGGAGTGAATGATGATGAAAGTTTTTCTTTTTCAGGCCACCCTGCCTTGGTGGGAATCGGCCGATGTGTTAATAATAAATAATATTGGGGGGAGCGCTAAGCCCATAGGAGCCATACATCGCCTAGGGGAAATGGAAGCACAGGTCCAAGTCCTTATATCAAGGAACCTCAAAGAACCTCCCTTGAAGTTGAAAAATGTAGATAAAGCAAAAAAAAAAAAAAAATCCAAGACAGCTACAAAAATGGCTTCCAGAGCCTCATATCTATCTTTGTCTTTTATGGTTTATTCTTGTACTGTCATATTATGGCAGAACTTGCATAATTAAACAATATTCTTGCAAAGTTCTTGCTTTTTTTGTGCTTGTCAAAAGTCTTCAGAGTTGATGCAGAGCTAGCTAACTAATTACGTATTATTGTTTTTGACAATCCTTAGCTTATACTACAGACCATCTGTTAGAGATGTTCTTTAGGAAACCAAATTATTTGACAGATGCTGTACTTCTCTCAATGAAAGTCATTAAGATACAGTGGACCCCCGGTGTTCGTCCTGCTCAAAACACGCCCTTTTATGTAAGTGTATTTTTTTAAATTCTTTTATAAGTGTAGTTTTGGGGGTCTAAAAGGACTAGTCTACTTTACATTATTTCTTAAGGGAATAAATTCGGTTGGTAATGGCACTTGAACAGCATTCTGTTACGAAAAATGGACGAACACCGGGGGTCCACTGTAGTCTTACAATGATGTGCAATTTCAAGCTTGTCCCCATTTATATTTTTACCATAATAATGCATGTGGTAGATCACTAAGTAAATATTTATGCTTACAGACTAGTTATTAACTGGCGCTTCGTCCAACGTATCCATAATCAGATGGAAGCCTTCCGGGATGGTTTCAACGATGTAGTACCAGTGTCTCACATAAAGATTTTTGATGAGGTGAGTTTTAAATTTGTTTAAATCTTTCTGTAGATGACCTGTATTTATTTATATGTAAAACATTGTGCAAGTGAAGTGAAATAAACAGTCCCAAATGCCTGCTATATGGAAGAGCAAGAGCAGTTAAGCAACAGAGTCTTAAAGGAAATAATCCAATCCCATTTCTGTTTTTGTAGTATGATCTTACAATTGTACCAAAATAAAGATTCTGATATACAGTACCTTACATTTTTTTTATTTTTATCATGACAGAATGAGCTAGAGCTGCTTATGTGTGGCATTGTTTCAATTGATGTCAAGGATTGGCGAGCCAATACAGTCTACAAGGGAGAGTACCATCCTAACCATATAGTAATTCAGTGGTTCTGGCGGGTATGTATATAGGAATATATTATTTCATGCTTTGCTTTTTATATTTTCTGGTGTGACTATTTACTTTACTATTTCAATACAATACTGAATTTCATAGATTTATATTATAGTAACATTAGGTGTTCAGGGAAACTGATTGGCAATACTTGAGTTCCTGGGCAGGGGTTTATGGAATCTGGGTGGTGATGTTGCAGCTTCAATGGATATTTGAATTGTGATGTTCATGCACTTCTGGCAAGTTAATAATAATAATAATAATTTTATTTCATCATGATACATATTTGTACAATGGAGTACAGTGGTCCCTCGGTTTTCGTGCATCTCCAAACTCGAACATTTATGTAAGTGTATTTTCGTAAGTGCTGTTGCAAGTGTATTTTTGGGGGTCTGAAATAGACTAACCTACATGACATTATTTCTTAAGGAAGTAAATTCGTTCGGTAATGGCACTTGAGCAGCATTCTGGAATGAATTTTCGGCGAAAACCGAGGGACCACTGTATAACAATTGGGTGTACATGCCAAAAGCCCCTTTATATGCAGAGCATTTTGGGAAAATTTAAGACTAACTTTAGATTAATTAAGCAATAACAGTGCAGTAATTTTGTACATATGGTCATTAGGCGAGTTACAATGAATACAAGAGAATTGAATATTCTATTAGTTCATGCTATATGGCTTTAAGTTTGGTAGAGAATAATTATAGTTTTGATTATTAACCTAAGGTGGACAAAATGGAATGATTAACATACGAGAGGATTACAGATTTTGAGAGTAAGTATATACTGGCCAGGTTGTGGCAGCCACCACCAAAATTCTTATTTTATCCATGGGGAAGTGGAATAAGAATCTTTCCTCCGTAAGCCATGCGTGTTGTAAAAGTCAACTAAAATGCCGAGAATAGTGGGCTAGTAACCCCTTTTCCCATATAACTTACTAAAAAGAAAAAGAAGAAAACCGTCAAAGTGGGATGTTTGAATGTGTGTGGTTGTTGTGTGAATGATAAGAAAGAGATGATTGTGGATGTTATGAATGAGAAGAAGCTGTGGATGTCCTGGCCTTAAGTGAAACAAAGCTGAAGGGGGTAGGAGAGTTTCAGTGGGGAGAAATAAATGGGATTAGGTCAGGAGTTTCAAACAGATTTAGAGCTAAAGAAGGAGTAGCAATAATGTTGAAGGATACGTTATGGCAGGAAAAGAGGGAATATAAATGTATCAATTCAAGGATTATGTGGTGTAAAATAAGGGTTGTATGTGAAAAGTGGGTTATAGTAAGTGTTTAAGCACCTGGAGAAGAGAGAAGTGTAGAGGAGAGAGAGAGATTTTGGGAAATGTTGAGTGAGTGCGTGGGGAGTTTTGAACCAAGTGAGAGAGTACTTGTGGTTGGGGATCTCAATGCTGAAGTGGGTAAAAATGTTGTGGAGGGAGTATGTAGTAGGTAAATTTGGGGTGTCAGGGGTAAATAAAAAATGGGGAGCCTTTAATTGAGCTATGTTTAGAAAGAGGTCTGGTAATAAGTAATACATATTTTATGAAAAAGAAGATAAATAAGCATACAAGGTATCATATAGCACGTAATGAAAGTAGTTTGTTAGATTATGTATTGGTGGATAAAAGGTTGATGGGTAGGCTTCAGGATGTACATGTTTATAGAGGGGCAACGGATATATCGAATCAATATTTAATTGTAGCTACAGTTAAGAGTCAGCGCTGTATAACCCCTGTGGTTTAGCGCTTCTATTTGATTATAATAATAATACAGTTAAGAGTAAGAGGTAGATGGGACATAAGGAAAATGGCAACAGCAAGTAAGAGAGAGGTGAAAGTGTATAAACTAAGGGAGGAGAAAGTTAGGGTGAGATATAAGGAACTTTTGGCAGAAAGGTGGGCAAATGCAAGTATGAATAGGAGGGGGGTTGAAGAGGGTTAGGATTGTTTTAAAAATGCAGTATTAGAATGTGGGACAGAAGTTTGTGGTTATAGGAGGGTGGGTGCAGGAGGAAAGAGGAGTGATTGGTGGGATGATAAAGTAAAGGGTGTGATAAAAGAGAAAAAGGTAGCTTATGAGAGGTTTTTACAAAACAGAAGTGTTGTAAGAAGACAGAGTATATGGAAAGTAAAAGAAAGGTGAAGAGAGTGCAAAAGGAGAGCAGATGAAAGAGTGGGAGAGGCACTGTCAAGAAATTTTGCAGAAAATAAGAAAAAGTTTTTGAGTGAGATAAACAAGTTAAGAACGCCTAGGTTCCCTAGGCTTTCTTAACTTGTTTATCTCACTCAGTTAAAAGCAGAGTAGGGGAATTAGTAGATGGGGAGCTGGAGGTATTGGGTAGATGGCGGGAATATTTTGAGGAACTTTTAAATGTCAATGAAGAAAGGGAGGTGATAATTTCATGCACTGGTCAGGGAGGTACGTATAACATCTTTTAGGAGTGAGGAAGAGCAGGATGTGAGTGTGGGGGAGGTGCGTGAGGCATTACATAGAATGAAAGGGGGTAAAGCAGCAGGAACTGACGGGATCATGACAGAAATGTTAAAAGCAGGGGGAGATATTGTGTTGGAGTGGTTAGTATTTTAGTTTAATAAATGTATGAAACCATGCGTGTCGTAAGAGGCGACTAACATGCTGGGAGCAAGGGGCTAGTAACCCCTTCTCCTGTATATATTACTAAATGTAAAATGGGAAACTTTCGTTTTTCATTTTGGGCCACCCCACTTCGGTGGGAAACGGCCGACGTGTTGAAAGAAGAAAGAAGAAATGTATGAAAGAAGGGAAGGTACCTAAGGATTGGCAGAGAGCATGTATAGTTCCTTTATGTAAAGGGAAGGGTGACAAAAGAGATTGTAAAAATTATAGGGGAATAAGTTTACTGAGTATACCAGGTAAAGTGTACAGTAGAGTTATTATTAAAAGAATTAGAGGTAAGACAGGGTAGGATCGCAGATGAGCAAGGAGGTTTTAGAGTGGGTAGGGGATGTGTTGATCAAGTGTTTACATTGAAGCATATATGTGAACAGTATTTGGATAAAGGTAGGGTAGTTTTCATTGCATTTATGGATTTAGAAAAAGCATATGATAGAGTGGATAGGGGAGCAATGTGGCAGATGTTGCAAGTGTATGGAATAGGTAGTAAGTTACTAAATGCTGTAAAGAGTTTTTATGAGGATAGTGAGGCTCAGGTTAGGGTGTGTAGGAGAGAGGGAGATTACTTTCCGGTAAAAGTAGGTCTTAGACAGGGATGTGTGATGTCACCATGGTTGTTTAATATATTTATAGATGGGGTTGTAAAAGAAGTAAATGCTAGGGTGTTGGGGAGAGGAGTGGGATTAAATTATGGGGAATCATGTACAAAAAGGGAGTTGACAGAGTTACTTTTTGCTGATGATACTGTGCTTATAGGAGATTCTAAAGAAAGTTGCAAAGGTTAGTGGACGAGTTTGGGAGGGTGTGTAAAGGTAGAAAGTTGAAAGTGAACAAAGATAAGAGTAAGGTGATGAGGGTATCAAATGATTTAGATAAAGAAAAATTTGATATCACATTGAAGAGAGGGAGTATGGAAGAAGTGAATGTTTTCAGATATTTGGGAGTTGAATTGTCAGTGGATGGGTTTATGAAGGATGAGGTTAACCATAGAATTGATGAAGAAAGAAAGGTGAGTGATGCGTTGAGGTATCTGTGGAGACAAAAAACGTTATCTATGGAGGCAAAGAAGGGAATGTATGAAAGTATAGTGGTACCAACACTCTTATATGGGTGTGAAGCTTGGGTTGTAAATGCTGCAGCGAGGAGGAGGCTGGAGGCAGTGGAGATGTCCTGTCTAAGGGCAATGTGTGGTGTAAATATTATGCAGAGAATTCGGAGTGTGGAAATTAGGAGGAGGTGTGGAGATACTAAAAGTATTAGTCAGAGGGCTGGGGAGGGGTTGTTGAGGTGGTTTGGTCATTTAGAGAGAATGGATCAAAGTAGAATGACTTGGAGAGCATATAAATCTGTAGGGGAAGGAAGGAGGGGTAGGGATCATCCTCGAAAAGGTTGGAGGGAGGGATAAAGGAGGTTTTTTGGGCGAGGGGCTTGGACTTCCAGGAAGCGTGTGTGAGCGTGTTAGATAGGAGTGAATGGAGACGAATGGTTTTTGGAACCTGACGAGCTGTTGGAGTGTGAGCAGGGTAATATTTAGTGAAGGGATTCAGGGAAACCGGTTATTGATTTAGCCGGACTTAAGTCCTGGAAATTGGAAGTACAATGCCTGCACTTTAAAGGAGGGGTCTGGGATAGTGACAGTTTGGGTGATGAAAGTATTTTCTTTTTGTGGATTTTCTTTCTTTTTGGGTCACTCTGCCTCGGTGGGAGATGGCCGACTTGTTGAAGAAAAAAAAATGTTTTACCTATATTCATGATATTAACTAAATGCGTGTATAGTTTTACATATGTATTTATGATGGGCCTGGATAGGTTAAGGAGATAAGGTGTTTTCTAACTGTAGTTGACATTTAACTGAATGATGGTAAATGAGTTCCCATCTTTGGCCACCCTACTTTGGTGGGGAAAAAAACAGCTGATTCAGTAAGAATATAATGTACATTTCTCAAGTGATTATTGTAGTGTATACAGCAGACATGATCCTTTGTGTAGCAAGCTTACCAGACACACACACTACTGCTAATGGACAAAATTATGATACAGTAGACCTCATCCAGTGCATTTAACATTTGTTCAGTTAAATATTTTGTCCATTATATCCAAAATCTGTTACAAAGGGGTCTTTTATATTGAGGTTTTACTGTAATTCAGTCTGGGGTAAATATGTCTTGAGGAACTTATTCACTTTGAATTCATTTGACAGTAATTCAGTTTTACCCACAAATCTTGCTTACAGGTAGTTCTGTCTTTTACAAATGAAATGAGAGCTCGTCTGCTACAGTTTGTTACTGGTACTTCACGTGTTCCCATGAATGGGTTTAAGGAACTGTATGGCAGCAATGGACCACAGCTGTTTACTATAGAGATGTGGGGAGAAACCAAAAACTATCCTCGTTCTCATACATGGTAATTATTGTCTAGAAATTCAATATTAAAAATATTGAATGTGCCCTTAAATTTAATAATGTTAATTCAAACTTATCTTCAAAGTTTTTATGTAATACAGTAGAAATATTATGATTGGAATTGTCATCGTTCATTGTGGCATTTAAAAGATTGTTTTCTTAGTAGTATTATATTATCAAAAGGTATCAAAAAGTATACACTAAATTATCATAATTACTTTATTTGTATACATAGGTAATGAAAATTTTAAATTTCAGCTTTAATCGACTGGATTTGCCTCCATACCAGTCATATCATGAACTTCGTGAGAAGCTTATCAAGGCCATTGAGGGCACAGTGGGCTTTGCAGGAGTAGATTAAATGCATTTTGAGACTGCTTAAATAATGGTTAGTGAGAAAATAAGCAATGAGGAGAATTAGAAGAAAGTGGAAGAACATGAGGAAAAATGTAAATGTTTTGACATGTGTGAAATTCAGTGTTACAACAAAGGGAATGGGTGAATTTTCCATGTAAAGCTTTTTTCTTCATCTAAATTGATTCCCTACAACTTTAGGATAAGATCAAAGAAAGATGGAACAATAAATGAATTATTTAGCTTGATACAAGAACATTTACAAGAATGTCATGAGAGGACAATAATTTTTCTGTTGGCATACCCAGAATTCTCATTTCAAGTCTTGATCAAATTTTAACATCTTCAAGATTAATCTACTTCTGTCTCTTGTTATATGGTAGTTAGGTATTTTTCCTTGTTTATTACAAGGTTAGTGATCCATATTATAGCATCTTTCTGAGAATTGAATATTAATATTGTACCCATATTATAGCTTTTTATTGACCTCTGAATATCAGTAAGTCAATATTTTATAAACATTGTTTGTTATTAAGATAAAGAACTTTACATATTGTGATATAAATGTCATATTTAGATGTTGGGAGCATGGCTATATAAGCTTGTATTTGTCCTACAGTATAGTATAGTTTTGTTCAAATGTGTTGATTTATATGTGATTAGTTGTGCATGTGTGAATGTATACATACTTGGATGTATGCATGCATTGGTTGCATGTGCAATTTTGGGTGTATGTATGGGTACAAATGTTTGTATATTAATTTGCATTTACAATGTACATGCAAGCTTGTGTGCATGCCTAGTTGCATCCATTTGAGTGTGTATGTGTACATGTAGGTATATCTATGTGTACACATACCTTCAATATTTGGGTATGTTTTATATGTGTGCATATGGAGTTGTGTTTATATACTGTATGCTCATGTGTACATACATCTCATTATTGGTGAAATACACACATGTTGCAAATATGAAATGTATGCATATAAAATTCCATGTGCACATGGCAAGAATCCTCTATATGCAAAGCTTTGTTGTATTCTATGAACCATCAAGTTAATATGATTTTTTTTATATATACAGCATTTTCATTATAGGATTTGTAATTATCCATTTAAAAGTGGAGAGCCATGTTTGAAGCTTTACAAATGATCCATAAATATACGATAAAGATGTATGGTGTTATACAGTATTTGTGCTTTATCAAGGTAGAATTTTTGTTTTTGTTTTCCTTTCCATTCCTATTCTTATTTTAAATGTCTGTAATTTGTATATAATGACACAATTGCATGGATACAGTCAAAAGGAAAGCATTACTGGCTGAGAGATGTGGACTGAGAATTCAGATTATCCAAATCATAATTATTTTGCTGTATATACTCGAGTGTATGGCAGGTGGTCATCTCTTGTCGAGGTCGATCCCTGACTTTTCATAAATTCTTAATTTTCATGTCTTGTATATGTTGACCCTACTTTTTGAGGGAGATTTGAAGTACTATACAGGGTACCATATGTTAATAAATTTAGAATGCCTTTCCCATGAATAGGATTTGCTTGTAGGTATGTACACATATAACTGTACAAAACATTATACAGTACAGTGGACCCTCGGTTAACGAATACCCCGGAAATCGTGCAATTATGTAAGTATAATTTTGTAAGTTCTTGTGGAAGTGTATTTTTGGGGGTCTGAAATAGACTAACCTACGTGAAATTTTTCCTTAAGGGAGTAAATTCGTTCGGTAATGGCACTTGAGCAGACTTCAGGAGTGAAGTTTTTACGAAACTCGGGGGTCCACTGTACTTAATAATAAAAGAAGTCTATCAGTCTGTTTCTCTTAATCAAACTTTAGCCTAACACACAGATATGCAGAAAATTTTAAAATTAAGAGAGAACTTTGGAAACCAACTTCTTGATAATGGTCGAGTCAGTGTTTCTAGGTATGATGTGCCACGAAGCTTGCTCCATTAAAAAATCTAGTCTCGCTATACAATTCTAACAAACTTGTGTGATCAGCTTTATTTGTATATATCTAAGAAGGAAACCATACCACAGGTGGGGTTAGAACCCGCGATGCACCCAAGCAGTAGGAATTTAGTGTGTAGTAGGCACACAATACATGAATTTCAACCCACTGAAGAAGTTTCATGAATAAATTGATTCAGTTCTTTTTCCTTTAAGTTTAGTCTTAAACCCTTGGCCTATATTCGAGTATATACTGTATTTTTTTTTTTTTTTTTTTTTTTTTTTTTTTTAGATATCAAATGTAGTTATTAGTTTTCTCATAGTTTGTGTGTGTTTCTTGTCATACTGTTATGGTCAAAATAATCAAACAGTTAAATAATGACCAGACCAACCAATAGATATTCTTTTAAATAGTGAAAATTATGCTTTAAAGAATACTTATATATATATTGTAAAAAATATATATCTTTACACTATCATGCCTTGTATTAACATATCTGACAATTTCTTCATCTTCAGTCCTAAAAAAAATAACATCTCAATTTGTCAGTAGGTGGATATGTTGAAGGAAAACTGACAACAGTTGTTCTTTCTAAACAACATATCTTCCTTGCATATTGGCAGCTTCACAATTCTTATGTATGAGATTTTCAGCTTAAGGCTAGTCCCACTTCCAAACCATAGAATTTTGATAGATTAGTTTTTTAATAAATCAATCTCGAAAAGCTTCCCTATAAATATGCAATTTCGTTCTAACAAATTATTTCTCTTCTTTATCCACTCATTAGAAAGGATCAAAATCTTGGCTGGTTTTTTTTGTTAGTAATAAAAACCAATGTACTTAGAAAAGAGATACAAAAATACTTAGGGTAATTTCATCACTTGTAATTAATGGTTGGAGGGGATCAAGCAGACATTGTTGTTATTGTACAGTACATATTATATCACTCATCTTGTTTTCAACTTATCTTTATCTTTCTGGCACTGTTAATGTTCTTTAAATAAATATATGATATACAGTACTTAAAATATTTCTAATAGTTGAACTTATAATTTTATTAAATTTTATTTTTTAAACATACCCTGATGACTTGTTAAACTATAGTTATGAAATTTAAGTACTGTGTATCTAATAGTCCAACACTTAAATCATTGTAACTATTTATCACAGCCTGTGGAATTAATTGAAACATGAACTTATTACATGCTGTATTGCATTTAATATACTGTATAATTAAAATTTCTCAACCAATAACAAAGGAAACTTGTTTTACTCACTTCATTATTTGTAATCCTCTCTTTTGATCAACTGCTTATTCTTTCTCTCGCTATTCCTCAAGCACGTGTGTGTGCACACTTACTCTCACCCTGTTCATTACTTGTCCAAAAATGTGTAATTAGTTATCACTAAACTTTTGCATGCTTGTGCATCTTCATTAGTGTACAAAGTAGTTTATCCAAAATGAACATAAAAATTTCACACAATCATTTTTGGTTGCTCTGCTGTGGATGATCAAAGGGATGCTCTATGGCACTTGCTCCAATGGTATATCACTGGGTCATGATTTGACTTGAGAGGTTTTGATGGTATCTGTGTTGACTTTACCATACTATTCTACAGGGAAAGTTTAATACATTGGTTTGCAAAATCAGATCATTTGATGTTTTATCGTTTTCTTTCACTTGCTATATCCTCCCAATTTGTATATATTATTAGTGTGTTTATACACATTTATGTATAAAGGATTTTAATAATTATAATATTAGTTTGTAGTCGGGTGATTTAATGTTGGCACCTAGGAGTTGATTGTGGCTGGTTGTATCTATCCATAATGTTTGCAGTGCTCTTGAGTATAAATAAGAAACATTAAAGTTGGCCTTACTTTGTCATTAATATTATATATTAATATAACCCATCTTGCATTAGAAAATAACAATCAGAAGCTCATTATTTAAGTGGATGCATCATATGGAATTTTAAGACATATACACATGCACCTGGAGGGAACCTATAGCTGTAAGATTTAAGGTTGGTTAGTTTTTCCTCAGTCTATACTATGAAAATATTTATTTTCTTTGTTCCAACAGTTCATTTTCTAATAGATAATGTAGTTGTCTTTTTAATGGGCATTTATTAAGAGGATGCACTCATGTCAGATTTTAGTATAAAGGTTTGCACTTATCAAACACACTTCTTACTGTAGATAAAATGGAGAGAAGTTGTTTCCATAGTTGTGACGCTGAGGTTGATGTAAGTTATTACATAATACCTCTCAGATAGTACATTCCAAATGATTCTGTCCATATTTTAGCAGGGAAGTAATTAACACTTCTTTTCTTTTAATTTTAGCTTGAGATTTAATAACCAAATAAATTTATTAAGAGCTAGTTTCTGAAACAGTTCACTTAGATGGCCTTTGATTTATTTATATCACTATATTTTTGATAACTTGTTCTCTATGAGAACTTACCATCCTTGATGGGGTGGCTACATGCATAATCTTTCCCAAACATTTAAAAAATTATTTAATTTCTTGAGGGAAACCCTTGAAACATTTGTCAAAATATTGTATATGCCAATTTAGTTACAAATGTTATGCAGCTGCTGTTTGTTTACAGCAAGGAAAAAATGTGAGAGAATCATGATTGCCCTCGACAAGTAACTTAGAAGAGAAGCATGAAGACAAAGTACACTGGGAAAGAAAAGGAATAAGAATGGGACAAAGATAGGAGAAAGAGTAGACCACAAAGGAGCAATGCAGTGTAAATATAGCCAAAGAAAAGAACCATCGGTGAAGGAAAGAGTAGCCCTTATACTTACCTTACCACAGTGCTTCCTTGGAATTTATCAAATGTAATTAAATTATGTGGAGTTTTCCTCAAAAATAATGGCCTCATCATTATGCCATGACACTCCACAGCAACAAATGCTCATCAAATGCTTTGAATCATAAAGTGCTGTACTTGATTGCTGTATAATTCATGTACAATGTCACATTTTGTTATTTGTACCATTGTACATCCTGGAGATGGTTTCAGTCTTATTTTTTGTGATGGTATAGTAGTTATCAAGTTTATGCTACGGACTAATTAATGTTACTTTAATGTGCATTTCTAATAGTTAAGAGCTAAATTTATTGCTGTGCATACACTGACATGATTTCATCTTCAAAATGTGGTTATTCAAGTTAAGAGAGTGGCCATAAATGTATTGAATCATTTTCTTACCTTCTGTTATGCAATTATCCCCTACTTATCTATAGTGAGAAATACAATACAGTGAGATATATACACTGTTTTATGTACTTTTTACATAACTAGTTCTTGGAAATTTTTATAAAACATTATTAAATTATTTCAGTAAAATAAATGACAATTTAAAATAGGCCACTATGTCAGCCAATCTGTTCAAGAGGCATGTTATTATACAATGTGTTAGCTTTTATTGTGCAGTGAGAGGATTGGGTTGTAACGAATTGTGTTAGCTTTAGTCTGTATTATGTACTGAAATAGTGAACTAATTATTTGGAAGATTTTTTTTTTTTTTATTAAAAATATGTATGTATGCTGGCAAAGAAAGCTCGATTTTCATAGGTTTATTCAGTGATGTTAGTTATCAAATTAATGTTTTCCAATTTTTAAGTTTATATTAATGTGAATAATTTTTTTAATATTTGGTCTTGGGAAATCTGTATGATAAATATAAGAAGACTATGCCTAATACATCAGTTTCAATTCCTTGCCCAGTAACTGGATAATTATGAGGAGGACAGAAATGTCTGCCATTCACAAATATTGGCCAGAATGTTAATAAAGTTATTACTGAGCTAAAATGTTATGTATGCCTGATTGTTTAAACTGAAGGGTTTATAGGACTAGAATGCAATAGAGTACCCAATAGCCACCCATTTAGACCTATCAAGGAAAGGGAAAAGGGCCTTGGTACTGATCAGTGGCTCTTGAACCTAGAAATCGGAGCTACCCTCCCCTTCCTTGGATCACATCTAATTAATGCCCATTCCTCAGGTGATTCATGATCCCTCTGGGTTTAATACCTCCCTCTTTCTAGTTTTTTATATAAAAAAAACCTGGTTAGGTTGCTAATGAGCAATGAAAACCTAGTCAAGTCAAAGGTGTTAAATATGTAAATTGAAAATAATAAACTGCAGTACAAGTACCAAGTTATATTTTTTAAGCAGGACAAAGGAGTTTCACAAGAATGTATATTTATCCTCAATATTTAATTTCCATTTGCAGTATGGTTCTATTGCTATGTACACTGACGACTCCAGTCCTTTTCTGGTATGAGTTACATAACATTTCCATCCTGCCTCCTGTCAATTTAGACTTGGTTATGTCATTTATTTTCTATGGAATTATAATTATAATAACTAAGCACTAAACCCACAAGGGTCACACAATCTATGGAATTATATGCACTTCCTTCACTGAATGACCCATAGTTTTGGCCTTTTTTGTGAATATAATACAGTAATGTGACTATAATAATACATATTAGGCAAATCATTTACCTGTCAAACTGGTAGGACCTCTCCAGGGGATTTCCCTTAATGCTGGTGAGTTCTATCCAGGAAAATGGGCCTTCTCTCCCATTCCTTGGATTGAATCTAAATGTCTCCTATTTCTCCAGGTGCTGTATGGCCCTAATGGGTTTAGCACTCCTTAGTTGTCTTTTAATAATATAATGATGATGCAAGGAACTGTACCTGTCGTACCCTTCCTTGGATCAAACACAATAGCTTCCCACTTTCCCCAGATGCGGTATGACCCCTATGTGTTTAGCGCTTCCCCTTGCACATTATACTACTACTACTATATTACTATTACTACTACTGCTATACTAATACTACTGTACTAATACTACTACTACTAATGGTTATGCTGCCATCACCATGGAGACAGTACGAACAGCAAGCAACAAAATTATCATGGGTGTGTGGTGGTCACCCCTGTACGTACATGATCGATGGCACAATGACTGCCTAATAGCCTTCCCCTTGTCATGCATACACTCCCCACCACCACCACCTGATAAATAATATCATATATTTATGAAGGCGCACCTGCTGCTTGATGGAGTGTCTTAATTAAAGTGGAGAGAATAGTGCGATGGTACATTAGTCTCCCAGTACCTGCTTCACGCAGTGACACTTTTTTTTAATGAAAGTGCAATATGAGGGTACAATGAATATGGTAATACAGTGAATATGGAAATAAAGTAATTAATATGAGATACAGTATGATGATGCATTGAATATGGGCATACAATATAATGCAATGAATATGGGAATAGACTGAATATGACAATACAATGAATATGGGGACTGGATATAGAGATATAATGAATAAGATATACAAAGGATATGGAGATACAATGAATAAGATATACAAAGGATATGGAGATACAATGAATACAGTTTGGGCATACAATAAATTTGGAAATACAGTTAATATGGACCTGGGAAGGGGCTCTTGATCCAGTAAACTGGACTTATTCTCCCCTTCCTTGGACTGACCCTACGGGTTTAGCGCTCCCCCATAATAATCCTTGGACTGAACCTGGTTGCCTTCTGTGCCTCAGGTGTCATTTCACTCCTACCGGTTTAGCGATTTCTCCTTGGTTAAAATAAAAATAATCAACATGGGATACAATGACTAATAATGAAATTACTAGGGGATGCTATATGATGCAATGAATGTGAAGATACAATTAATACGATGCACTGAATATGAGGATAATAATAATAATAATAATATCTTTATTTACTACAAGTACATGTACAAGGTATACAGGCCTAGCTGACATCAATGACATGCTACTATATAGAAAGCCGCTTGTTATGCTGAGCATTTCGGGCAAATTAGGTCAGTGTCCCAGGATGCGACCCACACCAGCCGACTAACACCCAGGTACCCATTTTACTGATGGGTGAACATAAACAACAGGAGAAAAGAAACACGCCCAATGTTTCTACCCTGGCTGGGAATCGAACCCGGACACTCGCCGTGTGACGCGAGAGCTTTAGCCACCAGGCCACCAGAGCCCTATATAATACAATGAAAACGATGCATTGAATGTGAAGATACAATGAATATGATGCACTGAATGTGAAGATACAATTAAAATAATGCAACATAACATTAAGATACAAGAAATACAGTATAATGAATAAGATGCAATGAAGATGATGCAGCAAATATGATTATCAATGATTAAGTATACGACAAAAATTATTACAAATATGCAGTGACGATAAAATTAATTACTATGTAGGCGATACATTCATATGACCCATACTGGTTTACAGCATCCTTATATAATGATAGCATATGTAATGAAAAATATAACCTTATAGTATTTGTCTTAGCAATACGAGATATCAGAGCATACCTGGAGGGTGTTTTGGGGGTCAACTCCCCCGCGGCCCGGTCCCTGGCCAGACCTCGCGGTGGATCAGGGCCTGATCAACTAGGCTGTTACTGCCGGCCACACGCAAACCGAGGTACGAACCACAGCTCGGCTGGTCAGGTACTTTAGGTGTCTCTCCAGCTCTCTCTTGAAGACAGCCAGTGGTCTATTGGTAATCCCCCTTATGTATACTGGGAGGCAGTTGAGCAGTCTTGGGCCCCAAACACTTATTGTGTAATCTCTTATTATACTCATTGCACCCTTGCTTTTCATTGGGAGAATGTTGCACCGCCTGCCGAGTCTTTTGCTTTTGTAGATTTAGGACTAGTCCCTCTAGAATTTTCCAGGTATATATTATCACGTATCTTCCTCGCCTGCGTTCCAAGGAGTACAGGTCAAGGGCCTTCCACCGTTCCCAGTAATTTAGGTGCTTTATTGTACTTATACGTGCAGTGAAAGTTCTCTGTATATTCTCCAGGTCTGCAATTTCGCCTACCTTGAAAAGGGCCGTTAGTGTACAGCAGTACTCCAGACTAGAGAGAATAAGCCATTTGAAAAGAATCATCATTGGTTTGGCATCCCTAGTTCTGAAGGTTCTCATTATCCATCCTATCATTTTCCTAGCAGATGTGGTAGAGACATTGTTGTGATCTTTGAAAGTGAGATTCTCTGACATTATCACTCCCAGGTCCTTCTCATTACTCTTTCGCTCTATTGTGTGGTTGGAATTTGTTTTATACTCCAATCAAGTTTTTATTTCCTCGAGTTTTCCATATCAGAGGAATGGAAATTTGTCCTCACTGAACTTCAAATTTTCTGCGGCCCATTTAAAGCTTTGGTTTATGTCCGCTTGGAGATTTGCAGTGTCCTCAGCGGATGACAGTCATGCAAATTCTGTTATCGTCAGCAGATGTGGTGCGGCTAACATCTTTGTCTGTCAGGAATGAGGATGAGGAAAAGGATGGGAGCGACTAGACCAGAGGCTTTTGATCCAAGGAATTGGAATTATCTTTCCCCTCTTTCCTTAGATCGAATCTGATTTACTTCCCATTACCCCCCATTCCTCCCTTTCCCGTCAATCGCTGTGTGGTTCCCCCGGGGATTTAGCGCCTCCAAATGTTGATTTGATCTGGTAGGCTGTTGGTGCCTTTGGCGCGCACAACAGTCACAGCCTGGTTGATCATACTTTTTTCACTTGTAGTGTTTGTTGTTTGGATGGTTGGTGGTGGTGGCCTAACCTGGCTTACCCATGGCTGGCTTTGCCTGGTTTAACCTAGCTTAGTCTGGCTTGTCCTGGCCAACACCCTCACCACTACAGTCACTCCTGAGTATTCAAAACAACACTGCTGACCAGCGTCTCACTAGTGACTGGCATCAATCATCATCATCGTTATTGATCGGAATAATTATACCAAGTATATATAAATGCTTCGAAATTTATTAACAAAATGACTGAATTCTACGCTGTAGAAATGTATCGGATTGAGCGTCTTGCTGACTGCGAGCTTTCTTATGTAAGTTTATTCAGGTATACACAAATACAGTTACGTCAGAGTGACTTATTTCCATTGGAGTCCTTTGTATATACCAGCCTGTTTCTGCGTTGGTTCATTTATATATATATATATATATATATATATATATATATATATATATATATATATATATATATATATATATACATGTATATATTTAGAGGAATGGCGGGAACTCGAACCGTAGTTCTGGCACAGAGGTCCAGCACTGTACCACTGAGCTACGAGGTTTACAATAGAAAGGTTTCACAGACAGTACTTCTGTGATTCGCCTGCGTCAGCAGCCACTAGCTGTGACCCAACTGTCTCTTCCCACAGGAAAGCAGGTCACTACAGACAATATGCTCACAGCTGATGGCTGTGAAACCACTTTCCTATTGTCAGCCTCGCACCTCAGTGGTAGAGCGCTGGACCTGGTACCTGTTAAGACCACAAGTCGAGTTCCTGTCCATTCTTTTATTTATTCATTGACAGCCATTCCTTATGACTTATCCTAAGTGTTTAACAAGAGCAGAACACGTCTCATTTAAGTCTGGATACCTCTACCTTTATGGGTTAATTATAAATAAGGTAATGATGTATTATATCTCTAACGACCAGGAGGCCTGGTCTAGGACCAGACTTCGAGGACCAGGGGGGGGGTGACCCACCCTTTCCTGTAATTAACTATAAGAAGCCTTGATGGGTTAATGGTAATGATGATAGTGTATTCGATTATTAATCCATTTTAATCAGTCATATTTTTGTCGTTGTTGTTACATCAAGGTTAGTGACCTGTTGTTTTTACATAAATGTTAGTGACCTGTTATTGTTACATCAAGGTTAGTGACCCTCTGTTGTAATATCAAGGTTAGTGACCTTTTTGTTACATCAAGGGAAGTGACCTGTTGCATCAAGAAAAGAGACACTTCTGTTGCATCAAGGGGCATTGGCTTAAGCCGGTGGGAGACTTGGACGTGCCTTGCATGGGCCAGTAGGCCTGCTGCAGTGTTCCTTCTTTCTTATGTTCTTATGTTCTTATAATGTGATCCTTTATTGACAACGTTTCGCCCACGCAGATCTGTTTGTGACTCGATAAACCCCACTGCGTGGGCGAAACGTTGTCAATAAAGGATCACATTATACTGCTTATGTGCTTATTTTTCCACCCGTTCAATGGTTTATTTGGAAATAAATGGTATAAAATACCGACACAATGGAAAAATAAACACATAAGCAGTATAATATGATCCTTTATTGACAACGTTTCGCCCACGCAGTGGGCTTTATCGAGTCAGACAGATCTACCTGGAAAATGAGTAACATGAATATATATAGGGTATATTGCGCTAACGTCCCATATCATAAAAATCTTTGAAAGGGTTCTAAGAAGCAAGATCGCCACCCATCTTGATACCCATCAATTACACAACCCAGGGCAGCATGGGTTTAGAGCAGGCCGCTCCTGTCTGTCCCAACTACTGGACCACTACGACAAGGTCCTGGATGCTCTAGAAGATAAACAGAATGCAGATGTTATATACACAGATTTTGCAAAAGCCTTTGACAAGTGTGACCATGGTGTAATAGCACACAAAATGCGTGATAAAGGAATAACAGGAAAAGTTGGTAGATGGATCTATAATTTCCTAACATGTAGAACACAAAGAGTAGTAAATGAATGGTTCAGAGAGTAGTAGTCAACAGAGTAAAGTCTGAGGCAGCTACTGTGAAAAGCTCTGTTCCACAAGGCACAGTACTTGCTCCCATCCTATTCCTCATCCTCATATCAGATATTGACAGGGATATAAGCCACAGTGCTGTGTCTTCCTTTGCAGATGACACTCGAATCTGTATGACAGTGTCCACCGTTGAAGACACTGCAAGACTCCAAGCAGACATAAACCAAATCTTTAAATGGGCTGCAGAAAACAATATGAAGTTCAATGATGAGAAATTTCAATTACTCAGATACGGAAAACGTGAAGAAATTAAAATCTCTTCGGAGTACAAAACTAATTCCAACCACACAATAGAGCGAAAACTAATGTCAAAGACCTGGGAGTGATCATGTCAGAGGATCTCACCTTCAAGGACCATAACAAAGTAGCAATTGCATCTGCTCGAAAAATGACAGGATGGATAATGAGAACCTTCAAAACCAGGGATGCCAAGCCCATGTTGACACTTTACAGATCGCTTGTTCTATCTAGGCTAGAATATTGCTGCACACTAACGGCACCTTTCAAGGCGGGTGAAATTGCTGACCTTGAAAATGTGCAGAGAACCTTCACCGCACGCATAAGTGCGATAAACCACCTCAACTACTGGGAACGCTTGAAGTTCCTAAACCTGTACTCTCTAGAACGCAGGCGGGAGAGATACATTATTATATACACATGGAAAATTCTCGAGGGCTTAGTACCAAACTTGCACACAAAAATCACTCCCTACGAAAGCAAAAGACTCGGCAGGCGATGTAACATCCCCCCAATGAAGAGCAGGGGTGCCACTAGCACGTTGAGGGACAACACAATAAGTGTCAGGGGCCCAAGATTGTTCAACTGCCTCCCAGCATACATCAGGGGGATTACCAACAAACCCCTGGCTGTCTTCAAGCAGTCACTGGACAGGCACCTAAAGTCGGTACCTGACCAGCCGGGCTGTGGTTCGTACGTTGGACTGCGTGCGGCCAGCAGTAACAGCCTGGTTGATCAGGCTCTGGTCCAACAGGAGGCCTGGTCACGGACCGGGCTGCGGGGGCGTTGACCTCCAGGTAGACTCCAGGTATAGTCAGGTGGAGAATGCTGGGTCAGGTGGTGAAAGCTGCATGTGACAGTCTTAAAAGTAGTGTGATAGTTAAAAACTTTGTGTGACTTAAAGGACCTGCATTGTTCCATTCTTGAGTTCTAGGTGGGATAGCGTTGAAGAAGTTTCTTGGCAATAGGTTCAGCTATGTTGTAGAAGCCGTTGTTCTGGTTGAAGTTGTTGGATATACAGATAAGTGATGATTCCAGGATTCTTCGGTATTGCGTGTTGTCTTCTCTGGCGATGAGTCTTGCGTTTCTGTAGTTGATTAAATGGTTGTGTAAATTTCGGTGTTGAACACAGGCATTTCTTGAGTCGTCAGATCTGCCTGCGTACTGGTGTTCTGAAATGCGTGTTTGGAGGTCTCTGGATGTTTCGCCGACGTATAATTTGCTGCAGCCATTACAAGGGATTGTGTATACCCCTGCCGTGAATTGAAGCTTTTCCTGTCTGTTACTGGTAATGTCCTTGATGGTGGTGGATGTGGAGGTTTATACTCGGAATGAGGTCTTAGAAAAAATGTTGGAAACGTGTTTGGAAATGGAGTTGGTGGGAAGGACTATGTATCTCTTCTCAACTGTGTCTTCTCTGGGTGTGTTGAAGATGTTTAATGCCCGTCGTCTGCAGTCTCTAATAAAGTGACGAGGATAGTGAAGTTTGGAAAAAACTTGTTCAATGAGGGAGCATTCTTCTTCAAGGAACTCACTTATACTGCTTATGTGTTTATTTTTCCAATGGTTTATTTACAGCTATTAATGGAGCTTGATTATCATTAAGTGTGTTCGATTATTATTATGGGTGTTCAACTACTATTAAGAGGGTTTATCCACAATTAAGAGGGATCGACTACCATTAATGGGATTCGATTACCATTAAGCAGGTTCGACTAAAATTAAAGGTGATCTATTACAATTAAGCAGGTTCAACTTCAATTAAGGGTATTCTGATACCATTTAGGGTGTTTAACTGCCATTATGAGTGTTCGAATTCCATGTTGAAGAAGAAACCTTAATTTGGGTTATTAACCGTGGAGGATTAATAAGTCAGAATAACCAACAAAGCCAAGTAGTGTGGCTTATTTCAGACGAGGTTCTTCAAGTACTACTAAGCCAGGATGCCACTCACAACAATCGACTAATTTTGTCATCTCTTTACCTCGGTGTTTCCTGCATCCACGAAGGATTTATTAATTCTCATACGGGAACACCACTACCAATATGGTTGTTACTGTACTTTAAAAGGAACACCATTAACAGGGTGGGTGTTCCAATACCTTTAAGGGAACACCATTAACGAGATGGATGTTCGAACACCATTAAGAGAACAAAAACTATTGCCATGATGCTGCGGGTAAGTTATATTGCGGAGAAACTCATGTCAGGGATGCATGCCATTGACTTATGCGTCAAGACTAGGTAGTGATTCCCTGTCTTTATTAACAGGGGTGTAAAAAGTGACCAGAGAATTCTTAATGGTTGACCCTCGTCAAGAGACACTTGTCCTGCTTCCTGACAAATAAACCATCACCTAATATCTTCGTGAGATGCTGAGGTGCAGGCTGGCTAGAATAGTTTAATAACGCACGAAGGGAGGGAGGGGGGAAGAGAAATTATCTGGAACACAACAGGTGACGCTGGACCCTGGCTTGCGTTAGGGTGTGAATAATTAATGGTCAAGTCCAATCGCGGTATTGTGCCTTTTTGTTCTTTTGTGTCGGGGTTGTCCTTACCACCGCCATCATGGTGGGGATGTCAGAGTTCGGAGGCTCATTTGAACTGTGATGTTTGCGCACTTCTGGCCGACGATCAGACCAACGAATGGATGCTAGTCGAATCTGAAGGGACGAAGCTGAAGTTGAAGAAGGTCCAGGAGACTGCTGTGAAAACCAGCAACTCTTTTTCCTTGTTATCAGACGAATGTGAAGACATCCCAGCGAAGACCATCTCTACAAAGACCGTCGAGAACGTCATGCACACCGCCAGTCGAGGTAAGAACATTGTTTTAGTTGGGGATAGTCAGATTAAGTTTATGGATAGGGAATTTTGTCTTAAGGATAGGAATAGGAGGCAGAGGGTATGTTATCCTGGGGCTGGGATGAAGGATATTGTTAGCCGTCTGGACGACATCATGAGAGGTAATGGGATCAATCCTATTATCAATCCTATTATCTGTCTCAGTGCTGGAGGCAACGATGTTGGCAGACGTAGGAGTGAGGAGCTGATTAGCAGCTATAGGTCAGCAATAGACAGAATTAGGAAGAAGGGTGGGAACCCTGTCATATGTAGTATTTTGCCAAGGAGAGGAGTTGGAAATGAATGGTTGTCCAGAGCAATTGGTGTCAATTGCTGGCTGGACAAATACTGTAAGGAAAATGCAGTAACATTCATTGACAACTGGGACCTCTTCTATGGCAGAAATGACATGTATGCCAGGGATGGGGGTTCACTTATCTAGGTCTGGGGTGGGGGCACTGGCAACTGCAGTGGAGGGAGCTGTTAGGGCTTTAAACTAGAAAAAGTTAGTGGTATGGGTTATGGGGGGAAACAGTGAAGTCCCAGTGTAGTAATGTTATAAATTCTAGGGAAACTAGTAATAGGCAGAATAAGGTGGGTATTGGAAAGCCAGTGGCACTAGGTGACAAGGACAGTAATAGGTATAGTGGAAAAACAGAAATGAGCAGGAAGGGTAAAGAGAAAGGAGGGTCTTTAAATGTATATTACACCAATAGTCGTAGTGCTAGGAATAAGATGGACGAGTTGAGATTAGTTGCTAGTGCGGGTAATATTGATGTTTTTGCAATAACTGAGACATGGTTTAATATGAAAAATCGGACATGCCTGCCGAATGTCACATTCAGGGTTTTAAATTGTTCCAAGTAGACAGAAGTATCGGGAAGGGGGTGGGGTTGCACTCTATGTCCGTGATCATTTAAATTGTTGCATAAAAACGGGTATAAAGTCTGAAATAACACATACAGAGTCTGTCTGGATAGAATTTTCAGAGGGGTGTGAAAAATTGATTTTAGGCGTGATTTACCGTCCTCCAAACTTAGATAGGGAACAAGGGAGACTACTTTGGGAGGAAATTGTTAAGGCCACAAGGCACGATAACGTAGTAATTCTAGGGGACTTTAACTTTAGTCAGATTAATTGGAATTTCTTGACAGGGAATTTAGAATCTAACGACTTTTTAGAAGTAGTTCAGGATTGCTTTTTGAAGCAGTTTGTAACAGAACCTACAAGGGGAAATAACCTACTTGACTTGGTTCTGGCAAGCAAGGAAACCCTTGTTAATAATTTAGAAATTACAGAGGAACTCGGCTCAAGCGACCACAAGTCAATTACCTTTAGCATTGAATGGATGTATGATAGTAGGGATAATTCATGGAAATAAATGGTATAAAATACCGACACAATGGAAAAATAAACACATAAGCAGTATAATGTGACCCTTTATTGACAACGTTTCGCCCACGCAGTGGGCTTTATCGAGTCACAGACAGATCTACCTGGAAAATGCAGTCACATGCAGCTTTCTCCACCTGACTATATCCTATATATATTCATGTTACTCATTTTCCAGGTAGATCTGTCTGTGACTCAATAAAGCCCACTGCGTGGGCGAAACGTTGTCAATAAAAGATCACATTATACTGCTTATGTGTTTATTTTTCCAGGGATAATTCAGTAACGGTCCCAGATTTTCGCTTAGCAGATTATAATGGACTTAGAGAACACTTATCAACTGTGGACTGGGGTGAAGAAAAGAGGTATCAATATGACAGTTTTCTTAACACTATACAGGCTGCCCAAAGAACATTTATCCCGTATAAAGAAATTAGATCAAGTAGAAATGACCCAAAATGGATGAATAATAGGCTCAAGTATCTTTTAGGGCAGAAGAAAGGAATTTATAGGCGCATAAAAAGAGGTGAGGGTCATCTTATAAATCAGTATACTGACATTAAGAGGGACGTTAAAAAGGGGATAAGAAAAGCTAAACGGGACTATGAAATTAAAGTTGCTAGGGATTCAAAAACTAACCCAAAAAGTTTTTTCCAGGTTTATAGAACAAAAGTTAGGGATAAGATAGGTCCCCTTAAAAATAACTCTGGGCATCTTTTCTCTCGGTTTTCACACAGGAAGACACTAATAATATCCCAGTAATTAATTTTTACAGAGGCCCAGAAGAAGATAAATTATGTAATATCACAGTCACTAGCGAAATGGTTATGAAACAACTAGACCGACTGAAACAAAATAAATCGCCGGGTCCTGATGAGCTTTTTGCAAGGGTTCTTAAGGAATGCAAAATGGAACTCTGTGAACCATTATCTAACATTTTTAATTTATCTCTTCAAACAGGTGTAGTGTCTGATATGTGGAAGATGGCTAATGTAATTCCTACTATTAAAGCAGGGGACAAGTCACTACCGTCAAATTACCGCCCAATAAGCCTGACCTCAATTGTAGGCAAATTACTAGAGTCAATTTTAGCTGATATTATTAGAAGCCATCTAGATAACCATAATTTGATTAATGATACTCAGCATGGATTCACGAGGGGCCGTTCCTGCCTATCTAATTTATTAACCTTCTTCAGTAAAGCTTTTGAGGCTGTTGGTCACGATAAAGAATTCGATATTGTTTATTTAGACTTTAGTAAGGCTTTTGATAGAGTACCGCACAAGAGACTGTTAAAGAAAGTGGCAGCTCATGGCATTGGGGGAAAAGTGCTGTCATGGATCGAGTCATGGCTCACCAATAGGAAGCAGAGAGTGTGCATAAATGTGGTTAAATCCGAATGGGGACTTGTAACAAGTGGTGTTCCACAGGGATCAGTCTTAGGCCCATTGTTATTTATAATATATATCAATGACCTTGATGAGGGAATTACTAGTGATATGAGCAAATTCGCCGACGACACGAAGATAGGTAGGATAATTGATTCAAACATAGATGTCATAGAACTTCAGGAAGATTTAGACAAACTTAATTCGTGGTCAGAAAAGTGGCAGATGCAGTTCAATGTAGATAAATGCAAGGTTCTGAAGCTCGGGAGTGTCCATAACCCAAGCACTTATAAGTTAAATAACGTAGAACTTAGCCATACAGATTGCGAGAAGGACTTGGGGGTGATGGTAAGCAGCAACCTTAAACCAAGACAGCAATGCCTAAGCGTACGTAATAAGGCAAATAGATTACTGGGATTTATATCAAGAAGTGTTAGCAACAGAAGTCCAGAGGTTATATTACAGCTTTATACATCATTAGTAAGGCCTCACCTAGATTACGCAGCTCAGTTCTGGTCTCCATATTACAGAATGGACATAAATTCGTTAGAAAACATTCAGCGTAGAATGACTAAATTAATACATAACATTAGAAATCTTCCTTACGAAGAAAGATTGAAGACCCTTAAATTACATCCACTTGTAAGACGTAGAATGAGGGGAGACATGATCGAGGTATACAAGTGGAAAATGGGTATTAACAAAGGGGATATAAATAAGGTCTTGAGGGTATCTCTCCAAGAGAGAACCCGCAATAATGGATTCAAGTTAGATAAGTTTAGATTTAGAAAGGATATAGGAAAGTATTGGTTTGGAAATAGGGTAGTTGATGAGTGGAACAGTCTGCCTAGTAGGGTTATTGAAGCAAGGACCTTGGGTAGTTTTAAATTTAGGTTGGATAGATTCATGAGTGAGAGGGGTTGGATTTGAGTGGGAATTGCACATGAGTAAATAAAATGATCAAAGCTTATTTCTTGGGTAGCATTGAAAATTAGGTTGAACAAATACTTTAAGATTGATGGAGTGAACACATCGACTCCAGGCCGAGGGACTGATTACCTCAAACTCCTCCTCTTATTACTACTTTCTTCTTTGTATTGGACTGATGAAGCCACTGTGTGGCGAAACGTTTCCTCAATAAAGATACACAAGTGTTGCATATGTGTCTAATTTAACAACAAATATTCTGTTAGTGGGATGTAATGTGAAGGACCCGCCTAGTATGGGCCAACAGGCCTGCTGCAGTGTTGCTCCTTAAAAAAAAAAAAAAAAAAGATCCAAGGAAAGGGAGGGAAGTTCTTCAGCATCAAGGTACCCTTCTTGATGAGTGATGAGCCAGACTTAAGGTGAGATATATACAACTTAAATTTCAACGATGATGCTCCACGTTGAACCTTGTCTTTATATCCGATAACCAGTTTAAGTTGGTTTGGAAATTAACTATGCAGAAGTTGTTAGTGAAGTGCACTGCTTCGTGGCGAGTCATTAAGTATTGTCATTGTAATAGAGGTAAAGGCTGCAGATGTTTACAGTTTCATGATGAAACAATTGCTTTAGCGGATCCAGAGGATAACAGTCTCTCTGGCGGGTGGAGGTACAAGCTATCCTTCCTTCCCACTCTCCTCTCGCTACTATTTATTTGCATTTATCCGGAGGTACTTAAAACCTGCGTCAAGCAAGCTAGGAGTCACTAGCAAGCATCGTCAACTCATGAAGACCTGATCACAATATCCTACTCGCAGAAATACAATACCACCTCATTGCTGCTACAGTCGGTGGCTCAAAGGTTTGAGACGAGACTAGTCACAGAGCTGACGAAGGTGCACTGGGAGGAGAGACTTAAGCAGCCGAAAATCGTAACTTTGGTTACAAGACTAGGATAAATTTTATTACGACTTGCAAGATACTCAAAGAAATTGGTCGGATGGACTGAGGAAAAGTTTTAAATGAGAGCCCCAAGCACAAGGAAATGTTAGAAAGTACATTTTAACTCGCAGGGTAATAGGAAAGTGGAATAAATTGGATGAGAAAGTGGTGGAGGCAAACTATATACATAATATGGTTTTAACAGCAGGTAGGTAATTTCAGTCGACGAAGCTTTAGGGATAGGACCAGGAGTATAAGCTTGATCCTTACAAACAAAACACACACACACACACACACACACGTCAATAAGTAAAACAACCACGGGGCGAGTAGAATGATAGCTCTAGGCCTTTCGTGTTGCAATCAACACATCATCAGGACCTTGCAACGTTGCAGAAAAGAGGAGGAGGAGGTCCAAGCAAATGTGATCACAGGGAACGCCCTTGCTCCAGCAAGGGCGTTTACAGGTACGAACGCTGGAGCACAGGTAGCGCTGACATGCCCTCACCCAAGTGTTACCCGAAGGAAGGCCCCAAAGAAACTTTTCGCTCCTGCAATCAGACTAAAATGCATGCATAAGAGCATAGTTTAAAAAGTTGCATTAGGTGCGTCCATCGTTGTTAGGTATTGCTGCTACAATGACCTAAAACACGCTCCTAATTAACACATTAAAATAAAAATTAATTCTTTCATAAATTGGGAGCACTTTAATTGTTTCTAAATTGCTAGACACAGGGGCGGATATGGTCCACGGTCCATATTTTGACCATCTTTGCCATACATGAAGTAAACATTAGATATTATTGAACCCAAGGATACCAGGAGCTAACTACGCTGGCCGATTTAGCCTTAAATGAGGGGACAGGAGCTGGAGTTCGAATCCCACACACACACTCGTGAAAATTAAGCATTGGATATTATCATGGAGCAGTTAGGTAATACCATGTACCCGCTGAAGTTCTGAATAAAATATTTTAATTAAGGACATGTTACCGTAGCAACAGTGTGTATTCAGAAGAGGAACATCGTGAAAACATTCCATCATTCTGAGATACATCGTCAGCGTTCCCTGGATAGCGTGTGAAGGACTGCAGGTGCAGGTATCTTAGTGCCAGAACGTTCGAATAACAATTGAAGGGACCTGGAGTCAATTCTCAGGGTGAGAGAGATATACTAGGGTTCCTGCTGTCACTGTCCCCTAGAAGACCTTATGAGTTAGTCGGCTGTCGTGCGCAACATCTTAGAGGGACGGGAAAACCATTATATGTGGTTTTGTTGGGTTATTCTAGATTAAAGACAGTACCGGAGGGAAGTGGATACGAATGCATTCACATAGAACACCTATAGGACCTTGATTACTTAAAAGTTGCTTTGGTCCAAGGACCGAAACATCTCCAATGAAGGTGTCCCAAGTGAATGCATTAATGTCCATTTCCCTCAAGTTTTCGGCAGTCATATCCATTCTTACTACATAAAAAGCACTGGTGCTGGAGGAGCCGGGAGAAGGCGCAGCAGACGGAGTGACCCATCATGTCGAAGACCACCCCTCTCAGGATCGCTGCAGGAGAGGTAAGGCAGGATACAAGGATGAAATTGACACGCTTACTTGTTAGTGTTGATAAATTTAGCAAACAGACCTTGACTTCATGAGCATTAGACGTGGGTACTTAGAGTGCTTATTAAT
Organism: Cherax destructor; assembly: GCA_009830355.1. Lineage (NCBI taxonomy): Eukaryota > Metazoa > Arthropoda > Malacostraca > Decapoda > Parastacidae > Cherax > Cherax destructor. Next base: position 23,180 of record WNWK01001057.1, on the reverse strand, counting down.
GTTATGTCCACGAGGAAGCGTTAAATAAGCCCTAGGGAATGGGAGGTAATCAGGTTTGATCCCGGGAAGGGGAGAGTGAACCCCAATTCCCTGGTTCAAGAGCCCTTTACCAGCATCAAGGAACATTACATTAGAATCGTTTACGCTTCGTAAATGACAGAGCCTTAACCAAAGCATTTACAGGATTTTACTCTAGTTACAAAATAGGTTTGGATGGTTATACAAAATAGAATGGACAGGGAAAAAGAAACCCACTTTGGACAGGGTCATCATTGCGTTTGGTAGGGTGTGAGTTAGACCTGCCAGGCATGGGGCAGTAGGCCTGCTGCAGTGCATCTTTATTTTCAGGTTTTTCTTATGTTCCTTCATAGTAGTTTTATATAGAGAATCGACGGAGACAAATGCTATACCGGACACTCTTCTGCCTTACAGTGGGTGCCTTGGACTCGAGTCGAGGTACTGGTGAACGGCACTGTCACTGTCTTGGGACCCATGGCCAACCTGTTCCATATCTTAGCACAAAAACTGGGGTTTCAGTGAGTCTCTCTCTCTCTCTCTTGTAAATTTGTAAATTGAGATTGAATGATATTGGAGGAATGTTTTAAGTATCTAGAATATTCTAGACTTAAATTAGTATTAAAGCAATTTCATTGATTAATATCGAATTAGGTTATCAATAAGCATTATTCGAATATGTCTTTGTTGCTATTATTGTTGTTATGTTGTTGTTGCTGTTATTGTTGTTGCTATTGCTGTTGTTGTTGTTTTTGATATTTTTTTGCTGTTGGTGTTGTTTTAGCTATTGTTTTTGTTGTTGTTGCCGTTGTTGCTTTAGCTGCTGCTGTTGTTTTTAAATGTTTCTGTCTAAATGCTATTGCATTGCTGTTGATGGTAGTGTTATTGTTAGTGTGGTAGCGGTACAGGTGGTAGTGTTATTGTTAGTGTGGTAGCGGTACAGGTGGTAGTGTTATTGTTAGTGTGGTAGCGGTACAGGTGGTAGTGTTATTGTTAGTGTGGTAGCGGTACAGGTGGTAGTGTTATTGTTAGTGTGGTAGCGGTACAGGTGGTAGTGTTATTGTTAGTGTGGTAGCGGTACAGGTGGTAGTGTTATTGTTAGTGTGGTAGCGGTACAGGTGGTAGTGTTATTGTTAGTGTGGTAGCGGTACAGGTGGTAGTGTTATTGTTAGTGTGGTAGCGGTACAGGTGGTAGTGTTATTGTTAGTGTGGTAGCGGTACAGGTGGTAGTGTTATTGTTAGTGTGGTAGCGGTACAGGTGGTAGTGTTATTGTTAGTGTGGTAGCGGTACAGGTGGCGGTGTTGTGTTGGTAGGATGTTACACTTGATGGGATCCTGATCCTGTTATTAAAAGGTTCACAAGATTATTGTGTGAGGGAGGTTGGATCCTCAGTCAGATAGGCTACTTCAGTGTACTAGAGTAGGATCACCTCGCTGTTGTGTGGTCATCAAGAGAGTCGTGTTTGGTCCCCTGGCAGGTATGAGCTGGTGCAGCCGGAGGATAACATGTGGGGCGTCCCTGATGCTGCTGGCAGCTGGTCTGGAATGTTCGGCATGCTACAGAGGCAGGTGATGCATCAGCTGTATGTATTACCCTTAGTTTTCTGCGTGTTTTCTTCTCTGTTATTCTCTCTCTCTCTCTCTCTCTCTCTCTCTCTCTCTCTCTCTCTCTCTCTCTCTCTCTCTCTCTCTCTCTCTCTCTCTCTCTCTCTCTCTCTCTCTCTCTCTCTCTCTCTCTCTCTCTCTCTCTCTCTCTCTCTCTCTCTCTCTCTCTCTCTCTCCCTCCCACCCTCCCTCCCTCTCCCTTTCTCTCTCATCTTTCTACTTCATTTTTTCTCTTCTCTTCTGTATTCTCTCATGTGATATTACAATGCACATGACCTAATAATTTTTCCGCTTATTTAATAATTATTTTGCACTTGCAAGTAGTCAGATACATTTTAATATTACTTACACTTATTTAACACGAAGGAAGACATGCACCAGAACACACGGTACCAGGATCACCTCCCCTGGAGCGGGACTTGTGAGGGTATACTTACGTCAACTTTCAGAAGGGTTAGACAAATATAGCTACTCCTGACTATTAAATGGACAGAAGAGGTTTGCCTGCTTTTGTTGCCTTCAGGCGTAAACAAGAGTAATGTATTTACCTTTGTCTGCTTCACAAAGCGAACAAGAGCTTGAGATCGTCTTCTACCTTTCAAAAGGTAGACAGGAGAGTGGCGTCTGCTTTTATTGGCTTCAGGAGTTGACAGGAGCGTGATGATTCCATCTGTCTTCTTCAGAAAGGGGAACTCGTACTCCTCTCTGCTTCAGAACGTAGACAAGGAAGGTCACACCTCGTTCTTGCTTCAGATAGTTGACAGTTGAAAGAACTCTACTTATTTTTTCCTTTAAGACGTGAACCGGAGCTAGAGTTTAACGTTAGTTGTTTGCTGCAGGAGGTGGAGATGGCGGTGGGGCCATTCGCAGTGTCACGAGCCCGGGAGACTGTGTGCGACTTCTCTGAGGCCTTCTACAGTGAAACCTTCGCCATACTGATGATCCGACCCAGTCTTCAAAGTGACTGGTCTGGTTTCCTCAAACCCTTCACCTTCCTAGTCAGTGTTGATGGTGTATCACTGTCTTCTGTCTTACCTGTTTCTTTCTCTCTGTCATTTTCTTCTACTCTTTGTTTACAAGCAACCCACAAATGGCAAATGGAAAATAAACGGCGTTTCGGTCCATCCTGGACCATAACAGACAGAAAAAAGTAGTCTAGCTTTCGTTTTTATTTTGGTTGTTTGTATAATATTGTTGCAATTATGGTCATGTGACTTTTATTATTCTATTTTTTATCTTATACTTTTATTCTATCTTTTATCATACCAACTGGAGAGGGAAATATTCCCCGTAAAAGTCAAATTATTCTAAAATTCCACTACTATATGATACGAAACTAGGTCAGACTTCCCTAATCTCAGTTATTCAAATATTATTCCGTCAAACAATGTACAATTAGTCTAATTATTTTTTTTATATTTATGTCAAGTCTTCGTTGTATGACCCTCATGGGTTTTGCGCTTAATTATGAATATAATAATAATACTAATGTCAAGTGTTAAAGTTGTGTGAGTCAATGAATATATTGACTTATGAATGTTCAGTCTTGCGACTAAACATTCAGTCTTGCGACTGAACATTCAGTCTTGCGACTGAACATTCAGTCATAGGAAGGACACTCAACAATCAGTCAGTTCCTGGTTGCAGGTGTGGTCACTGCTGCTGGCTGCTGCCGTTGTCATCTGCGTGACTTTCAGCTTTATTGCCCGACAGGAGAGCAAGATCTTCAATGTATCTGGCAGGTGCTCCAAGTAAGCCAACTTTAATACGCAAAAGCTCCGCCATTTTTAGGAACACGGAGCACAGGTTGTCAATGATCGTAATTAAAGATTACTTCTGCCACTGCCAACTGATCACTGATGGTCTTGTATCAGAAAAGTGAAAATTTTGATGTTACAATTTTGATGTTACACACGGATGACAGAAAACCACTATTTAAGAAATATAAGGAAGCAGAATCGTTGCATCATCTTGATTGTAATTATTCCGAGTGAAGAGGACAAGACATACAGCGTAATGACACTAATCCCTTGCTTTTGTTTAATGGTGGTTTCGATCGTTTATTTTCATATCATTTCGAAATTAACAAAACCCTTAGAGTTTCTACGTGTAAAGTAAGATTGATTGTTACTTCACGTCCCACTGACCTGAATTTTAAATTGTTCGAGCCCCTGGGCTGTGATGTTTGTTCTATAGTGAGGTGTTTATCTCCTCTCTTTCTCCCACAGAAACACTGTGGCCAGCGCGGTCATGTGGGTGTTGAGGACGCTCTTGCAGGATAGTAAGTTTAGACACACACACACACACACACACACACACACACACACACACACTGCATTATCGGTTTTTGATCTTATATCTGAAGTTTGGAGAACTTAAATTGGTCAATTCAGAGGTTTGTGTTGTATTGTCCAGGCACAGATGGTCTTCCCGAGACTGATGGAATTCGCTTGGTAGCTGTGACCTGGCTACTGGCCTCACTGGTGTTCATGACCTCATACTCTGGCATCCTGACAGCAATGCTCACCGTGCCCAGGGTCACCATACCCATAGACTCCATTGAGGACCTGGTGGCTCAGTCGGCCCTCCCATGGCGCCTGGAGGCTGGTTCAATGTTGTATCAGTACTATCAGGTGAGTAATTCAACACCGTGGCTGTAAAAGTGTACAGATAACTTGCACTGAGCAGTTGTTGTGACCTGATACTGGTCCAGAAAGGAACGAAATGTCCTCATTGGTTGCTTCTTCCAAGTGAGAGTTATTGCTATACATTTGAGTGCTTCTTTTCTAATTCACTCATGCAATCATTCATTCACTAAAATGTTCACTCATTCATTTACTGACTTATTCATTCGCATATTCATTCACTAACATTTTCATTCACTAACATATTCATTCACTAACATATTCATTCACTAACATTTATTCACTAACGTATTTACTCACTAACCTATTGATTCACTAACGTATTTATTAGCATATTTATTCACCAAGATATTCACTCATTCATTCACTCAGAAAATCGTTTAATGTGACAGCGCTGTCAATAAAAAACTCAACTGAGTCCCATCACTTGAAAAGTGCGCTTTCACTAACTCTCCCTTCAAGGGAGGTGTCTTGATGGCGGTTCACGGCTCTTGATCTTAGGACCTGCAATTATCCCATCCTATTCTTGAATCAAACATGATTTCCTCCCTTTATCCCCTAGTGCTGTATGATCCGTACGAGTTTAGCGCTATTTGTGGATGCAAGGGAAAGAAGGGAAGGGTCGAGCCTCGGCTCCTGGACCCACGTGGCTCTCAATTATTCACATTCCTAGTCTGGTGGATGCTATCATACCTTTTCTTAAAACTGTGTGGATCCTCAGACTGAGGTAGTTATTATTACGTTCATGGGGAAGCGCTAAACTCATAAGGATCATGGGAAGGGTGAGAGGCATCAGGAAGCTCAGGGTTCCAGTATGTGTGCTTCAGGAAGCTCAGTGTTCCAGTATGTGTGCTTCAGGAAGCTCAGTGTTCATGTATGTGTGCTTCAGGAAGCTCAGTGTTCCAGTATGTGTGCTTCAGGAAGCTTCAGGAAGCTCAGTGTTCCAGTATGTGGGCTTCAGGAAGCTAAGTGTTCCAGTATGTGTGCTTCAGGAAGCTCAGTGTTCCAGTATGTGTGCTTCAGGAAGCTCAGTGTTCCAGTATGTGTGCGTCAGGAAGCTCAGTGTTCCAGTATGTGTGCGTCAGGAAGCTCAGTGTTCCAGTATGTGTGGGTCAGGAGGCTCAGTGTTCCAGTATGTGTGCATCAGGAAGCTCAGTGTTCCAGTATGTGTGCTTCAGGAAGCTCAGTGTTCCAGTATGTGTGCTTCAGGAAGCTCAGTGTTCCAGTATGTGTGCTTCAGGAAGCTCAGTGTTCCAGTATGTGTGCGTCAGGAAGCTCAGTGTTCCAGTATGTGTGCTTCAGGAAGCTCAGTATTCCAGTATGTGTGCTTCAGGAAGCTCAGTGTTCCAGTATGTGTGCTTCAGGAAGCTCAGTGTTCCAGTATGTGTGCTTCAGGAAGCTCAGTGTTCCAGTATGTGTGCTTCAGGAAGCTCAGTGTTCCAGTATGTGGGCTTCAGGAAGCTCAGTGTTCCAGTATGTGTGCATCAGGAAGCTCAGTGTTCCAGTATGTGTGCTTCAGGAAGCTTCAGGAAGCTCAGTGTTCCAGTATGTGTGCGTCAGGAGGCTCAGTGTTCCAGTATGTGTGCGTCAGGAAGCTCAGTGTTCCAGAATGTGTGTTCCAGGAAGCTCAGTGTTCCAGTATGTGTGTTCCAGGAAGCTCAGTGTTCCAGTATGTGTGCTTCAGGAAGCTCAGTGTTCCAGTATGTGTGCGTCAGAAAGCTCAGTGTTCCAGTATGTGTGTTCCAGGAAGCTCAGTGTTCCAGTATGTGTGCTTCAGGAAGCTCAGTGTTCCAGTATGTGTGCTTCAGGAAGCTCATTGTTCCAGTATGTGTGCGTCAGGAAGCTCAGTGTTCCAGTATGTGTGCGTCAGGAAGCTCAGTGTTCCAGTATGTGTGCTTCAGAAAGCTCAGTGTTCCAGTATGTGTGCTTCAGGAAGCTCAGTGTTCCAGTATGTGTGCTTCAGGAAGCTCAGTGTTCCAGTATGTGTGCGTCAGGAAGCTCAGTGTTCCAGTATGTGTGCTTCAGGAAGCTCAGTGTTCCAGTATGTGGGCTTCAGGAAGCTCAGTGTTCCAGTATGTGTGCATCAGGAAGCTCAGTGTTCCAGTATGTGTGCTTCAGGAAGCTCAGTGTTCCAGTATGTGTGCTTCAGGAAGCTCAGTGTTCCAGTATGTGTGTTCCAGGAAGCTCAGTGTTCCAGTATGTGTGCTTCAGGAAGCTCAGTGTTCCAGTATGTGTGCTTCAGAAAGCTCAGTGTTCCAGTATGTGTGCTTCAGAAAGCTCAGTGTTCCAGTATGTGTGCTTCAGGAAGCTCAGTGTTCCAGTATGTGTGCTTCAGGAAGCTCAGTGTTCCAGTATGTGTGCGTCAGGAAGCTCAGTGTTCCAGTATGTGTGCTTCAAGAAGCTCAGTGTTCCAGTATGTGTGCTTCAGGAAGCTCAGTGTTCCAGTATGTGTGCTTCAGGAAGCTCAGTGTTCCAGTATGTGTGCTTCAGGAAGCTCAGTGTTCCAGTATGTGTGCTTCAGGAAGCTCAGTGTTCCAGTATGTGTGCATCTGGAAGCTCAGTGTTCCAGTATGTGTGCTTCAGGAAGCTCAGTGTTCCAGTATGTGTGCGTCAGGAAGCTCAGTGTTCCAGTATGTGTGCTTCAGGAAGCTCAGTGTTCCAGTATGTGCTTTAGGAAGCTCAGTGTTCCAGTATGTGTGCTTCAGGAAGCTCAGTGTTCCAGTATGTGTGCTTCAGGAAGCTCAGTGTTCCAGTATGTGTGCATCTGGAAGCTCAGTGTTCCAGTATGTGTGCGTCAGGAAGCTCAGTGTTCCAGTATGTGTGCTTCAGGAAGCTCAATGTTCCATTATGTGTGCTTCAGGAAGCTCAGTGTTCCAGTATGTGTGCTTCAGGAAGCTCAGTGTTCCAGTATGTGTGCTTCAGGAAGCTCAGTGTTCCAGTATGTGTGCTTCAGGAAGCTCAGTGTTCCAGTATGTGTGCATCTGGAAGCTCAGTGTTCCAGTATGTGTGCTTCATGAAGCTCAGTGTTCCAGTATGTGTGCGTCAGGAAGCTTCAGGAAGCTCAGTGTTCCAGTATGTGGGCTTCAGGAAGCTCAGTGTTCCAGTATGTGTGCTTCAGGAAGCTCAGTGTTTCAATATGTGTGCTTCAGGAAGCTTCAGGAAGCTCAGTGTTCCAGTATGTGGGCTTCAGGAAGCTCAGTGTTCCAGTATGTGTGCTTCAGGAAGCTCAGTGCTCCAGTATGTGTGCTTCAGGAAGCTCAGTGTTTCAGTATGTGTGCTTCAGGAGGCTTCAGGAAGCTCAGTGTTCCAGTATGTGTGCATCAGGAAGCTCAGTGTTCAAGTATGTGTGCTTCAGGAAGCTCAGTGTTCATGTATGTGGGCTTCAGGAAGCTCAGTGTTCCAGTATGTGTGCTTCAGGAAGCTCAGTGTTTCAGTATGTGTGCTTCAGGAAGCTCAGTGTTCCAGTATGTGTGTTTCAGGAAGCTCAGTGTTTCAGTATGTGTGCTTCAGGAAGCTCAGTGTTCCAGTATGTGTGTTTCAGGAAGCTCAGTGTTCCAGTATGTGTGCTTCAGGAAGCTCAGTGTTCCAGTATATGTGCTTCAGGAAGCTCAGTGTTTCAGTATGTGTGCTTCAGGAAGCTCAGTGTTCCAGTATGTGTGCTTCAGGAAGCTCAGTGTTCCAGTATGTGTGCTTCAGGAAGCTCAGTGTTCCAGTATGTGTGCTTCAGGAAGCGACGGAGGGGATACGGAAGGCAGTGTTTGACGGTCGTGCTGGTTCCTTCAGAGACTGCTGGCAGGACAGGTCACTCATCGCTGGAGGTCAGTTCGCTGGCGTCTGCGACAAAACCACCATGTACAAGGCCATGTCCTGGGACTTCAGGTTGGTTGCTGGGGTTTAAATTCTATTGACTATACCAGAGGGGTCATTAAGACTGCGTGTAAATTGTTCACCACCAGACAAGAATACTTTAATCCCTGAAATAGGGATTGAAGTCAACTCTCAGCGTATTCACGATGAGAGAACATATTCCTCACAGTCTATATATTCTGTGGAATTTTGGTTATTTTAGGCATGCCAGAAATCTATTGAGCCAACATTATATTGAAAAAATGACTTTGTGAAAATTCTAAGGCTGTTTTTAAAGAGTTTTCAAGCATTTTTAGGAAAAAGCAAGTTTCCACATTAATTTAAAATAAAAAAAGCCTAATCCTATAGCTTTTAAAAAGTTTTTTTTTCATATTTAAATGTTAAAACTCAATCAGTGTCTACATGCTCATTAGAAACTTTATTGTAGTTATATATTTTACTTGTACAACACGTGGGTATCTTCAGTGTGGACGTGTTTCAGCAGGCAGCAACTTCGTCAGTCCAAGACAGAGAAGAACCGCGGAAATAATACTGTCAGACACAACAACATCTTAGACTCTTCATACAGAGAATTTTTCAGCGCTTGCCTAACTTACAGGTAAGACCTGCTTCCACTAGTGGATTTTTGTTCACTGATGACGGTGCCTCCATCTGCTTCACATCACCTGTCTCCAGTATACAATAGAATTGGTTATAACCACAATCTTAATGTAAAAGGGGTGGACCGGTAAGCCAGCTGAAGGCCTCGGTCAGATGACCAAAAGCTCCAGCTGAGGGTCATCGTATGAATAAAACCTGCGTCAGGAAACACTTGTCCTGTTTGCTGACAAACTTTATCTATCATAACCTAACCAGTTCATTCTTCGTGCATAGACTGTACTTTCAAAACTGACAGACTGAACACATCATCTCCAGGCTGAAGAACTGATTCCTTCAAACTCTTTATTTTCCATGGCTCCTTTCTGTATTGGACTGATGAAGTCACTGCCTGATGAAACGTTCCCACAATAAAGATACCCAAGTGTTATACAAGTGACCAATTCATCAACTTGTCGCCTTTCTAAACCAGTGATATTTTATTCATGGGGAAGCGCTAAATTCAGAGGGTCTTACAGTACCTGGGGAAGTGAAGGTAATGATTTTAGGAAGGAAAAACAGTTCCAATTTCTTGAATTAAGAGACCTTGACCGATATCAATACACCCCACTGGAGGATTATATGTATATATACATATATTTTATGTATTCAATATTAGCTAATAAAGCAACAATCAATTTGACAAACCCGCCGAGTGGGAGACCTCCTGGGCACTATTCAAGAATCAGTCTAAGCATTTCTGACTGAGCTAAATTATATTATATTCATTTTAGAAACGTTATGTAAATGTTGAAATAGTTTTAGGGCAAAATTAAAAATATGTAGATCATGTTAATTCATAACAATGTAAATATCAATGCCGTACTTTGTACGGCACAGCACAGGACCTGAGCATTGACTTCCCTTTGAATAACATACATGTATAATACCTGGATATCTTTATTGACGGAGACGTATCGCCAACCAGTGGTCTCTTCAATCCAATGGAGAGAATAAATGTCGGAGACGATGGAAAACGTGGACAGGTAATTTGAGGAGATCAGTCTTTCAGTAAAGATACCCAGGTGTTACTTGTGGCTTATTCATCTACTTGTCGTATACCCAGGTGTTACTTGTGGCTTATTCATCTACTTGTTGATGTTATATACCATTAAAGTAATAATTTTTTTTACAGTACCTCGGGGCAGTGTCACCTGTACATCTCCCGAGAGGCAGCCTATACCAACGTCTTGATAGCAATGGCCTTCAAGACTAACTCTTCCTATAAAGAAAAGGCTGATTATTGGTTAAGTAACGTCTATTTTGGTATCGAACTGGTAGTGTTGTTGTTGCACTGTGCAATACTGAGCTGTCACACATTACCTTCTAAGCATCTTCCAACATCGCTTTTCATCGATTTTATTTAGTCCTTAACTCCTGTGTTCCTACTATGAAAAATATATTCTCTCCTAATAACTATGAATAATAATAATAATAATAATAATAATAATAATAATACTATGAATAATAATAATAATAATAATAATAATAATAATAATAATAATAACTATGAATAATAATAATAATAATAATAATAATAATAATAATAATAATAATAATAATAATAAGCTTTATTCAGGAAAATCCAAGAAGAAGCCCCTTAATTACTGTGCACTTGTATTACCCTCTCCTATATACTCTGAAGCATTATCTTTCATAGCTTTGATTCGTAATTACTCTCCACCTCGCACACCATTACTCAATGTGCTGTTACCCAGTGCTTGGTGTATGAGGTGACTGCTACCCACTTGATGGGCATGGATGACTACCTCCATCCCTCACAGGATGGGCAGGGGTGACTACCTCCCTCCCTCACAGGATGGGCATGGATGACTACCTCCATCCCTCACAGGATGAGCATGTGTGACTTACCTCCATCCCTCACAGGATGGGCATGTTGACTACCTCCATCCCTCACAGGATGGGCTAGATGACTACCTCCATTCCTCACAGGATGGGCATGGATGACTACCTCCATCCCTCACAGGATGGGCATGGGTGACTACCTCCCATCCCTCACAGGATGGGACAGGTGACTCACCTCCATCCCTCACAGGATGTTCAGGAGTGACTACCTCCATCCCTCACAGGATGGGCATAGATGACTACCTCCATCCCTCACAGGATGGGCATGGATGACTACCTCCATCCCTCACAGGATTGGGCATGGGGTGACTACCTCCATCCCTCACAGGTATGGGCATGGTGACTACCTCCATCCCTCACAGGATGGGAATGGGTGACTACCTCCATCCCTCAAAGCATGGGCATGGATGACACCTCCATCCCTCACAGGATGGGCATGGGGTGACTACCTCATCCCTCACAGGATGGGCATGGGTGACTACCTCCATCCTCACAGGATGGGCAGGGTGATACCTCCACCTCACAGGATGGCATGGTGATACTCCATCCTACTGGATGGAGGGTGACTCTATCCCTCACAGGATGGGCAGGGTGACTACCTCCATCCCTCACAGGATGGGCAGGGTGACTACCTCCATCCCTCACAGGATGGAGCATGGGTGACTACCTCCATCCCTCACAGGATGGGCATGGGTGACTACCTCCATCCCTCACAGGATGGGCAGGATGACTACCTCCATCCCTCACAGGATGGGCAGGTGACTACCTCCATCCTCACAGGATGGGCATGGTGACTACCTCCATCCCTCACAGGATGGGCATGGATGACTACCTCCCATCCCTCACAGGATGGGCAGGGTGACTACCTCCATCCCTCACAGGATGGGCAGGGTGACTACCTCCATCCTCACAGGATGGGCATGGTGACTACCTCCATCCCTCACAGGATGGGCATGGGTGACTACCTCCATCCCTCACAGGATGGGCATGGGGTGACTACCTCCATCCCTCACAGGATGGGCAGGGGTGACTACCTCCATCCCTCACAGGATGGGCATGGGTGACTACCTCCATCCCTCACAGGATGGGCATGGGTGACTACCTCCATCCCTCACAGGATGGGCAGGGTGACTACCTCCATCCCTCACAGGATGGGCATGGGTGACTACCTCCATCCCTCACAGGATGGGCAGGGGTGACTACCTCCATCCCTCACAGGATGGGCATGGTGACTACCTCCATCCCTCACAGGATGGGCATGGATGACTAGGATGGGCATTACTACTTCTATCCCGGACATCATCGCTTGTGTGATACCTTAAATACTCACAGATGGGCAGTGATGACTGACCCATCCCTCAAGGATGGGCTTAAGACTAACTCTCCTAAGAAGGCATGGTATACCTCATCTGACAGGATGGGCATGGATGACTACCTCCTTCCCTCACAGTTTCATGATATTATCCTACTCCGGTCACATAATATACCTCCTTACAGATGATAATATTATATCATACTACAGGATAATAATAATATCATCTAAATATGTGTACTATCATCCTATAATAATAATATAATCATCTAAGATGATAATGATACTCATTCAGGATGGGCATGGATGATACCCTCCCTACAGGATATCATAGGATGACTCACCTCCACCCTACAGGATGTTCAGTGGTGATGCCTCTCCCACGGATGGGCATGATGACTACCTCCATCCCTCACAGGATGGGCAGGGGTGACTACCTCCATCCCTCACAGGATGGGCATGGATGACTACCTCCATCCCTCACAGGATGGGCATGTGTGACTACCTCCATCCCTCACAGGATGGGCATGGATGACTACCTCCATCCCTCACAGGATGGGCATGGTGACTACCTCCATCCTCACAGGATGGGCAGGTGACTACCTCCATCCCTCACAGGATGGGCAGGGTGACTACCTCCATCCCTCACAGGATGGGCAGGGGTGACTCCTCCTCCCTCACAGGATGGGCAGGGGTGATACTCCATACCTCACAGGATGGGCAGGATGACTACCTCCATCCCTCACAGGATGGGCATGGTGACTACCTCCATCCCTCACAGGATGGGCATGGTGACTACCTCCATCCCTCACAGGATGGGCAGGGTGACTACCTCCATCCCTCACAGGATGGGAATGGTGACTACCTCCATCCCTCACAGGATGGGCATGGGTGACTACCTCCATCCCTCACAGGATGGGCATGGTGACTACCTCCATCCCTCACAGGATGGGCATGGGTGACTACCTCCATCCCTCACAGGATGGGCAGGGTGACTACCTCCATCCCTCACAGGATGGGAAGGTGACTACTCCATCCCTCACAGGATGGGCATGGGGTGACTACCTCATCCCTCACAGGATGGGCAGTGACTACCTCCATCCCTCACAGGATGGGCATGGTGACTCATCCTCACAGGATGGGCATGGTGACTCCTCCATCCTCACGGTGGGATGTGACTCCTCCATCCTCACAGGATGGGCAGGTGACTACCTCTCCCTCCAGGATGGGCAGGTGACCTCCATCCCTCACAGGATGGAGGTGACTACCTCCATCCCTCACAGGATGGGCAGGTGACTACCTCCATCCCTCACAGGATGGGCAGGTGACTACCTCCATCTCCGGATGGGCGTGACACCTCATCCTCACGGATGGGCAGGGCCCTCATCTCGGATGATGTGATCCTCATCCCTCAGATGGGGTGCTCTCATCTCACAGGATGGGCAGGCCCCATCCCTCACAGGATGGGCAGGTGTCCTCACTCGGATGGCAGGTGTACCTCCATCCTCACAGGATGGGCAGGTGACCCTCCATCCCTCCAGGATGGGAGGTGATACCTCTCCTCCATGGGCAGTGATCCTCATCTCACAGGATGGGAGTGACTCCTATCCCTCACAGATGGGAGGTCTCCATCCGGATGGGCAGTGTCCTATCCTCCGGATGGGCAGTGATACCTCCATCTCAGATGGGCAGGTATACCTCCATCCGGTGCGGCCTCTACGGATGGGCAGTGCACCTCCATCTCGGATGAGTGTCCTCCATCCCAGGATGCAGTGACTCCTCCATCCCTCACAGGATGGGCAGGGATACCTCCATCCCTCACAGGATGGGCATGGGTGACTACCTCCATCCCTCACAGGATGGGCAGGTGACTACCTCCATCCTCACAGGATGGGCAGGTGACCCTCCATCCCTCACAGGATGGGAGGTGATCCTCCATCCCTCCGGATGGGCAGGGCTACCTCCATCCCTCACAGGATGGGCATAGATGACTACCTCCATCCCTCACAGGATGGGCATGGATGACTACCTCTATCCCTCACAGGATGGGCAGGGGTGACTACCTCCATCCCTCACAGGATGGGCAGGGGTGACTACCTCCATCCCTCACAGGATGGGCAGGGGTGACTACCTCCCTCCCTCACAGGATGTGCATGGATGACTACCTCCATCCCTCACAGGATGGGAAGGGGTGACTACCTCCATCCCTCACAGGATGGGCATGGATGACTACCTCCATCCCTCACAGGATGGGCATAGATGACTACCTCCATCCCTCACAGGATGGGCATAGATGACTACCTCCATCCCTCACAGGATGGGCATGGATGACTACCTCCATCCCTCACAGGATGGGCATGTGTGACTACCTCCATCCCTCATAGGATGGGCATAGATGACTACCTCCATCCCTCACAGGATGGGCATGGATGACTACCTCCATCCCTCACAGGATGGGCAGGGGTGACTACCTCCATCCCTCACAGGATGGGAAGGGGTGACTACCTCCATCCCTCACAGGATGTTCAGGGGTGACTACCTCCATCCCTCACAGGATGGGCATAGATGACTACCTCCATCCCTCACAGGATGGGCATGGATGACTACCTCCATCCCTCACAGGATGGGCATGGGGTGACTACCTCCATCCCTCACAGGTTGGGCATGTGTGACTACCTCCATCCCTCACAGGATGGGCAGGGGTGACTACCTCCATCCCTCACAGGATGGGCATGGATGACTACCTCCATCCCTCACAGGATGGGCAGGGGTGACTACCTCCATCCCTCACAGGATGGGCAGGGGTGACTACCTCCATCCCTCACAGGATGGGCAGGGGTGACTACCTCCATCCCTCACAGGATGGGCAGGGGTGACTACCTCCATCCCTCACAGGATGGGCAGGGGTGACTACCTCCATCCCTCACAGGATGGGCAGGGGTGACTACCTCCATCCCTCACAGGATGGGCAGGGGTGACTACCTCCATCCCTCACAGGATGGGCAGGGGTGACTACCTCCATCCCTCACAGGATGGGCAGGGGTGACTACCTCCATCCCTCACAGGATGGGCAGGGGTGGATAATGAAGGTATACAACTCTACACAAATACATCACCTGTGTGCTGAGTGTATTGTTACAGTCACGGTATTGTGCCTTTTTGTACTTTGTATCTAACTAACTTGGTGTGTCACCTCAGGATTCAGAGAGTGAAGGAGTCTGGCTTGATCGACCTGTGGCTGAAGAAGGAGGTGAGTAACACGTCACAGTGCCTGCTGCCGCCCTCCGTCAGCACCTCGTCAGGTTCGGTCTCCCCCCTCGACCTCAACGCCTTCGTCGGTTCCTTCCTACTGCTGTTGGCAGGTTACATAACCGGTTAAAAAGTATTACTTTGAAAGTGTTGTTATAGTCCTAAAAACAATTACTGAAAAGCTCAACAAACGAGAAAATACTGTCAAACATCGTGTTGTTTTTTTGTGTCATGAAATATTGAGATTTTTACTCAAGTTTTACCTTAAAATGTTAGAGTGGAAATTTGGTACAGAATTAGCAGAGGGAAAAGAGGGTATTTCCAATTTCATGAATAAAAAAAACTCACTTCGCCCGTTTCAAGGCGCTTATCAAGTCATTAGTTTGAATGCAACGAAGGCTCTGACCAGCCAGGCTGTGGTTCGTACGTTGGACTGCGTGCGGTCAGCACTAACAGCCTGGTTGATCAGGTTCTGGTCCAACATGAGGCCTGGTCACAGACCGGGCCGCGGGGGCGTTGACCCCTGGAATTCTCTCCAGGTAAACTCCAGGTAATCCTGCAGATCGTAAACAGCCAGACTGGTCAGACAAGGAGCCTCCTACAAGAGGATCGAGCCTCTGCCACTTCCTGCGTTGTATGACTCGCAGAAAGGAGGTTCGTTTTAGGAGACTTTATTATGATGTTTAGGTCTGTTATATGAGTAAGTAACTGTAACCCCGCAGGTCTGGCCTCGGCGACGCTGATGTTTCTGCTAGAGTTGTGTGTGACCAAGGTACTGAAGAAGCAGCACATGTACTGACGGCGGCATCGCTGATGTTCCTGCTGGAATCACGTTCCGTGGATATTCCTGATGAAGCGAACACCACCGTAAAACCTTGCTACTGTTCCCTGACGAACCAAACACCACCTTATAACATTGCTCCTGCTTCCTGACGAGCCAAACACCACCGTATAACATTACTCCTGCTTCCTGACGTTCCAAACACCACCGTATAACATTGCTCCTGCTTCCTGATGAACCAAACACCACCGTATAACATTGCTCCTGCTTCCTGACGAACCAAACACCACCGTATAACATTGCTCCTGCTTCCTGACGTACCAAACACCACCGTATAACATTGCTCCTGCTTACTGACGAACCAAACACCACCGTATAACATTGCTCCTGCTTCCTGACGTACCAAACACCACCTTATAACATTGCTCCTGCTTCCTGACGTACCAAACACCACCGTATAACATTACTCCTGCTTCCTGACGTACCAAACACCACCTTATAACATTACTTCTGCTTCCTGACGTACCAAACACCACCTTATAACATTACTCCTGCTTCCTGATGTACCAAACACCACCTTATAACATTACTCCTGCTTCCTGACGTACCAAACACCACCTTATAACATTACTCCTGCTTCCTGACGCACCAAACACCACCTTATAACATTACTCCTGCTTCCTGACGTACCAAACACCACCTTATAACATTACTCCTGCTTCCTGACGTACCAAACACCACCTTATAACATTACTCCTGCTTCCTGACGCACCAAACACCACCTTATAACATTACTCCTGCTTCCTGACGTACCAAACACCACCTTATAACATTACTCCTGCTTCCTGACGTACCAAACACCACCTTATAACATTACTCCTGCTTCCTGACGTACCAAACACCACCTTATAACATTACTCCTGCTTCCTGACGCACCAAACACCACCTTATAACATTGCTCCTGCTTCCTGACGTACCAAACACCACCTTATAACATTACTCCTGCTTCCTGACGAACCAAACACCACCGTATAACATTGCTCCTGCTTCCTGACGAACCAAGCACCACCGTATAACATTGCTCCTGCTTCCTGACGTACCAAACACCACCTTATAACATTACTCCTGCTTCCTGACGTACCAAACATCACCTTATAACATTACTCCTGCTTCCTGACGTACCAAACACCACCTTATAACATTACTCCTGCTTCCTGACGTACCAAACACCACCTTATAACATTACTCCTGCTTCCTGACGTACCAAACACCACCTTATAACATTACTCCTGCTTCCTGACGTACCAAACACCACCTTATAACATTGCTCCTGCTTCCTGACGTACCAAACACCACCTTATAACATTGCTCCTGCTTCCTGACGTACCAAACACCACCTTATAACATTACTCCTGCTTCCTGACGTACCAAACACCACCTTATAACATTACTCCTGCTTCCTGACGTACCAAACACCACCTTATAACATTACTCCTGCTTCCTGACGTACCAAACACCACCTTATAACATTACTCCTGCTTCCTGACGTACCAAACACCACCTTATAACATTACTCCTGCTTTCTGACGTACCAAACACCACCTTATAACATTACTCCTGCTTCCTGACGCACCAAACACCACCTTATAACATTGCTCCTCTCATGTCGAAACATTATTCTGATTAACCACAACATAGAACGAGGAGCTGCATGGTGGCGAGGTATTTTTTTTTATGGCACAATGTTCATAAACTGCAGCGAGCCTTCATGACCATTGATCTACCTCCATACGTCACGCAGCTCAACCTCTCGTATCACCCACTCACTAAAAAATATTATTTATATGATTTTTAATCTATTTTGAACCCCATAAGCATGATTTTTTTAAGTAACTTGCAGTTCTCTAACCACACAATTTTTATTAACGATTGCACGACTACAATATTTTAGATTATCAAAAAATAAAGCATTTGCCTCCCCTCCAAAAAAAAAAAATTATTTCTTGAAATTTCATTTTAAAGATATATCTGATCAAGATCTATTTGATTAAGATTAAGATTATTTTATTTCTCTGTAAAGATTACAATGTGAGTCTACCTGGAGTCTACCTGGAGAGAATTCCAGGGGTCAACGCCCCCGCGGCCCGGTCTGTGACCAGGCCTCCTGTTGGACCAGAGCCTGATCAACCAGGCTGTTACTGCTGGCCGCACGCAGTCCAACTTACGAACCACAGCCCGGCTGATCAGGTACCGACTTTAGGTGCCTGTCCAGTGCCTGCTTGAAGACAGCCAGGGGCTTGTTGGTAATCCCCCTGATGTATGCTGGGAGGCAGTTGAACAATCTTGGGCCCCTCACACTTATTGTGTTGTCCCTCAACGTGCTAGTGGCTCCTCTGCTCTTCATTGGGGGGATGTTACATCGCCTGCCGAGTCTTTTGCTTTCGTAGGGAGTGATTTGTGTGTGCAAGTTTGGTACTAAGCCCTCGAGAATTTTCCATGTGTATATAATAATGTATCTCTCCCGCCTGCGTTCTAGGGAGTACAGGTTTAGGAACTTCAAGCGTTCCCAGTAGTTGAGGTGGTTTATCGCACTTATGCGTGCCGTGAAGGTTCTCTGCACATTTTCAAGGTCAGCAATTTCACCCGCCTTGAAAGGTGCAGTTTAGTGATGTATCGGATATTCGCATCCGCATCCGCATCTGCGGAACATCCGCACAATTTCTTATATCCGTATCCGCATCCGCATCCGCATTTCACAGCAAACAGATATCCGCATATACATCCGCATCAACATCCGCGGAACATCCGCACAATTTCTTGCATCCGCATCCGAAATCCCCGGAACATCCGCACAATTTCTTACATCCGCATCCGCATTCGCATCCGTAAAATGAGTAAGTAAGACATCCGTATACACATCCGCATACCGGATATCTAAATTTTTCACATCCGATACATCCCTAGTGCAGTTAGTGTGCAGCAATATTCCAGCCTAGATAGAACAAGCTATCTGTAAAGTGTCAACATGGGCTTGGCATCCCTGGTTTTGAAGGTTCTCATTATCCATCCTGTCATTTTTCGAGCAGATGCAATTGCTACTTCGTCAGCCAAGAGACGGGCCCAGGAGCTGGAACTCACATGCCGAAAACTCAGATCAATACTTACAAAGTTGCTATAGAATTACTTGCCCGTAGGTATTTATCCATGGTTATTTATCCACAGGTATTTATCCATGGGTATTTATCCACAGGTATTTATCCATGGGTATTTATCCACAGGTACTTATCCATGGGTATTTATCCACAAGTGCTTATCTATGGGAATTTATCCAGAGGTATTTGCCCATAAGTATTTATCCATAGGCACTTACCCATGGGTATTTATCCATAGGTACGTATCCATGGATACTTATCCATATGTACTTATCTACGGATATTTATCCACAGGTTCTTGGTTTGTGCCAAGCTCTCAACTCTATTATTGCAAGAGCAGCAGCTAGACCTGGTGAGCTCTATGTGTCTTGGAGGACTCTTGTTAACCAGTTGCAAAATAACTGAGAGCTGCCCACACTGAATACATTCTCTGACTGGACAAAATATGTCTATATGGGATCAAATCTAATTAAATCTCATTCCACAGGCGCTACATGATTTATAAGGGTTTAAAGCTTACAAGGGAGTGTAATAATACAAAATAATATCGGACTTAGGGAACACCTGGCTTGTGATTCCCTCCGTGAAGATCTTACAAACAGTAACGAAGGGAACTACGAACGGTTTTTTTCCCCCCTAAATAATGTATAATGTTTCCAAAGTATATACAGGATGGCCCCGCATATACAGCACCTCTTTTTGGTGTTCATTGTTTACGTTGCTTTCAAAATCAGCCATTGTTCATTATGTTCCAACCGCCGGCGGTGCTGCATATGGGGAGGGGGGACACTGTATATACACCCCGAAGAGGAATTAAATCACATAAAAACGATCTCTAATGGATAACTATGAGTCCGAAACATCCTCTGGGATGACGGGTTTTTTTTTTTCAAAGACTATTGAAAACCAGGGAGGAATATGATAAGGAGCTCTGGAAGTATCAACAAGGGGTTAGGGTGAGTGTCGGGGCAGAAGACAGTGTTGAAGAGTCCTTCTAACAGTAAGTCCAGCAGCAGGAGCGCATTCATCGAAAGGTGTTTGTCTCTTAGTGTATATACAATGAGACTGATTAAAGTATTCTTGACTAGTGGCGAACAGGCTACATGCTGCCTTAATAACTCGTGTGTAGTCGATAGGCTTTAAACCCAATTATGTTCAAAACACACACACACACACACACACACACACACACACACATACACACGAAGCTGTTGTATAGCCACATCAGGAGGAAAACAACAGTCAAGGACCAGGTAATCAGGCTGAGGAAGGAAGGTGGAGAGTTCACAAGAAACGACCAAGAGGTATGTGAGGAGCTCAACATGAGATTTAAAGAATTATTTACACAGGAGACAGGAAGGACTCCAGGAATTCAGAATAGGGAGGTATACCAACAAGTGCTGGATGAAATACACACAACCGAGGAGGAGGTGAAGAAGCTGCTATGTGAACTCGATACCTCAAAAGCGGTGGGACCTGACAACATTTCTCCGTGGGTCCTTAGAGAGGGAGCAGAGATGTTGTGTGTGCCCCTAACACAAATCTTCAACACATCCATTGAAACTGGGCAAATACCTGAGGCGTGGAAGATGGCAAATGTAGTCCCAATTTTTAAGAAAGGAGACAGACACGAGGCATTAAACTACAGACCTGTGTCACTGACGTGTATAGTATGCAAAGTCATGGAGAAGATCATCAGGAAGAGAGTGGTGGAGCACCTAGAAAGACACAAGCTTATAAACGACAACCAGCACGGTTTCAGGGAAGGAAAATCCTGTGTCACAAACCTACTGGAGTTTTATGACAAGGTAACAGAAGTAAGACACGAGAGAGAGGGGTGGATAGACTGCATTTTTTTTGGACTGCAAGAAGGCGTTCGACACAGTTCCTCACAAGAGGTTAATGCAAAAGCTAGAGGATCAGGCACACGTAACAGGAAAAGCACTGCAATGGATCAGAGAATATCTGACAGGGAGGCAACAACGAGTCATGGTACGTGACGAGGTGTCAGAGTGGGCACCTGTGACGAGTGGAGTTCCACAAGGGTCAGTCCTAGGACCTGTACTGTTTTTGGTATATGTGAATGACATAACGGAAGGGATAGACTCAGAAGTGTCCCTGTTTGCAGATGATGTGAAGTTAATGAGAAAAATCAAATCAGTCGAGGATCAGACAGGACTACAAAGAGACCTGGACAGGCTACAAGCCTGGTCCAGTAACTGGCTCCTTGAATTTAACCCTGCCAAATGTAAAGTCATGAATATCGGCGAATGGCAAAGAAGACCGCAGACAGAGTATAGTCTAGGTGGCCAAAGACTGCAAACCTCACTCAAAGAAAAAGATCTTGGGGTGAGTATAATACCGAGCACATCTCCTGAGGCACACATCAATCAGATAACTGCTGCAGCATACGGGCGGCTGGCAAACCTAAGAATAGCGTTCCAATACCTCACTAAGGAATCATTCAAGACTCTGTACACCATATACGTCAGGCCCATACTGGAGTATGCAGCACCAGTTTGGAATCCACACCTGTTCAAGCACGTCAAGAAATTAGAGAAAGTGCAAAGGTTTGCAACAAGACTAGTCCCAGAGCTAAGGGGATTGTCCTACGAAGAAAGGTTAAGGGAAATCGGCCTGACGACACTAGAGGACAGGAGGGTTAGGGAAGACATGATAACGACATATAAAATACTGTGAGGAATAGATAAGGTGGACAGAGACAAGATGTTCCAGAGAGGGGACACAGAAACAAGGGGTCACAATTGGAAGTTGAAGACTCCTATGAATCAAAGGGATGTTAGGAAGTATTTCTTCAGTCATAGAGTTGTCAGGAAGAGGAATAGCCTAGAAAGCGACGTAGTGGAGGCAGGAACCATACATTGTTTTAAGACGAGGTTTGATAAAGCTCATGGAGCAGGGAGAGAGAGGACCTAGTAGCAATCAGTGAAGAGGCGGGGCCAGGAGCTATGAATCGACCCCTGCAACCACAAATAGGTGAGTACACACACACTATTACAGCCCCGGTGGCCTGGTGGCTAAAGCTCTTGCTTCACACACGGAGGGCCCGGGTTCAATTCCCGGCGGGGCGGAAACATTTCGAAGTGTTTCCTTACACACACACACACACACACACACAATAAGTGGGAGGAGTGGCACGAAAGAGTCAAAGAGGCATCACCGGACATAATAGCTCTCACAGAAACCAAGCTCACAGGTATGATAACAGATGCCATCTTTCCAATGGGATACCAGATCCTGAGGAAAGACAGAGAGAACAGAGGGGGTGGAGGAGTGGCACTGCTGATCAAAAACCGATGGGATTTTGACGAGCTGGAGAGAGGAGACAGAGGAGAAGCTGGGGATTACATAGTAGGGATGCTACAGTCTGGAGGTCCCAAGGTGGTAATTGCAGTGATGTATAACCCACCACAGAACAGCAGGAGGCCAAGGCAAGAGTATGATGAGAGTAACAGAGCGATGATTGGCACACTGGCAGAAGTGGCCAGAAGGGCTCGTGCGAGCAGGGCGAAGCTACTGATCATGGGTGACTTCAACCATAAGGAAATTGATTGGGAGAACTTAGAGCCACATGGGGGCCAAGAAACGTGGAGGGCTAAGATGCTGGAGGTGGTACTGGAAAATCTCATGTACCAACACGTAAGGGACATTACCAGAGAGAGAGGAAATGACGAACCAGCGAGACTGGACCTAGTATTCACCCTGAGTAGTGCAGATATTGAGGACATCACACATGAAAGTCCCCTTGGGGCCAGTGATCATATGGTTCTAAGTTTCGAATACATAGTAGAGTTACAAGTGGAGGGGGAAGCAGGAAGGGCTGCACAAATGAAGCCAAACTACAAGAAAGGTGACTATGTGGGCATGAGGAACTTCCTGTACAGAGTTCAGTGGGACAGAGAGATGGTAGGGAAGTCAGTAGACGAGATGATGGAATATATGACAACAATTTGCAAGGAAGCTGATGAGAGGTTTATACCCAAGGGAAACAGGAGAAGCGAAAAAGACAGGATGAGCCCATGGTTCACCCA